>CM062813.1:662796406-663192353 GCA_031772625.1 Pinus tabuliformis
ATAAATAAATAATTGGTAACATTTTTTGATTTGAAGGTTAATTTTAAGACTTTGGTTACAACAATATAAGTTGTCAAAGCAATAGTTTTGACCAAATTATATTTTTCGTCTTAAAAAAATGCTAAAGAAGATAAAGAGTGGGGTGAGGTAAGGTGATACTAGTAACTCATTTTTTCTATTCAATAGTTTATTTTATTTTGATTACAAACAACCAATTAGGAGTGGCGTGAGTAGTTGACTTACTGAAACAACTTGGTACCATGCTTCCAAATAAGTTCTTTGGATTAGATTTCCATGTTTCCCTTAATATTATTACAAGTTTTTAAAATTATTGTTATCAAAAATTATAATTATAACTTTGAACAAAAAATGATTTCTAAAATGTTATTTTAGATTTAAAATAAAAACAACCATATAGCCTCTAAAATTATAAAAAAACAATAATTATTTATAAACAATAAATTAACAAAGATATTAAAATATCATATTAATGAAATATCATATTAATGATTGAAATTTAATGTATAAAAAATAAAATAATAACTCATATAGTTCTTGCTTTAGCGATCATCACCCACAACCATAACCCTAAATTCTAGGGTTGTATTCCATTGTGATTTTATTGAACTTTACCAAAGTCATCACCAAATCATACTCAATGCACATGGAAAGATAAAGTTTAATAAAGAACATAATTTTATTTTAATTAATATAAAATTGATTAACATGTGCTTACAATGTTAAGTTTTAATGAGAAATATAATTTTAGATCTTAGACTTTTGTGATTTATATTGATAATAAGATTGTTTTTCAGAGTAATCATATTAAGAGATTTGGTTGACGTTTCAAACCAATTAATGTGGTTCATCTTCAAGACAAAGGTGAGAAAATCAATCTTCACAAATGTTTAAATAGCAGAGAAACATCCTTTCTTGGAATTAACCTTTATGAAACGATGATTAATATGGGTGAAAATCGGAACAACAGATGGATTCCTGCAACGTTTCAGAAAAGTGAGATCTGATTTTTTATTTGAAACTTGTAGACGAGCTCGTTTGAACCGGGCGAACCTTATCAGCCAACTCCCTTCTGTGCAGGGTTATGATGTTAGATCTTAGACTCTTGTGATTCATAATGATAGTAATATTATCTTTTGGATTAATCACATTATAGAGATTTGGTCGGCCTTTTGAACCAACTAATGTGGTTCATCCTTAGGACAAAGGTGAAAAAATAAATCTTCACAAATGTTTAAATAACAGAGAAGCATCCTTGCCCGGAATTAGTCGTTATGAAATGATGATTAATATGGGAAAAAACTAGAACAACAGATGCATCCCTGCAGTGTTTCAGAAAAGTAAGATCTGATTTTTTCTTTGAAACCTATAGACGAGCTCGTTCGAATTGACGAACCTTATCAGCCAACTCCCTTCCATGCAGGGTTATAATGTTAGATCTTAGAATTTTATAATTCATATTGATAATAATCATTGTGATTCCGTATTAATCATCGTTTCATAACGCCTAATTCTGGGCAATGATGCTTCTCTGTTATTTAAACATTTGTGAGGATTGATTTTTCCACCTTTGTCCTGAGGATGAACCACATTAGTTGGTTCGAAATGTCAACCAAATCTCTATAATGTGATTACTCTGAAAGACAATCTTATTATCAATATGAATCACAAAAGTCTATCTAACATTATAACCGTGCACGAAAGAGAGTTGGATGATAAAAATCGTCAATTCGAATGAGCTCGTCTACAGGTTTCAAAGAAAAAATTAGATGTTACTTTTCTGAAATGCTGCAGGGATGCATCTGTTGTTCCGGTTTTCACCCGTATTAATCATCGTTTCATAACGAATAATTCTAGGCAAGGATGCTTCTATGCTATTTAAACATTTGTGAAGATTGATTTTTTCACCTTATCTTGAGGATGAACCACATTAGTTGGTTCAAAAAGTTGACCAACTCTCTATAATGTGATTAATTCTAAAGACAATCTAAATATCAATACAATTTTACTTTAACTAATAATACTACAATCACACTAGTAAATGCCTATATAAAATATATTAATAATTATTAAGTATATGGTAAAATTTAAACCTAATATTAAACTTTAATAATAAATTTTAATAATAATTCAAATTCAAAATTGTAAATTTTTTATTAAAACTACTTAAATCCCAATAATTTAATCAATTTATTTATTTATTTTAGGTTCAAAATAGTATAACATTTCAGAATAAAAATTAAATTATTTAATAAATTCAAGACGCACCTCAAATACAATATATTCTCTCACATACATACATACATATATTAAACCTAATGTATACTATAAACCCTAATATTATTAAAGCAAATATTAAACCTAAAAATTAAACCCTCATATTTATGAACGCTCTGCACATGAAAAAAGGAAATAAATACCAATCCTATTTCGAAAAGGAATCAAGAACATAAATTCAACTAGATGGAATCGATCCTATTCCTGCAAGTACCATCGCGACCACATCTATGGCATCAAATTCAAAAAATTAATTTAGCAGACTAACGACATCTCTGTAGTCAAATCCTAGCTCCTTGAACACAAATTCTACTTCCAGAAAGAAATCAAGAATCAAGAACAACAATGTAAAAAATCAAGAAAATCAATCCTATCACTGCAATTGCCATGGTGAAGGCGTCTCTGGCACTTAAGGTAATAATACCAGCCCAATAATACGAGCCCACGAGATGGTGAGAGGGAACGCCTCTTCTAATATGGTCGTGAATTCATACCCTCTCCAGAACTCACCTTTGGGAATACTTTTTTCTATAAAAGAATTTATCGGAGTTGTTTATAATGCGATTTTTTGGAGATTCAAGTCACGGAATCCGGTCGAAGAAATTGAGGTTAAATCTTGGTTTGTTGCAGTTAAAATGATTTTTTAACTGCATATTTGGATTCAGCACCCTGAAAAACCCGCTTTGATTGTGCAGAAACTAGCTATCAAACTTGCGATTCCAATAAATTGCTGCCGATTTTCACTGGAAAAACCCACCGGAAAGGCTTCCAAAAAGTCGCATTATAGACAACTGCGAACTTATCCGCTGAATCCAAAAAAGCAGAGGCATTGCATCTCTGTAAGGAAATAAAATCTTGTTGATCCGGGAGAAATGGGGATAAAAAAAAATTGAGATTTTGTTTCGATTAAGGTTTTGACTCATAAACTAATATCATAATTTAAATATTATTTTTTAAAAACAATTTAATGTAACAATTTCTTAATAATATTTGTTTTTAATATATTAATAAATTAATATCATAATTTAAATATTATTGTTTAAATATAGTCCTTACTTGAAATTCTGGTTTTTACATTGCTTTCTATTTAACCTTTTGCTATGGTCTATCTCTTGATCTGGTTACTTGAAATTATGGTCTTTACATTGAACCATACTTGCTGGTTCGAAACGCATGACCAAAAAATAATTTATTTATTTATTAAAAATATAAAAAATTCAAACTTAATTTTAATATAAATATTGATTATCGACTTAATTAATATAAAAATTAAATTAAAACTAAAATTATATATTTAATAATTTAATTATAAATTATAAATTTAAATATAATTTAGAAAATTGGGTAAATCTATCTTATTTTATTTATATTCAAAATAAATTATATATATTTTGGACCAGCAGAAAACCTATGTTTTAAGCCCTAAACATATATATATTCTGGTTTTAAGCCCTAAACATATATATATATATTCTGGTTCTAAAGAAAGTTGGAGGAAATATGTTTAAGCTATAAATATTTTTTACTAGATTTAATTATTTATTTAGATATAGCTTCTATAGAAAATAATAATAATAATTATTATTTTATTTTAATTTATGTGAAAATTATATGTTTTTTTGTTATTTCAAAATCAATTAACTTCTCATGTTTAAATTAATTAACTTCTAATGGTTAAATTTGATTTTTATTTGTCAGGCTTATAATCATTATTTGATGGACTGGATATGAACTCCTTAATTCAACATATTTTTTCATTTCAAATCTGGTTTACTAAATACACTAGGGTTCCTACTTTAGCATGGGCGGAGAAATAGTGTTTGTAAAATTAACTTATTATCATTTAGTGATTTTTTTGTGCTATTCACGAGTGGAGTTGGTTAGGAATTCATTTCTTCAACCTTTCATCTTCAATTCAAATCTCGATTACTTGAAGAGTTGGCATTCTGGTTGGCTCTTGTGTGTGTATATGGTGTTGGTAGAATTAATTTGACTTCTGAGAGTCATTTATTTATGGAGGTGATTATGATTTTTTGTTTTCTAATTCTGATTTTTTAGTATTGGATTTCATATACCTATATGATTGCTTGTATGTAAATGCTGGTAGACTCAGCCCATTGCCATCAAGTGACTCTTCATAATGTTTAATAGCAAAGTTGGTTATGAGTTATTTTTTTCAACATTTTATCTATTTAATATTTATAATTTATATATTTACTTGGAATATGGTAAAAGCTTCATAATTTAATGGTCAATTCACAATGAAAATAATGATCATTCAATGTTATATGTCAATGTGGGTGGACTCCTCAATGTTAATCAGTGACTAAAATGACCCATTGATGGTTCATTTCTATCAAAAATATTTTTTTTCTAGTGTAAAGAAGAAGGAATAAAAATATTGTTAAAATTAAAAAAATTCTCATGATCACCATAGTGATAATGCATATTTGCCAATTCCCAAACTACACTAGATTCAAAGAGTCTGTCACTTTTCTATCACCAAATGGGTTGAAGATGAAAAGTATTTTCTCTTAGATTGTTTGGCTTATATTTACATTAGATTTAAATTTTAAAAAAATAGTCATGCCACTAAACTTGTTGGCCTTATAGCTCAAGAAAACTATGTTGATTTTGGAACTATTCTTTTATTGCTTCTTTAGTATAGAAATAAAACTGTAAAGAATTCCATATGATCTCTTACCTTTTAAATCTGTTATGTAAAAAAATTAGTTAATTTTAGGTTTATTATTTAATTTAGGTTTAGTTAGACGAAAGGGCACGATCATAAGATCATGCCCTTTCCTAAAGGGTGCCCATGGCGGTATATAAGCCAGGCAACCCACTGTAAACATCATCATCTGTAATTTTCATCTCTTAATAAAATATTTATATATAAATTCTGGGTATCAGACATTTTCTGTTTCATTGGTATCAGAGCGGTTCATTCTCGGTCTAGAGTTGTCCGTCCGTCCGCTGCCCACAGTCCCCCGTCCTCGCTGCGTCCGTCCCATACACCACCATCGACCGTGGCCAGCCTGCGGTGTTACAATGATATTCAATATTTCGATATAATTTGCCAGCTTGCGGTGATATATATCGATATTCGATATAAATTGCCAGCCTGCGGATATATATATAATCGATAAATTGCCAGTCTGCGGTGACATATATAATCAATAAATTGCCAGCCTGCGGTGATATATATAATCGACGTGACTGTTCAGAGTGCCTGCGGTGACATATATAATCAATAAATTGCCAGCCTGCGGTGATATATATAATCGACGTGACTGTTCAGAGTTTAATGATATATAAAAAAAATAGTTATAACGTGATTTGTATATCATATTTTAATTTATATATAATATACATATATATAATTTAATTAAAAGTTATATAATTCATAACTTTAATTTATATATATATATATCTATATATATATATATATATATATATATATAAATAAAAGAAGTTAATAATTATAAATTATAATTATTATAATTTATAAATAAATAAAAAATAATAATAATAATAATTAAATTATTAATTTAATTTAAAAAAAAAAAAAAAAACTGGCAGATAAATACACGCCCCCGCAAACCCGCTCAATGTCAACAATGACAATGGCGGATTTCCAGAAAAAATTGGTTGACGCAGAGCATAAGATAAATAACAACCACGACGAGGTCAGTAAAAGATTAAATGAAGTCGAAAGCAAGCTTGGGGAGCAAGCAGACAAAATCAAAAATCTTCAAGATTCAACAAATCAAATAGAGATTAAGATGGAAAGTCAACATGTCCAAACAGAAGTAAACATCAGAGATGCTTTAACAATGCTGAGACTTCTGTGTAAAAGGTCGAATTGTACACCCGAAGAGCTATTAAAAGAAAGTGAAGAGAATCAAGAACACCTCTCATTAGATTCAACAAAATCAACAAATTCTCATGAAAAGGTCGAATCCCCAAGAAAATCAGCGACACCCCACCAGGAAGCAAGTAATACGGCCTTTACAAACAAGCAACTTTGGGATACCCTTACTAATCAACACCCTCTTTTTGCTCAACCATTAGCCACATACCAGAAGAGGGCAAAGGTTGAGATGCCTAAATTCGATGGAAACGAAAAAAACAACGTTGCATGGATAAATAAAGCAGAAGAATACTTTGAGATATATGACATCACTGACGATGACGAAAAGCTCAGACATGCATCCATGAAAATGGAAGGAGAAGCATATAACTGGTATATGTGGTGGAAAAAAACAACACACGTCATTAGCTGGAGAAAATTTAAAGATGCTTTTTTTAAAGATTTCAAGGTGTAAAAGAAAGAAGAGTTCTTTTCAAAACTCATCAAATTACGACAAAAAGGAAGTGTGGATGAATACATTCAAGAATGGGAGACCTTAGTAACTCGAGTGCCTGGGTTATCAGAATCTCGTTTAATTCAGTCATACATCTCGGGACTTAAAACCCATTTACAAGTAGAACTTGAGATGCATGACATTTCATCAATAGAAGTAGCAAGACGAAAAGCAAAAACAGCCGAAAAGAAATTCGAACAAATATTTTGGTCAAAAGCCGAAAAAACATATTCAAGACGAAGAACACCTCAGTACGCAGACGAAAAAAATACAAGATATGTTCCACCACATCGTCGTGAAGATGAAAAATCTAATGTGGAAGCGCAAAGGATAAAGGAGGGTAAATGCAAGCGTTGTGGTGAAAAGTGGGATCCCAAACATAGGTGTGCTAAAGGAAAAGAACCAAAAAACCTATATAATTGTGAAGCAACCAATGACTCAAACAGTGAAGATTCTGACATAGAAGAAACAGGAGATGCCCCAGAATTCTCACCAGAATTAGATGACGAAAGTATTCCGCAAGTGTCGTTATCAGCTATGACAGGTATATCACAACCTCAGACTCTAAAGTTAAAGGGACACATTAAGAAGAACAATGTGGTGGTTCTCATTGACTCTGGTAGCACACACAATTTTTTGGATGCAACCATGGCCAAGAGACTCAATATTTTTTCATTTCCCTTACCAAGCATGAAGGTAATGGTAGCAGACGGTAAGAGGATTGAAAAAGTGGGGAAATGTCATAAGGTTAAATTGCAAATTCAAGACTTCAGTTTAGAGTCTTCGTTCTTCACAGTACCATTAGGAGGAGTAGATGTAGTCTTAGGTGTCCAGTGGTTACGAACCTTAGGTACTTATGCCGCTAACCACCAAGTACAATTTATAAAATTCAAATGGGGAGGTCAAAAGTACAAATTACATGGGTTCCAAGCACCAGAAAATCAAATTGTATCATCATCTCAGATGATGAAGATGATTCGAAGAGGAGCACCTGCTTATGTAGTACAATGTCATTAGTTAGAAATGTTATCTGCAAATATGACCAGTGAAGAGTCACCAGAGATACAAGAACTAATTAGGAAACATGAAGAAGTATTTCAAGGTCTACCTCTAAAGATGCCGCATAATAGGGAAATTGAGCATACAATAGAAGTCAAGGCAGGATCAGACCCGGTTAACATCAAGCCATACCGATATCCACATCACCAAAAAACAGAAATCGAGAGATTAATCCAAGACCTCTTAAGGTGTGGAATCATCTCGAAAAGTAAAAGTCCTTACGCTGCTCCAGTGGTGTTGGTAAGGAAGAAAGATGGGTCATTCAGGCTATGTATTGACTATAGGGGATTAAACAAAATAACAATTAAAAACAAGTTTCCAATCCCCTTTATCGACGAAATGTTGGATGAGCTACATGGCGCAAGGTATTTCTCAAAATTGGACCTAAGATCAGGTTACTATCAAATTAGAATAAGATTAGAAGACATACCAAAAACCGCATTCCGAACACACGAAGGTCATTATGAATTTAAAGTAATGCCATTTGGATTAACCAATGCACCAGCAACGTTTCAAGCAACTATGAATGAATTATTTCGCCCACATCTCAGAAAGTTTGTATTAGTATTCTTTGACGATATTCTAATTTACAGTAAAACATGGAAGGAGCACTTGCAACATTTGGATAAAGTTCTTACACTACTTAAAGAACACCAATTTTACGCAAAAAAATCCAAATGCACCTTCGGAAAGGAAGAAGTAGAATACCTTGGACACATTATATCCCATGAAGGTGTAAAGGTGGACCCTAACAAAATCAAAGCTATAAAAGAATGGACCAAACCTGTTAATATATCCAAGCTAAGAGGGTTCTTAGGTTTGACAGGATATTACCGAAGGTTTATTAAAAACTATGCACATATCACTGCACCTCTAACAAATCTTTTAAAGAAGAATTCGTTTCTATGGGATGAGGAAGCAGGAAGGTGTTTTGAAAAATTAAAAGAAATTATGTCTAATTCTCCCGTATTAGCAACACCAGATTTTTCTAAACCATTTATCATTGAGTGTGATGCTTCTGGATTCGGTACAGGTGTAGTACTAATGCAACAAGGACATCCCATAGCTTTTGAAAGCAGGAAGCTCAATAAAAGAGAGCGCCTCAAATCCACATACAACAAAGAAATGCTCGCTATCATGCACGCACTAGCTAAGTGGAGGCAATATCTTTTGGGAAGTAAGTTTTCTATTCGAACAGACCATAACAGTCTCCAACATCTCCTTCAACAAAAAACGCTTTCCGAAGAACAACAAAAATGGATTGAAAAAATTGCCGCTTTTGACTTGGAAATACTACATAAAAGAGGTAAAGACAATGTAGTAGCAGATGCCTTATCCAGGAAAGATGAAGAACCAACACTACTTGCAATGTCGTTTGTTGTTCCTGAGTGGCTTAACGAAATTCGAAGTGAGTATGCCAAGGATCCAGAAGTAACAGCAATAATCAATAACCTTCCCAATAACTCAAAATTTGAGTGGAAGAATGATATCCTATGGTATAAGGGAAGAATATATCTAAGTACAAATTCCAAGTTTAAGTTTAAGATACTCAAGGAATTACATGACTCACCGTCAGCTGGACACGTAGGATTCTTTAAGACTTACTACAATGCACGTCAATCCTTCTTTTGGAAGGGAATGAATCGTGATATTCAGAAGTATGTAGCAGAGTGTGACACATGTCAAAGGAATAAAAGCGAAAATATTACGACACCAGGATTACTTCACCCCTTAAACATTCCAAATCAGAAGTGGGAAGAAATCTCAATGGACTTTATCGAAGGATTACCAGTATCTGAAGGCAAGGACAAGATTTTCGTAGTAGTCGACAGACTCACCAAATATGCTCACTTTATGGCAATAAAGAAGTCATACTCAACAAAAGAAATCGATGAAATATTTTGCAAAAATATATATAAGTTGCACGGTTTTCCAAAAGTCATTGTAAGTGATAGAGATGCCAAGTTCAAAGGTAATTTCTGGAAGGAATTGTTCAACCATATAGGAACTTACTTAAATATCAGTTCCGCTTATCACCCGCAAACAGATGGCCAAACAGAAGTTGTCAATAAATGTTTGGAGGACTACCTACGTTGCTACGCTACAGAAAAACAAAATAAATGGGCTCAATGGTTACACCTTGCTGAATGGTGGTATAACTCCATCTATCATACATCAGCAAAAATGACGCCATTTCAAGCCCTATATGGATATGAACCCCCGAAATGGAAAGATCTATCTATTGTCCAAACAAATCTACCTGCTGTTAAAGATCAACTAGAAGAAACCCAAAAAATCGTCCAAATATTAAAAGAAAACCTGAATAATGCAAGGAATCGTATGAAGCAACAAGCAGCCCGTAACAGAACCGAAAGAGAGTTTGAAGTTAGAGAATGGGTATTTGTTAAGCTCCAACCATACAAACAATTATCCTTAAAACAGAAAGGAAAAAACAAATTGGAACCAAAGTTTTATGGACCTTATCAGATCAACAAAAAGATTAGCCAAGTTGCGTATGGTTTAAGCCTTCCAGAGACAAGTCGTGTTCACAACGTCTTCCACGTATCTTGCCTTAAAAGGGCACTAGGTAACAATCAAACGGCACAAACATCACTTCCATCCCTAGATGATGAGGGAAGAGTCATTTTAGAACCAGAAGGTATTTTGTCTACTAGAGAAAGGAAGCTTCGTTATCGTACTATCAAGGAATATCTGATCAAGTGGAAGGACTTGCCCGAAGAAGAAGCTTCTTGGGAGAATGAAGCATTTTGTCAACAACATCCATCGTTATGTATGCTTTGAGGACAAAGCATTCTTTCGAGAGGAAGGCAATGTTATGTAAAAAAATTAGTTAATTTTAGGTTTATTATTTAATTTAGGTTTAGTTAGACGAAAGGGCACGATCATAAGATCATGCCCTTTCCTAAAGGGTGCCCATGGCGGTATATAAGCCAAGAAACCCACTGTAAACATCATCATCTGTAATTTCATCTCTTAATAAAATATTTATATATATAAAATTCTGCGTATCAGACATTTTCTGTTTCAAAATCTCATAGAGTATTACAATATCTACTCTTTGCAATACTTTCCATCATTAACAAACTTTAAGAGTAGTGGTAAAACTCATTCTAATACCAACAAAATACTTCAAACCCTAAATAACATCCACCATAAGGAATTAATATCCATTAACATCCACAATTGTTACAATGCGAAGTTGCCTATCTATTATATGTTTTGGAGTCTTTGGCGGGAATCTAGGGGATGTTTTTTTGGTCAAACCTTGATTTATGTTGTTTAAAATAAGTTTTTGATAGTATGTATGGGTTCAACACCCTTAAAAACCCCTAGGACACTCGGATTGTGGAGATTTCAGAACTCAAACATGAGATTCTAACAAATCCCTGCTACATTCTAAACAAATTACCACTGAAAATATGTTGAAAAACCTTACAAGACATATAATAGATAGAAACTATCGGATTCTCGTCAAATTACAAGTGAAAATATGCTGAAAAACCCACCAAAATATATAATAGATATAATACGACTTACAAATCTAGCTACTCCATTGAAATATGGAGAATTTTAATTTAATTTTATTTATTTTCAGAGGAAAAAAAATATTAATATACATTATGAAAATAGTCTCCAGTACATCTATCAGAGATTGTTCAAAAAAGATTGCAGCATAAGGGAGATGTCCATCACTATCTAGACAAATTGACTTATAATAACTAAATTCCCTAACGCCCTAGAAGTCCACTGCTTAACATTTACAGTACATTATACCATATAGAAATGTAAAAAATGTCTTGTATGTATTCATTATTATTAGACTAAGAACGTAGCCTATGGGAGTGGAAGCGAGCAAACTTCTTTAATTATGTTATCCTCATAGTACTTGAAATTCAAAACGTCGACAACAACATTTAGACCTTCTTTTAATAGAGCATCTGCAACCATGTTTGATTCTCAAAAGGTGTGTTGGAAATATATAATCTAAAAAACAACTTAAGAGATCTGATATGTTCGAACCAACAACATAGGATTGGAGGAGCAAAATTAGTGTACCCCATAACACCATCAATAAGTGACTACGAATCTCCATATATATATGAATGAATTCCATAGACCTTCTCTTAATAAACAAGAGCAATCCCCATAGTGCTAGTGACTACGAATCTCCACATATATTAGTGCATTCCATAAACTTCTCTTGATGAACAAAAACAATCCCCATAATGGCAACATCTCAGCGCTTGTATTTGTACCACTCCCACCATACCAACTTAATTTGAAATGTGTTCTATCACTTTCTATTACAAATTCTGAGACATGCCCCACAGCCACAGAAACCGCCCTATGCCACTCCATTACTTGTCGAGTCAAGACTTCGGAGGGAAATTTTTTTATTTTATATATACTAGTGTTCTTCATAACCAACCAATACGTGAATTTGAGGCGACAAAAATCTTAGGCCCCAAGATTAGGGAAGTCTAAATTTAGCGGCGTTCACGGTTCAAATTTCATATCGAACAATGAAACTCTATCTTTGTAGCTCTTGACTTTCGTTTTTAGTATGAAAACTTTTAATTTAAAAGCCATTTTATTTTTCCTCTGAAATGTCGAAAGCCTACCAAAACGGCTTTGATGGCAGGCTACCTTTAAATGTCCTTCCAGAAATGTTAGCCGGTTTCTGGTGAAATGAAACCAACCGATTTTTGTTGAAACGTGACCTAGAGAGGAAGCGGTTGTGTTCGGGGAAGCATTTGTTCACAGAGTCACTACCAGTGATCAAATTTGAAGAGCAAGTCTTAATTTTATTTAGAAGGGCGTACATTCTAATCGCCCTTCCATAATGAAAAGCATTAAAAAAAAAAGAAATTCAATTGACAAGAGTGAATTACCCTCCCATTTCTTTTTCCTTAACAAATCAGTAACTGTTTGGACTAATCTAAGGGAGACCCCGGATCAACCCTCATGGCTGCCACTATAACACATAGAGTATTTCCAGTAACCTTCAAGCCAGATATACCAAATCTTATGATTTAGCAAGAGTTGAGACTCACAAATAAGGGGAGTCTACTCCTTGAGCCAAGATTGTAGCAGGACACCAAGAGTCTTCCCATTTCTAGTGAATGTTTTGAAAGATCAAAGGGTGTGTTGATTGATCAATTCCGAGTTCCCCACCAGGCAATTCAATCCTTAGATTCTACACTTTCTTGAAATTATTTAAAACCTCACCAGGAGAATGATGGGAAACCTCTGCAACCATGGATTTCTTTGGGCCCAAAACATGTTGCAATGTCTGCCATGGCCTAACAATGTTACCTAGTACCCATCATGATTCTCATCAAATAGCTCCATATACCCCTGTTTTTACTACTTTTGTTAAGGATGGTTTCTTCATTGGATATAACATAGTCCACCTTAACTACCACAGTCTGCACTTGGGGGACTAGACTAGAGAACCTCTTTGAAACTGCACAACATCATCCCAAGGTCTTAATATCACCAAATTTGTTGAATATAAGCAACAAAAGTGAATCTAGGAGTCTGACAATGTGGTCTACCGATGCATTAAACCCCATGTTTGGATCAATATAGATATTCCTCAATATAGCACATAACCACGTAAAAATCAATTAATTTAGGACTTAATCAGAAACTGCTTCACAATCAAATGCAAATCTTCAAATCTTTGATAAATCTTAAATATCATGAATTCTCATAATCATTTACACAAAATCTCATACTATTATGGCTAGAAAATCCTATAAGAACCTTCAGATTTATAGTAAAACAAATAACAGTCAGGCTCACTCTAGTGCAAATCTTCAATCTTGTTCCATCTCGTGCAACCTCATATTATCCATTACCAAACCCAATCCCTTAGAAAAACTACAAGAACCTCAACACAGTGATTAAGCTCCAAATTTTTATGAATTCCCACAACGATTCATACTAAACTCAATATCATTAGATCCCAGAAAACTCCAAAGTTAAGATGGATCTAGTCTGGTATTTTAGCATAGATCATATTATGATAATAGTTTTACCCCTGGCCTGCTGTAAAAGATTGAACACCAAAATCTTCAGTATTTGTATCTTGGAGTATTTGTTTTTGAGTTGACACTTCACTTGTTGTTTGGTTCGCAGATTGATGGACATGAACAACAAAGAATATTTATAGGAACATACTGCATGTTTGGCATGAAACAAGGATCATAAAAATTGCTTCCAACAGCTTTGAAGGAGAATTCAATCATTGCAAGAAGATATAACTTGTATTCAGAGAAAATTATTCAAATTTTCCATCTCTGCCATTATTGATATGGCTGCAGCTTGATCAATTTTTGAGAACTTGCTCTACCAAATTGCAATTCCAGACTTTCTCAAGAACTATAAATGGTAGACTTTGGCAAGAGCTGTAAAATAGTTTCTCTTTGAATGTATAATAAGGCCATTTTCATTTTGTAACCTTATTTGGGATTATATACAATTGTAAAGCAACATCGTATATGACTTGTAATGTACTCATTCAGACATAATCATGAATAATCCATGCTAAAAATTTAGGACGAGCTTCAATATAGCTTTCGTGGTTCGGAATTATGGCTTCTCAATATTTTGTCACTTCTAATTCAAGCTAGATATTGTTTAAGAATGTGCATCAATTTAATAAAATAAACCCTGAAATTGCCTGCGTTTGAGAAACAATTTTCAAATTCTAACCAGAAATATTCATGCCTACTTATGCTCCTACATCATCCAACTAACAAGAAAACGTCAGTATAGTACTTCCATCTATAGAATTAGACGAGGATCATTGATCCCTCCTTGTTGAAAGGTGATCCACATAAGTACTAATAGACAAGAAATGTTGTAATTAAATAATCATTTTCTTAGGCAATAGCTACTCATCTTGCTTGGCCAATCACCCAATACATAATCAATTGTGTCTAAATATAATTTTCCCTTTTACTCCTATCATCTATGTAGCGTATCCCTCCCCTATGTGACTAATGCAAATTAGATATAATGTGTATTATCCTTGCAATTGTGCATTTGTTATGTTTATATCGCAGTCCATGTGCTTTCCATTAAAAAAATTACTTAGATCTATAACCAGTTAGCTCACATGACATAGAAGTATGTTTAAGGAAATTAAGGGTACCTACACTTATCTACTTAGTATTTATCATTCTTTATCAATTGTAAGCAAAGACATGGTTCCTGCACACTCATTCTTCTCCCTAGAAAAGTTGCATAGAACTCTGTTTCATCACATATCATACATGGGGTTGAGCTTAGGATAATTCCTAAAAGCACTAAGATGGTAAGAAAATTTTATTTTAAGAGGCCTTTCAGTTTATACAATTTATACGCATTGTAACTGACAAGTGAATTTCAAACAGGCCAACTATGTTCATAACATTTATGTTCAGCAAATGTTATGTTTTAAGTCTTTTTCCTTGAATTATTGTTATATTAAGCAAAGGTTGGATGTTTGGTGTAAGAACATCCAAAAAAGAATTAGTTTGAGATGAAAGAAAAACTGTACATCTCAACATGCAGTTGAAGGTTAAACTCTGAAAACATGGGGCTGAAGAGCCTCAATAAGATGATTTCACAGTACAAATTCCATTGTGCCAAGAGTCATTTGATGTGGTATGGGAAATTGCTATTAAATTGATAGGAGTAGTGAAGAACATATATGTAAGAAATACAATGTTATCCAAATAGTAAAAGGAAATGATGTCGATGGATGGTCAACTTATAGTTAATGGGATTTGTAATTACAAACATGCTACATTGGACTGAAAGAGTGCCTTTAGTAGTTTTCCAATGATGAGTAAAATAGATGTGGCATTTGAAGATTCAATACACATTTTGTCAAAGAAATGGCAACACTAAGACAACTGAAAAATTTCTATTCATTTTGACTTCATGTCTGAAGAACTTTTGTTGAGACGTGGTTAGCTAGATTCAAAATCATACCAAAGGCTTTGGATGGTTGTATTGTCTTGGTGTTAAGTGTACAGAAAGTAAATCATATCATCAGATTGGAACTACTTACATCATTGGCACTCTAGTGAAGTTAAAGAATAAGGAAGTTTCATAAGAATTGGCATAATCTGTAGGTACAAGCAATGTCATTGCAATATAATGGTAGTTATGATCTATTATATGGACATGCTAAGAAATCCAAGGCCAAAAATTGGCCAGAAAAACATGGCAATACAACAAGTTGTACAAAATCAACACAGAAAAGGAATGCATTCAATAGATGGTGGGACTCAATAAAAAAGGTAGATATAACTCTGGCCACTTATTTCAGCTCACTGAGAAGATATACAAATGGTAACTTTTACAATTTGGTGGAGGAACTCGCAACTACAATCAATTATTTTTGTTATATCTATTTCAGTCTTGTTAAGTATCTACAATAAAAGAGGCTCAACTTGAAATAGCACTGTCAAGCATGGCCTCCCAGAATTCTCTTGATTCTAGCCTTCTGCTTAGCAGTGAGTTTGGAGGGAAATCTAATTTCAAACTTGATTCTAACGAGGAGCATTTGTGGAGGATAAGTTTCACTGACCAGGTGTTGAAAAGTGAAGTTGTTGTGTCAATAACCGAAGGCCGCCTCCACAATAGTTCTCAGATTCCTTCTCATCGTTCCCATGCCGGCGTCACAGGGCGGAGTCCATCATGCCGATTTTTTCTCTTGAATTTATCAATGCGTTCCTCATTTTTCGAGGTTTGGGAGCAACTGTGGCTTTGATCCATGGCAACATCGGTTTTTATGGCCACGATAGCCATATCAGAGGTTGTCAGATGATTCTGTAGTTTGGTTACAAGAAGCATAAAATAGAGGTTCTCCATCTACAGTTCATGCTCTAGAGAAAGCAGAGAAACATACTCATCAAAACTCTTTGAATCAGCAAGGTAGACTAAAAATCTGGGACTTACTCTTAATATTTGTGCTACCTTCACCCTCTCCGGTAAATCTCTGATCACCACAACATCGCCTTTTTGAAGCAGCACTAACTTGGTAGTAGTGGGGTTTAACGATGTATAAGATAGGCAACCATCATATGAAACCCCTTTGCAGGTGACATCCAAAGGGAAATGTAAGGGGCAGGTTCAGAGACTGCTCTTTCTTGGCGAATGCAAAAAGAAAAGGGGTAACCACTGTGGTGACTCGGTGAGTTGAAGACAAGTCGGGGACAAGACTTTGGACTTCAATAAAATTGAAATTAAAAAAAAATCCACGAGTTGACAACCCTTCTTAAAACATTCTGAAATATTATTTCAATTTTTTTTTTTTAACTTACAAAACTCAAATTTTAATTTTTTTTTGACCGGGAAATTTTTCTCCGCACTTCTGTGACGTACCAGAGGCCCTTTGAAGGGCTCTGACGTGTTCAATTTTGAACGCTGGACTCACGACCTTGGGCTGTTGAAGGTTTTGAATATGATGAAACAAAATAACGCACGGTATGTATGCATTTATTTGAAGAGTAAAGAGTAATATACTTGAATACGCAGGTTTTCACATTGGGAGATTATGTTAATAATTTTATTTATTTATTTATTTTTAATTAGGGAATAACGGTTTAGATTATAGTAAATTTCTATGATAATAGTAATATTATTATTATTAAATAATATTATTACGACATTTTTATTATTAGGGTATTAAGGCGGAGTGTCCATTTAAATGTCGGATGTTTCTAACAATTTATGTAATTGTCTATAAAAGTAATATATGTTTAATGTTAAATATTAATTAATGCACATTATGATCATTATAAAAAGGAGTTGAGAATAATGGAAGTTAGATTATTATTTGGAATTTTAATTTAAATATTAATTAATAAATATTAAATATTTTATTTTTAATAATTATATATATATATTTTAAATATGAAAAATAATGTACGTAATTCTAGATTCTGGGTGTTTGTTAGTAGAGAATTATTTATCATTTTAATGGTTAACATGTCCAAGGCATCTAATCCAAGGGATTGGTGGCGCCTCAAACCTATCCCTCATCTTTCCACCAATCAAGAGATCATGATTGTCACGCCCCTATATTGGTGGTAGTCTTTCAACCACTCATAGGCGGGTGCGACACTGCCATACTTTTTCTTTTCACTAATACTCAAATGTGCGGACTATGCCTAACCAAACACTTAGCCAAATTTTACTTCAAGTGTTATATCGAAGTGGAAATAAAGTTCAATTAATCTTCATTGATCATAAATATGCACAGCGGATACAAACCATTCAACACATCATCATAATGGGAGGGGCAACTCCCATGAACTGAAGTATGCCTAATATTAATAATAAACACAAGTTTTGTAATTCAATTGTACATAAAATTACAACTGTTGCGCTACTAACAAACATGGCTAGCACACTGCTCTTTTACAAGTCGTGCATGTAGAAATTAACCAAGTTGTGCCACCGTGCACGGTTTGCCCAAACACCGAACTACCTTGGTACTGTCGTGCCCACCATCCACTGTCTTGGTCTATCCGCGCCATTCTACACCTTTGTCGCACTGCTTCATGCCCTCTTCACCTCTCGACACACCCCCGTGCCTTATCGCACTGTTCAACACATCATTGCACCGTTCTGCACACGTCTCATAGTTCTGCAGCCATCGCACAGTTCCTTACCCACGTCCTTCATGTTGAGTCGCCCTCGGGTTGGGTCGCCTTGTCAACAAGTCATATTTCTGCGTGTTGTGGCTTGTAACACTGTTCACCCATCGCACCACCCTGTGGTCTGCCCAGAAACTTTGACTTTCAACCAAGAAAACACGGCCCTGTGTTCTACACTCTGCTTGTTGTTGTTCGACGTTCCTTTCTCACTTCCTGCGTCTAAGTCCTTGGTCGATGCTTGCTTTTTTGCTGATCGATGATGATGCCTTCCAACACCATCGCCATATTTTATTTATAATCATGCCACACAGTCATGGCAACTCCAAGGGACGCGACCCTTCATTTCACCATAGGTCGGCCCATCCACAATTCAACACATCAGCGTGCCTATAATATTCAAGTCGACCCTCTCATATAAATTCAGCTTGCCCAACATATTAACTCAACCAACAGTTACATGACTCATCACACTTCCACCGTGGGTTGCTCGGGTTGGTTGCCCACTCACTTGACTCACCCAAACATCGATGCACGACTCGTCCACACGTCTTGCCTGACACCCAATCGTCTCGCCCACTTGCTATGGGCGTGCGCTCGCCCAACGCCTTTAACCAACACACTCACCCAACACGTTCACCATGTCTCACATCAACCCAAGTTGGGTAGTAAGGAGCCCGTCGCACATGGGCGTGCCTGCTACAACTTGGTCGCCTTTAACCGAACGTCATCCCGTCATTGCACTTTGCCCGAGTTGGTCATTACGGGCGCTCGTCACACATGAGTGTGCTCGACCCAACTTTGGGCCTGGCATCCTCCACCACTCTAGAAATGTTGTCACCCTCGACAACACCATCTCAAAAACCTCCATTACTAAGACATATCCATATGTGTGGGCACCTAGATAGCTCTACCCATGACCTACTCCATGCTACAAATCTATCGAAATCTGCAAGAAAATCATGTTTTGGATCCCCTGTGATGGTGATTAGTTGGGTAGCTAATCAAAATGTAACATCACCTCCACAAGAACACATGCTCCCTACATCATCATGACCATCCTCGCATCCTACTGTCAATCATGTCCATCTTGCCCAAAGTGTCTGCTCATAAGTATATAGGTCTCACTGCCATGAGCAGCAAGCAATGAGCCTCATCCCCATGCCAGTTTAAGAAGAAGGGGAGGATGTGGAGGCCAAAGGCTCTCCCTCATCCTCGACTAATATCTCAATCCACCTATCTGAATCCTCCTCTTCCAATCTCTGCATGTATGCTTCCCTACTCTCCTCCCGAGTCTCTGGTCTAACATCATTTCCTTCCACTTCCTCTAGCATGCCTGTCAAATCCATGATACTATCAGACAATGCTCTAATAACTCGTGAATTCCCCATGAGTTTTTCCTCTATAGAAGACAAACTCTCATAGAATTTTATCCCACTTGATGTCCTCCACATTCATCGCTATCAATTTACATCAAGCTGACATAGCTGCCATTGTCAATATGCCCAAAGGTTCATCATCCTGTCTGTCGTAAATGTACAACTTCTTCATGTGTGGCACCATCATATCTTCGTACTGCTTCAAAAATTCCATACCCAATACAACATCATAGTCATCGATCCACACAATCATAAAGTCGATCATTAGGGGAATTTTGAAGTCTAAAATGGACCTCCTAAGAAAAATGTACAACCAAAATAAACTTTATAAGAACCAATAGGATTCAAGATGATGATGTCAACCATGGGGGATGATTCACCATTTTTGGCGTAAAAAAGTAAAAAGTTTAAAAAGTAATAAAATAATAAAACTACTTTTTTCAACTCGTATTTTCAACTTATATCCCTAAGGTTTTACTCAAATTTCGAGAGGGAGTACTCGTTGGATGCAAAATTTGATTCCTCATCTAAGGAGTACCCATGTTGCATACTTTCGTTGGACCCTGCTACATGAAAAATAAGAAATACATGAAAAAAAATTCATGTATTTCTCATTTTTCATGTAGCAGGGTTCATCGAAAGTATGAAACATGGGTACTCTTTGGATGAGGAATCAAATTATGCATCCAATGAGTGTTTTTTCTCGAAATTTGAGTAAACCCATAGGGAGATAAGATGAAAATACAAGTTGAAAAGTAGTTTTTTATTTTTTCCCTCTAAAATATGATGATGTAGTCTATTCTTATTTTATTATTTCCACTATTGTTTTATAATTTCCTTAGGAGGCCCATTTTATACCTCAAAAGTCCCCTAATGCTTCCCAGACCACTCACCAATGTTTATATCCATATTCTCTACCATGTCAATAACCGTATCTGATGGAGAGTTCACTGCTTTAAGACGAGCTTGGGTTGGTGAGAATTTCAACCCAACTTTCCTCGCAACTTCCTCCCTGATGAAATTATGAGTCACACCACTATCCACCATCATGAGTAAAGTGCCTTGCCTAATCTTCATGGTAACATACTCCAACTTGTTCCTCTCAGGATCCCACATTGGGACAACATCTATAGCTACCGCAGCTCCTAAGATCTACATCACCCCAATTGCTAGATCTTCCTTCTTCTTCTTTGCATCGGTTTGTGTTGTTGCAACTGTTAGCGCTTGAAATTCCACCTCAGGCCGAGAAAGGTAAACCTCAAGGCCACATCAAACCATTTAGCCTCGTAGCTAGCCCTACGGGGCAGGAGAAGGCTCTCTCCGGTCAATCTCGGTAGATCTGCAATGGGATGAGATGACCAACTAGGTAAAACTGATATTAGGCTAGTAAATTGATCGGAAAGATTGATTTTGGGTTTTTGGTGGCAAATTGAGAAGAGGGCAATTTTGGGTGCAGGGATTAGACACAGTTTTTGCAGGGGGTTCTTTGGGGCGAGGTAGGAGACAGTATTGATGCTTTAAACTGAGGTGAATGGATAAGAAAGACAGGTGAGGAGCTAAGGAGGGCAAACAATAACTTTGAATCCTCCTTAAACAGTAGAAAACATTGAAATTAAACAAACTTAAAAGCAGAGCATGGCAAGCATGAATTCTTACTTGAACACTTCATTTGTTTAATATGCAGAAGTAAAGAAAGGAAATGAATCACATAACAAAGCTTACAAGAACATTGAGAAAAACACCATCAACACATGAGTCCACAAGAATCCCAAAGAGGACTGCAAAACCCTGGTCTTCCTTAGCCAAAAATTGCAGAGATACAGTGAATAATACAATGATAGCTTCTCCCTCAAGAGTCCAACCATGAAAATGAGCAAGAAAGTACATAATATAGATGATCTAACCTCTTTCCCTGCCTCCATGGGTCGAGCTCACTATCCTAGGAGCTGTTTCAACCACTTCTAAACTAAGCACTACAAACTAGGCATTGAAAACAACTTGCCTCTATAAACTTGGAAACCAATTCATACATTACATATTTACCCATTACATGAATGAATCTTCTAGAAGTGTTAAACAAGAGTAAAAGTGTCTTAGAGTTACAAAAATTACATCAAAGATAATCATCTTCAACCCTAAAAAGTCAAACTGAGTCAAACCTGCGTTTTCTGGGCTGTACAGTGCAATCTGGCAAAAAACTGCCTGACAGGTCGCGCCCCCCTGCCTGACGGGTCGCGCCCCTTTGGAGCTCTGTTTGAGGCACTTGCAGGTGGCCAAATTGAGCAAAAGTGGGCTTGTTGGAAAGGTCTGTGAGTCTACTTTCCAACCCAACTAGAATTTTTGAATTTGGAGGTCATTTGCCC
Source organism: Pinus tabuliformis (assembly GCA_031772625.1). Lineage (NCBI taxonomy): Eukaryota > Viridiplantae > Streptophyta > Pinopsida > Pinales > Pinaceae > Pinus > Pinus tabuliformis. The sequence continues at coordinate 662,818,549 of CM062813.1, forward strand.
TGTCAAAACTTAATTCTCCCAAGATTGGTTTCTGCAACTCAAAAAAGGGGCAGAAAGTCAAATTTTGCATGTATTTTGACCTTCTGGAGGCCCAAAACTCCATAAAAACTCAAGTCCATCCATGGGCATATGTAACTTTGCATAAAAAATCAGGAAATGCTGAGTTTTTGTGAAAAGGAATTGCCATGACAAAGGGTCTCACTGGGGGTGAGACCCGTTAAAGAGCCAAAACCTGTAAATTACCAAAAAATGCCAAAATTACCCAAAATTCTCAAATTTTTTTGGGATTTGAGCTGTGTCTAGGCCTTTGAGTGAAGCCTCAGCCAAGATACAGAGTGGATTGGTCTTCTTTTTCCCTTTTAGAGCCTCGGACAACCGCCTTTGAAACATCTTCATTTTGGCCTTGCACACATGCATTCTTGCCCAGTAATGGTTTTTCATGTTCCTCAGCAACTTTTTATCTTGGTTGGCCTTAGCCAACAGCCTCTCCAAGTGTGCGTTCTCCTGAATAAGCATAGACTCTCGGTCAGCAGGCAATGGGTCACCGGGTCTTCTACGGTTCAAGGTTCGGTCACTACGAATCCTCCATAACTCATCAAGTGCTTTCTCCTCCTCCAACTGTTTGTTGCGCTGCTCCAGGTAGGTGATGGTCCATTGGGCACCCTCAAATCTCCTCTGCAAAACATCATTTTCAGCTCTGAGATGCTGAATGATCTCCTTTGCCTCCTGGCTAGGAGAACTAGTCTCAAGATCAACAAACTCAACATCGGGAACTCCTGATGGACCCTCATCAATCATGGGCTCTTTGCCCCTCTCTGGTACCTGTGCTGGTGAAGAAAGTGAGGCCCCTTCCACCTGATGTGGAGATAACACTCGCTGAGCTGAAGATGAAGGCGAGACCCCTTCCACCTGCTGTGGAGATAGTACTCGCCTGGCTGCTGCAAATAAGGCCCTTGGGCCTTTCTGATAGGTGACCAGAGGTGAGGAGCTGACAGGTCTAGTGACAGGGATGTCATGCTGGTGTGATGGTCCTCCCTCCTCGTGAACAACCTCAGGATGTGGCTGTGATGGTGCTGTGAAAAACTCACGAGAGATGAACTCCTCCCATGAGATGCCCTGCTGAGTCAACTGATGCAAGACTATGAGCTGAATCAAACCATAATGACATAGGCTCCTGTACTGCTGGGCCGGGGTCTTCCTCTGTAACATGGGCACCATCCTCTGAATGTTCTGAAAGAAGAAAACCGGGATGTTCATCATCCTCACTCGGGTGAAGTGCATCAAGAGGCGAATGTGATATGAGTACACCTGTGAAAATCTGCCCTCACAGGTAAAATAGTGCATAATAAGCCTCATGATGGGAGCATACTCGCTCCGGAGAAATCTGAATGGAAAAACACCCGCCAAATGTCTCATGAATGGTGGCCGGACATAAGGCTCAAAGTGAACAGTATCTAGCATCTTGCGCTTATGCCACACCTCACCAACATTAGGTATCCCTGTAGCATGTGAAATCACCTCGGGTGTCAATGTAAAGTCCACCCCTGCAAGGTTGACATGTCCATCATGCAAATGTAAAACAAAGAGGCGGGCCAACTCTCTGTGATGTTGAATCCGAGAGATCCTCTCACAAAACTGATAACAAGACATGTACTGAAAACAAGTGACTGCCATAGGACAAGCCTGTAATTCTGCCAAAGAGGTGGGCTCCTCTCGCTTATGATGTCCACCCTTACCACCCTTACGAGGCTTCCTCTGTACTTCAACCTCTGTAGATGATGAATGGTCATCACTTTGCTCATAAGTCTCAGTTTCTGACATGGTTTAGGAGCAACGTGGACAAACTGTACTGCTATCTCTGCCTGTAAAAAGTACTGAATTCTATGTTGTTTCAAGGGGAAAAAGACATGAGGTAAATGTTAGGGGAGGGACCTTTTAACAAGGAATTGGGAATATATAAATATAACAGGGAATTTTTAAGGAAAATGTTGCAAACCATTATGCATATAGGAATACATATTTCAGGGATATTGGGAAATCATTTGCAAAGATCACTGCATATGGGAAAAAACATGTATGAAAGTGAACATGGGAATATGCATACATGTATTAATAGGGGAGATAGGGAAACATATGCACAAAACTGCTGACATATTCACCAACATTTTTATTGTTTACACATGCATATGGTGGAGGGAAATTAGGGTTTGAATTTGTGATGCTTTGGGAGAGGGGTAGGGTTTGCATTTTTAGTGATTAAGGAGAGGGGAGGATTTGTAGTTCATTTATAAAATAGTATGGGGAAAAATAGATATACATATAAGTGTGAGTGAAAGGGAAAGGAGGGAAACAAATACAAAGGAAAAAACAACACCTTGAAACAACACAAACCCCAGCACATTTTTCCCATTAACATTGCAGTCATATGAAGAGGTTTCACTTGCAAAATTTTGATCATTAAACATGTTCATGATATCCACCATTCATAACCAGCAACCATTCCATGTTTAGAACACCTACCTCAAACGATTTGATGGCTTGGAGGGCGTTTGAGCGAATTTGTTTGGAGTTTGCAGAGATACAGTTCAACGGGTCGCGCACCACGCCCAACGGGTCGCGCCCCTCTGACGGGTCGCGCCCGTTGTTTTTCTGCACTGGAAACAACCCTCTGACGGGTCGCGCGCACCTGACGGGTCGCGCACCTGGCCTGACGGGTCGTGCACCAGTGTAATGCCCAAAATCACTCTGTTTTTTCTCCTTTCTCTCAATTACTCTCTCAAACCTCTCTTGCAAGCGTCTAGGATGCACAATGAGAGTGATAGGAGGGAATTTGGGTTTTATAAGTTTCATTTGAAAAAATTTCATTCACAAACCCACTTTCTAATGTTTTCTTTTTGACACTTTATAACACTGACTTTTTGGTTTCTTTTGTCCTGAATTTGACTCATTGAGTGCTTTGACTTGATTCTTTTTGCAGGTAGATCATCTGAGGGATCTTGGCAAGGGGACCAGGGTTGCATTTTGTCCACTGAAGACCTTTGAAATTTCATCACTTATTTACAAAAAGTTGAAAAATGACCTTGGCTTTAAAAACAGAGTTTTTAAATCCAAGGTGAAGATTAGCTGTACCAGATAAGAAATCTTGAAGAAACACTTTTACAATCATCCCTCTGGCTTGCGGAATACTCATTGATTTTTCAGACACATGACCCTGTAAACATATTTGACCAAATCCCTAGACCTAGGAAATTGACCTCAAGACAAGACAAGACAAGCTTGAAAGAGCTAAATGACTGAAATGACCTGAACCAGCAATGCCAAGAGGGGTACAACACACTAGCTCCTCCATCAGGGTTATGGCATGCCTAACGGGATCCAAAAATTGACACTGATGAGACACCTACTTATGCAAATGCAAAGAGCTTTGATCGCTGATGGAGGGCTTCAAGACCGACACTAACAGCAACCACCATCATTCTAGAAGGATAATTCTTCACCGTGTGGTTCTCTCCGCACAACCAACATTTTAGAGGCTTCTTCGTCTTTGCCTTGTCATTCGATCTAGAATGCTCCTCCCTTGTAGTATTCTCTTTTGGTTTATTAGACTTCTTCTTTCTCTCTTCGGTCCCTTCATCATAATTTTCTATGAGACAATCAACCGCAACAAATGGTTCTTCTAGATATTTTGGTCTTTTGCCTCTTCACCTCATTGTGTGCCCAAGGTTTCAATCTTATGATGAAATTGAACACCTTGTCTTTCTCTGCCATGCCAGGTAATTCCAAGATTGCACTTGAGAATTACCATTGATATGCCTGTAGACTCCCTATTTTCTTAATGTACTTAAATTTCGTCTTTGCATCCCAAGTCTCATCTTGTGGGTTAAAATGAGCCTGGAAAGCTTTCTTCATATCGTCCCAAGTAGAGATGGCATCAGCATCACCATTGTCAATCTGATCTAGCTTCCGTCTCCACCCCATCTTAGCATCCTTAGTGAGGAATTGAGCAGCTACCTTTGACCTTGGATTCATCATCAGGTATCCCCAATCACTCTAAGTATTGCTCCATATCCCATAAGAAATTTCCAAGTGATTTTGCGCTCTTTATCCCATCATAAGAATCAGGTTCCTTAACTTTCACATGAACAATCCCTCTAATTGGTCCCTGCCCAACTGCTCTCTTCAAAACAACTATTTCATTCCAAGCATCATCAAGAGCTTTCTTCAACTTTAAGATTTCATCTAAACCTTCATCTCTTGCAGCCCCAATGTTCTTGACCTCCTTCTATGTTTGCGCATACTTCCATTCAGTATACTCATATCGAACCTTGAGTTTCTCATGTGCTTCTTCCAACTTCATGAACTTGTCTCGGAACTCATCATTCTCGGCCTTCAACGAAGCCATCTATGCAACAAACTCCTCCATATGGTCCAATACCCTATCCACAAAAACTACCTTGGCATCCCTGCTAGATTCACCTGTCACCTGAGGTTCTTCCACCTGGTCTGCCATTATTTTGGCTTGTGGTCTTATTAAGACCATACACCAATCCGTTCAACTTCAACCCTGCAACAAGCCCCTATCAAACTTCTTCAACTTCAATTAAAGCCCTACGAAAAGTTGGCTCTGATACCAACTATCATGCCCTTATCCCAGTGGTAGTCTTTCAACCAACCACTCATAGGTAGGTGTAGCACCGCCACACTTTTTATTTTCACCAATACTCAAATGTGAATACTACACCTAAGCAAACACTTAGCCAAATTTTACTTCAAGTGTTATATTACAGAGGAAATAAACTTGAATTAATCTTCATCAATCACAAATATGCACAGTGGATAAAAAACATTCAACACATCATCATAATGGGAGGGGACACTCCCATAAACTGAAGTCTACCTAATTTCAATAATAAACAAAAGTTTTGTAATTCAATTATACATAAAATTACAACTATCGTGCTGTGAACAAACATGGCCAACACACTATTGTTTTACAAGTTGTGTTTGCAGAAATTAACCAGGTCATGCCACCGTGCATGGTTTTCCAAAACGTCGAACTACCTTGGCACTATCATGTCCACTGTCCATTTTCTTGGTCTACCCGCTTCCTTCTACACCTTTGTCGCACTGTTGTACACCCTCTTCACCTCTTGACACACCGATGTGCCTTATCGCACCGTTCAACACATCGTCGCACCATTCTATGTAAGTCACTAAGTTCCTTACCTGCACCCTTCGTGTCGGGTCGCCCTTGGGTCAGGTCACCCTTGGGTTGAGTCACCCTCGGGTTGAGTCGCCCTCAGATTAGGTCACCTTTGGGTTGCATCATCGTCAATTTGGGTCGCCCTTGGGTCAGGTAACCCTCAAGTCAGATCGCCCTATCAACATGTCACATTTCTGCATGTAGTAGCCTGTAACACTGTCTGCCCATCACACCACCCTACGATCTACCCAAAAACCCCAAATTTTGGCTAAGCAAACATGGCCCTGTGTTCCACACTCCGCCTATTACTATTTGGCCTTCCTTGCTCACTTCCTACGTCTAAGTCCTTGTTCAATGATTGCTTGTTTGTTGATCGATGATGATGCCTTCCAATGCCATCGTCATCTTTTATTTATACCTATGCCACACGGTCATGGCACCTCTAAGGGACGTGACCCTTCATTTCACCTTGGGTTGGCCGATCTGCAATTCAACACGTCGGCCTGCCTATAATACTCAAGTTGACCCTCTCATATAAACTCAGATCACGCATCGTATTAACTCGACCAACACTTACATGACTCGTCACATTTCCACTGTGGGTCGCTCGATTCGGTCCCTTCCTCACCTGACTCGCCCAACCGCCATTGCACGACTCGTCCACACATCTTGCCCGACGCCCCGATTGTCTCGTCTGCCTGCTATTAGCACATGTGCATTCGACGCCTTTAACCGATGCACTCACCCAACACGTTTACCACATTGCACATCGACATGAGTTGGGTAATACGGGTGCTCGTCGCACATGGGTGTGCTCACTACAAATTGGTCGCCTTCAACCGAATGTCATCTCATCATCGATATTTTCCCAAGTTGGTCAATATGGGCACTTTTCGCACATGAGCGTGCCCGACTCAACTCATGAGTTTGGAAACAATTTTGGCAAGATTTTCCCACCTTAGCGTTTATGGTCCTTTAAGTTATTACACACACATCCAACTGATGGCAGTACTGACTTACCCATGCATGGGGGCACTAGAGGGTAGAAGCATTGGTTGGAAACAATAGAGGGCATAAGAAGACAAAGGGACTGGTTACAATATTCCTTCATAGTTGATATGGTAAGGGAGTGTGGTACACCTCATAGGGGAACCAAAGGTAGAGGCAGGCCACCTCTACCCCTTGGCACAACTAGGGCATTAACTAATTTGATATCCCCCATCATTATTGGTGCTTAGTTATGGACCTGGAGTCCTAGGAGATGGGCATCACTAGTGACAATGTGTAGGCCCTCCATAATAGACTAGGTCAACATCTTTGTCACAAGGAACTTGATGCTACTGTGGTGTTGGAGGAATGTGTCTCGGATTTGAACTTTCACATACATCATGCTAAAGTATATTTATGAGGCATAATTGGTGCTCCGGGCCTTCAAATCCAACACTCTTCCTCATCTACAACCATTTCCTCTTCTTGGAGCCTAACAGATTCTACCTGGCATGATACTAGAACCTATTGACAACATTCTCAAAGAACTGTGGGCCCTCCTATTCCAAGCCTTAGCACCAACACAACACCATGGAGAACATTCCCGAGGATCCTATAATGTCTAGTTGCAAAAGATATGATACCAAAGGCCAAGGCAACGTTACCCATCCTCAACTAGTAACACACCATTAGCCCACAGTTCACTCTCTGGCAGAAATGCACAATGAGCCAACTAGGCATCCTCTACCCAACGTCAAAGATTACTTTCGACCTATGCTAGTGGTATGGGAAGATCCTCCTGAGCTCAAGCATGGGGTGGTGAGCCCTAGCAAGCATTTCTTGGCATATTTTAGGTTCCTCATGTGATTTGGGTCTTGTTGATTGTGCTGGACCCGCCAACATGTTAGGGGATCTCCCCGGTAAGAAGTCCCAACTAGGCCTCGGACCGTTTGTTGTAGGAGTCCCAACAATGGGTCGTACGGTGACGGGCCTCTGAATTAGACATAAATTAAGGCCCATGCCTCTAAATTAAAACATAAATTAAGGCCTATGACCATCCTTCAGCACATTAAACCACTTTTTCTGCATTAAATAATTTATTTTTAACTTTAATATATTTATTAGGAAGATTTTTGACTAATTGGATATTTGTGCCTAATATTATTTATTTTTGTGGAATATTATGAGAATATTGGGTATATTATGAATATTTGGAGGAGGAGATAATTTAGGGACTTGTTCCCTATTATAGGAGGATCAATAATAAATAATAAATCAACAAGATATTATGGAATTATGGCACAGATTGTGGAACTCCAATGATTGAGAAAATATAGGAATGTGTTCCACTAATCAAGGGACCAGATCCACTAATCAAGGGATTTTGGTGGGGAAAGCTTCCTCCATTCATGGGGAATGATTCCTAATCATTTTGTATAAGTACCAAGTCAAATTTTCCTCTAGGGATAGATTTTCATTAGTGTTATTGTGGAGAGAGCTTGTATTTTTGCAGCTCCATTGTATTTTCTTGCAAGGATGTAATTCTATTGATGAAAATAATGAATATTGGTGTCATGTTCAGCTTCTAAATCTTGTTCTCCTCCATAGGTCTCTGATTTTCCTTGGGCTTGGCCATTCCAGGAACCTCAGAGCCCTTTTGTATCATTTTCTTTCCTTCTTTTCACTACTTATTCACATGCATCTCTAGTTCCTATTTCTGCATTTAGTATTAATGATTTCTTATTGTAGGATTGAGTTAAATAGTTAATGAAAGTTCTTTTGCAGGATTACAAGCATTATTTCATCCTTGGAAAATATTTGGAAGTTCATAGTAATCATTGAGTTGCTTGGATTAGTCTTCTCATTCCAAAATCTAGATTGTTGGACCTCTTTTTTAGCAAAGAACAATAAATTTCTGCTATTTTTTAGAGCATGCTAATGAGCTTAAATCGAGTTGGTTCCACTTGCATTAGATCAAAAAAAAATTCTAGTTCATAACAAAATTACCCCATTGCATTTGCACTTGATTTGGTTAGGCATTGTTTAGATTTACTAGCTTACTAGTTCTCGAATTTCTAGATTTTCGACTAGTAATGTTTTTCTATTTTTTAGCATGGATTACCAAAGGTATTTTTGAGTGATTCCATTTGGAATAGGGACCTAAGACATCCTAGTTAGTAATGAAATTTGTCCCATCCAATTTGGATTTGATTTTCTTGGTCATTAAACCCTCACCAATTTCATCATTTCACAAGGAAACTTCTGCAAGCTTTTTGAGCAAATCCATCCATCTCCCAACTTTGGTTTTGAGTTTTCAGTGATCCTAGGAATTTTATCACTCCATTCCATCCACCAACCACCTTCCCTAAGCCTTCCATCACCTCCAACACCCATCATTTTTCTCTCGGCTGTATCCTATAGGTTTTCAGGGGATCCTGTAGGTTTTTAGTACATCCTATAGTGGTATGTTTTGAGGCCGAATTGAGGGAAAACCTCCAGGAAGCCACAAAAGGTCACCTAAGGGTCTCCCAAGCCTTCCAACCATCCACCATAATCTCCAAGCCACCTGCCACATCACCAAAAGAGATTAGATTTCACACTTGTTTTTCCATAAAAAGAATAAAAAGAAAAAAACAGATTTATTTCAGTCCTTTACATGCACGATAGTGATGTTTGATGTTTTGAATCTGCATGCTTAGGACAGTAGGATTGCATACATGTTAACTTAGCATTCTTTTGAAGAAAATCCTCTTAGCAGTTAGTTAGAAAATGGTGTGTTTTAGCATTTTATTTTAGTCTCTTTCCTTGTACTTTCTTTCTTGCAATAGGTTAAGGTTCCATTTCGAACATTTCATTTTCTGCAATTAGTTTAGGATTTGACTTCAGTACATGCACTCCATTACATCATGACAACAAAGGAAGGACACATTGTATGCCGCACATATAGTGCCGATACCTCTTAATTTTGTACGAACCCCAGGTTGATAATTAAAGTCGGTAGCCTTGGGAGTTGTAGCATTCTTGTTGCAATACCGAGGCTCATCACTTTTTGGTGCCGTTGCTGGAAGGTGTCAAAGTATGCATCGTTTTCTTTCCTAGTTGATTCATTTCGTTTTACTTTTTGCAAAAATAAAAATAATAATTTTATTAGGCATATTTCATTTCAAAAATAGGAAAATTGCATTGCATTAGTGTTTTCGTTCAATCATAAAAATAAAAAATTCTCTAACACCAACCCACGCCCCCATTTGATTACATGGTGCAGTAAGAGCCATATTGGTGGACTCCAGTATTGCAGCAATGATGCTGCAACTCCTGGGACTGCTTTCCTTACTTTTACCAACCCGGTAGTTCGTAACAAACTTGGAAGCAACGGTGCTGTATGCACAAATACTAGCTCTTACTGCAGGCTGTCACTTGATCAGTTGGCACAAGTTCGCTAGGAGCTCAAGCCAACTTCTATGAGTTATCAGAAGAAGCTTTTAATTGTGATGGAATAAAGCTAATATCAAAAGGGCTATTCTACTTGCAGAAAGAAGATGAAAGCTGAAAGGAAATGCAAACCCTAGCAAACTTTAGTTTTACCCATTAACCCTACCTTTGCAATAAAAAGAGATGAAACTACCGAAATGGATGCCATGGACCACTGTTAAGATAAAATGCATGTACTTAAGCTACTTCTGAAGGAAAATGTGGAAGAACCATCTTTTTCTACTTTTGAGCAATTTTTATGCAGAATTATTATGGTTGTGCTTTAACTTATTTGACTGTGCAAATGTTTGGTGGCAAAAGGAGATGGATTTGGTTGTTGCATATGATGGGAAAGGTGAGGAGAGGACCTAAGGAGTCCCTAGCACCCTTCTGGAGAGTTCCATGGCGATCAGATCTCGAAAAATTGCTCGCACGAACTTCTACAGGAAGTCTGCAGGGGATCTACAGGAAGTTCTACAGGAGCAGGCCGAAAGTGATTTTTGAAGATTTGGAGAAGGAAAAATGGTGGGAAAGTGGAAATGAGGGATGGATAGAGATGTTAAGGGGTCTATAACCTTTTAAATGAAGCTCAGGAGCGAAGAAGATGTTTGGATTTGTTCAAAGGTGAAGGAATCAATTTTGTACAAAACGTAGAAATTAGGGATGTTTGGAAAGTGTGACGAATGAGTGAAGAAAACCTTGAGAAAAAGACTGGAGCAGGTTGTATGATGGAGGAAGGATAGGCTGGAGTGTCTTACAGGTGCTCTGCACACTTATTTTTGAAATTGACCCAAGCAAAAACTATGAAAACAGAGTTTTATTTATTTTTGACCTAATTCTGACCTAGAAAACAGAAAAGTGTTGAACAAAACTTGATGGATAGGAAGTTATGCAAGAAAGCTATGGAAACTGAGTGAGAACAGATCTAAGCATGAAAATTTAATTGGTATCAACTTTTCCAACTCGAAATCTAACACTAGCAATTGCATTGGAAAGCAAAAACAGTGTTTTTGTGGCAGCAAGAGTGCCTTGGTCTCAATTCATGGTCCCAAAGAGGGAGAAAGGAGATCAAGGGCTGCTTGGTAGCCTTTTTGTGGATATTTTCTGTTATCAAACTATCAAGTCAACCTGAAGCAAAAACAACTATCTTAATCATCAAAAACAACCTAAGTAACAAAGTAAGATTTAACCTAAATAACATAAATTATTCTATGAATGCAAGAAAAAACATATATAAATACAAGAAGGAGGTACTGGGCACTTGGGTTGGGCCCAACCCCAAGAGCTATAGCCCCTTTAGAAATATCAGTTCTGGTTCAAGGCTGAATTCATCTTCATTGATCAAAAAATAATAGTCATGTCACAAAACTGTTTACAGAAGGAACTTGAAAATGAGCTGAATGCAGAGCTTGTTAGACGGAAAGAGTCGATAGTGCGGACACAACCAACCTCCCTAGGAGCCTAAGACTCTCTAGTGACAAACAAGACAAACAAGAGAAATCCTTCTCTAAACATGCATTTACTATACGAGAAATCAAGTGTTTGGATCCTACCTGTATTCCAACGCTGTTGTAGCAGTCCAGCCTCGCTGATCCGGATGAGCTCCTCCTTCACTTCGAAACCTGCATTCACTAACAATCAAACGATTAAATAGCACTTGATAATCTCATAAAATAAAACATATTTAACACGTAGACCAAGGAGTACATGAAACAACTCATAAATAACAAGTTATTGAGAAGAATGGACTCATTTGCATTAATAGGAAACAAAATGAACAATTACAACCTGAGCCTTGGTGTTGTGCAAGTCCCTCCCAGGGTCCATCAAGAGTTCTCCTTTACTTTGACAAAGCTCACCCACTTCCAAATAGAACAAGCAAAGATGGTAATATCTCCTCACAAGCCTCTAAATGGAAGTCCTAATTCCAGCAGCATCTACCCTTAGAAATGTTTAGCTTCCAACCTCCTCTCCTTCTGGCCCAATGCCTGTATTTATAGTGCTCAAGAGGAAGTTAATCAGGTCCACCATCAATGGGATAATCCCCTCTTTGGATGGGATAGCTCCTCTCTTGATGGGATAAGTTCCTCTTTCATAGGGGTACATGAACCATCTAGAGGCGCTCAATACACGTCGAACAACCTTCTAGAATGCTCTAGAAGTGACCACAAGTAACTTTTTAAAGATGAAACTCGCGCCTTTTGACCTTTACAGGGGTACGCACCTACCCCTTTACATACAGAGCATACAAGTATGCAGTTTTTGTGAACATTAGGTGCGTATACGCAGGTAAGGCCGAGAGAATCTGCGTACCCACAGAGAAACACATTTACAAAGACTTTCTCTCTTTTTGGAGTTTGACATGGAGAGCAGAGGCATAAGACTTGCCCAGGAGGATAGCATGACTATTGATAGAGCCATACTAACTGTAAATAGCCATGGTGACATTTTTTAGTGTAACAGATTGCCCCCTAAAGTGCGAAGCCTGTAGTAGATTAGGGTTTTGTATTGTCTAGGAAGGGTGAAGCGCTTTATCATTTCAAGGATTATCTCGTGGAGAGCCTGGTCAGAACCTGCAATTTTCAACACAAAATACATGTATAAGATTATATCATCGCTGAGGTAGGCATTCCCATACTCAGATCAAAACTTTAACTAACAGACTAACTACTCTGATACAGGAATGATCTTGCAGTACATCATAATCATAGACTTTTGTAGACACAGTATGGGCGCAGCCATCTGTTTATGATTAGTCTACTAGATAATGAATACAAAACTCCTTGCAGCCTGGATGGTGGAAACTAGATCCAGGGTCTTCATTTCTACTTCCCGAATTGGTACGATTCTAGCCATGCGAATAAATGAGTTGATGTCGAACATGGTAGAAACCACTTGATTACCAGTCGATGATGTAAACTGTTAACAAGTGTGAGAGAAGCCACCAGTAATGTCAATGGTTCTCAAAGTACCCAGTACAATCCATGAGATGTGAATGAATGAGTTGATGTCGAACATTTCACGGAATCCTTCGATCGAAAGTCAATGATGTAAACTGACGTCAAATGCGAGAAACCTGCCATTGATGCATGCAGACTTCAAGGTACTGACGATTTCTAAGTCATCTCTCTAGATAATGTGCTGATGTCGATAGAAAGCGACCCGTTGCAGGCAAGCCCACAACACGAAATCATTGTTAAAGTTGAAGAAATGTTGCTGTAAGGACTGGCTCAGGGATGGTCAAATGGATGACAAGTATTTTGCAGATGAAAGTTTATTTACAGAGACCTCTTGAACACATAACGACACGATAGATGGTTTGGTTACGATTTGACCCAAAGTTAATACCCAGAAACGGTTGAAGACTTTCAAAGTGGTTTGATCAACTTTTAAGGCAAAGGATTTCCCAACCCAGGTGAACGGAAAGTGTCGTGTTCAAGAGCGGTGATAAGGTTCTTCTGTAACAAAGGATAACAAATAGGTTCATTCTTCTCTCTTTTCCCCCACCATTTCTGGCAAGTACCTCTTTATTTTTAACAAGCTTGAGGAGGATAACATATGCTTGATTATAAGCTCATCCTTCGGATGAGTCCAACCTAGTTTTGATTCGAACCCTAGGAAGGAGTGGTTCGTTCCTGTTTGTAATTGAACAGGTCCTTTACTGTGAAATTTTAACGAGCCCAGTATAGGAGAAACTCGACGTTTTTCAATTTTAGAGAGTCTGAAAAACTTAAGAAGACTCCAGGTTGAACTTTTTCGTAAATTTGTGTCCCCCAAGCCTGAAAAAGTATAAAATAATACCTGGGAGAACCGCTTGATCTTGCGACCAAGGAGTACTTTCATGATTAGTGTCTCTGACCTGAAAAGTAAAAAGCGATCAAGGACACGTCGTTTTATTTCCATATCGAGTTTGAAACGACAAAAACCCGACAATCTTTTCCTGTTTTTACGGTCAGAAAAGAGCTATAAGGGGACCGTCTTTTAATTCCGTTTTAACGAGTGTAAAAGAAATGCTCGGCAATCTTTTCATATTTTAGGAGTCAGAAAAGAGCTTAAAAGATGACTCTGATGTTTTGGTTCGTGAAAAATGATGATTTTACTCTAAAGTCCTTTTGTCCTGCACAAAAACGACACATTACTCATACATGTTTAAGATGGGTAAAAATACATTGAAAAATATCTTTTCATGGTGAAAAATAAACAAACTTAACATTCATTCATCCAAAAAGCCTATAAAAAGACTTTTTACCATGTCATTTTTACCATTTTACTGTTGAGGTTGAGAAAAGGGCTTTTGACAAGAAAACTTCCTGTGGTCATTGCGGAGAATCCGACCGTCAGAATCGAACGCCGTCTCATCAGGTATTCTACAACATCCTTCTCTTGCTTTCCATCCGTTTAAAATTCATTTTTAAGTTTTTATTTGATTTTTTGGGGGTCTTGGGGTTTCAAGATGTGCCCTTCGGGGTACGCAGGTCATGCATTGCTGACCTGCGTACCCCGATATTTTCTCAATGAGGAAAATACCAGGTGTACGCACCCGGCCTTAAGGGAAGCTGCGTCCAGACGCTCTGTTCCTAAAAGCCGGGGTGCGTACCCCGCAAAACGCATTTTGAAACCCTCATTTCTCCAAAATGAACCAAAATTTTAAAATTTTATGGACTCTAACAGATGTTTTATGATGTGCAGGGTGCACACCATGCTTGATTGGCGCGAAAGAGAACATGAGGACGTTGATTTGGCCACAATAGGTCATCAACCTTCCATTGATGCGTTAAAAGCATGCGGACTGTACAAATACTGGGCCATACCTGGCATGAGGGGCCAGGTGCCATTCCTTGAGTGGCTGGTTGAAAGGTGGAACATTCAGGAGCAATGTTTCTACATCAGAGAGCACCAGCTCGAGATAGAGCCCTCCGACATATATTTTCTCACTGGCTTGCCTAACAGGGGCGAGCAACTCTCTCTATTCGGGACTAGGCCGGGTGGCCAATCCCTTGCTAGTCTCTGGCTAGAGTGGTGCAACAATCAAAACCAGGAGAAGGGGATAGAAATCAAGTACATATCCCGACCTGAACTTATGGTGATAGCCTTTACTGTTACCAGACTTTGCGGGGCGGCCGCTTTGCACCATGCCACCGGGTCCCAAATGCGGATGGCTATAGATTGCTTCCAAGGCACCATTTTCAACTGGTGCGATGCTGTGTTGGCCAATATGAAGGGCCAACTAACCAGGGCAAAGAGAGGACAACTGAAGACCTTTGGATATGGGCCTTTAGTCGTGAGCTTTGCCCTAGAGAGAGTTCCAATGCTGATCCCCTAGCATCTTACAGTTCCAGTTGGGGCTCCTCGGGAGCCTAAGTTGACGAGATGGGTTGCGGTAATGGCCCGGAATCCTGACGAGGGAGCAGCAGTTGTTCGATTTCCTGATGGTTACTTTCGCTGGCTAGAGAGCCAGGTCTTTTCTATTCAGGATTTTCCTTATGCCGAAATGGATTTTCGGAATGATCCGGACATGGTTCTTCCACAGGGAGAACAGTGGGACGACAAAGGTATTTCATTTTTCACAAGTTTTTAAATTATGTATATATTTTTTTTGTTTTTATATATCGCCTCAAAACTGACAGCACAAATTTTCAAAATGCAGATGTAGGTCCATGACGTCCAGCCAACCTCCAGGCTTTTGAGAGGAGAGTACCAGCTGTACCAGCACCAGCCCCACAGGATGCGGCCGCAGAGACCTTAGCTGAGCTGGAACAGGATCTAGAGCGTCTGACGACAAATATACTAGAGACCACCATAGATGACATTCCCATTCGACTTCAGCGCTATGTGGTCGCAGTCCCAGGACCTTTTAGGAGGTTCTTGTGTAGGGTAGCGCGGGCAGTGGTCTCGTATAGAGAGCACCACCAGTGATTGGCTAGTCACTTTTGTAGACACATATGACATTTTTGGTTTTTTGTACTTATCATTTTTGCCGATCATAAGGTGTTTTTCAACCTATGATCGAAGACGATGTATATTTTTGACACACTCCTATCTATATATATATCATCATTACCGGCTCATCTTGTTTAACATATGTGATGAAATGTTTTTAAATTTACTTGCATGATTATTGTAAATGTCTGTCCAACATTCGAGAAGCAATTGCATCTGCTAATGTATTTAAAGACCTTGGAATATGCTGATATTCAATGTAATCAAATTCACGTTCCAAGAGGCGCACTCTCAAAAACAACCTTAATAACACAGGATTTCTAATGGCATATACTCTATTAAGCTGTAATACAATGAGTTCAGAATCTAACCTCACTATCAAACGTCGAATTCCAAATGAAATAGATTCAGACAATAATTCAACCACTGCACTGTATTCTGCAATGTTGTTCGTCGTTTGACCGAGGCTCACCCCATGCATAGAAACTAACTCGTCAGAGGGCGAATAGATAACCCAAGCTGCGGAAGAGATATTCCGTGTACTACGACAAGCACCATCGGCAAATCCAATGTACGTTTGGAGAGGCGTCGACATCTGCAATATCAAGAGTAAAACCAAGATAAGCCAGAATAACGACGAAAAACACACTTTCTAAGCTAAGCACACTATCTAAACTAACAAACATACTAGCTAGAAAGAAAACCTAACCTAACTAAAAATTCTCCATACCCACCATTTAAGCATAATACCTCTTTAGGTAAAGTCCATTTCTGGGTTTACCCAAAGAGTCCCCATCAAAATCTACCAGCTCATAGGCCCCTTTTGCTAGCTTTCGCTTTACAATGTAGGGTCCATGCCACATAGGAACGAATTTTCCAGCACCTAGCTTATCGTTAGCTTGATCATATAATAGCACTAGGTCTCCCTCCGAAAAACTTCGAGGGGTCACATTTCTATCATACTGAGCTTTCATTCGCTTCGCGTGAGTCTCGATTGCCAATGCAGCGTCACGTCGAGTCTCATCTAACTGAGCTAAGTATAATAAACGTTTCTCCTCTTCGGAAGTAGCTGGGAGTAATTCGACAGCCATTTGAAGTGATGGGATTTCGCATTCAATGGGTAACACAGCTTCCAAGCCATAAACTAGCTGGAAAGGAGTGAACCCTGTTGAAGTTTTCACTGAAGTTCGGTATGCCCATAGCGCTGAAAATAACATGTTGTGCCAATTCGACCGATGAATACCAATGATTCGTCGGATCATGATAACCAAAACTTTGTTGATAGACTCAACCAAACCGTTGGCTTGCGGATAATAAGGAGTAGAGCTATCGTGGCGCAAACCAAGCTGGCTTGTAAGCTCAGTCATCATGATGTTTCGAAAATGGCTCCCATGGTCAGTGATGATTGCTTGCGGGACACCAAACCTAGTTATAATGTGATTGAATACGAAAACTGCAGCTGTTTTGCCGCTTGCGTCGAATGTAGGCATCGCCTCGGCCCATTTAGTAAAATAATCAACCGCGAGGATGATATACGCATGCCCCCCGGCCGAGTGAGGGTTACAAGTAATAAAATCGATACCCCATTTGGCGAAAGGACCAACGGCAATTATAGGATGGAGAGGAGCAGGTGGTGCGCACATCTTGCGATCAAACACTTGACAGTTGTGGCACTTTCGGACCGCAATGATACAATCTTTAAACATGGACGGCCAGAAATAGCCAGCGCGCAACACCTTCTGAGCTGTGGCATACCCAGACATATGACCGCCACATGCTCCAGAGTGACAATCATTCAAAACCCTCTCAGCCTCTTCGTGAGTTAAACAACGTCGAAAAACTAAGTCTGCCCCCGGCGATAAAGTGTATCTCCAATAATTCTGTATTGCTGGGATTGAAACCGAATTTTTCGACGTTCCGACTTTGAAGCTTCAGGCCGAAAGGTTTGGGTTTGGAGATAGATGATTATATCCCTGTACCACGGATCTAAAGTACTGATAAGAAACAAAGATTCGTCCGCAATGGACTCTTCTGCCACAGTTTCTGTGTCAGCACGCGGGAAATCACACATCAATTCCGCAAAAACTAAGGATTTCTTAGACTTGGACTTCTCGAACTCCAAGTCGAACTCTTGCAGAATAACGATCCATTTAGAGTACTTGCCCCCTAGCAGTTGTTTAGTCAAAATATAAATCATAGGGTTGCAATCCGAAATAACTGTAGTTTTACGGAGAAGAATGTAGTGACGAAAACGCTGGACAGCTTGAACGGCTGCCAGGGCCAATTTCTCCACATGCGAATATTTTAGCTCAGTGGGGTTTAATGTCCTACTAAGATAATATATCACATGTTCCATTCCGAATTCATCTTCTTGAACTAACACCATTCCAATAGTGGAATGCGAAGCTGCGAGGTATAAGAAGTAGTCCTGGTTGTAGTTGGGAGGATGCAACAATGGTGCATGGGTCAACGCGTGCTTAAGTGCATCAAAAGATTGTTGGGCAATCTCGTCCCAAAAGAATTGAGCGTTCTGTTTCAACAACCGTGTAAAACCTTTAGTGACCTCGGCGTAGTTTGGAATGAATCGGCGTAAAAAGTTTGCTTTCCCTTGCAAACTTTGGAGTTGGCGCAAACTCGAAGGAGGAGGCAATTTGATGATAGCTTCGACCTTCGAGGGATCGACGCGAATGCCGACCTTTGAAACAACAAATCCCAGCAATCGACCCGTTTCTATACAGAATACACACTTGTGGGGATTCAACCGAATACGATAATGCCTACACCTCATAAAGATTGCTCGTAAGTGAACAAGGTGATCAGCTCGATGTAAAGAATGAGCAGGCAAATCATCGAGGTACAGTTGCACAATGTGCTTGATGTCATGAAATGCGTAAGACATCACCCGTTGAAAAGTGGCTCCGGCATTCTTAAGCCCAAAAGGTAATTTGCAGTAAGCAAATGTCCCCCATGGACAAATGAATGCCGTTTTTGGTTGGTCGGCAGGTAGAATATTGATTTGATTATAGCTCGAAAAACCATCCATAAAGGAAAACATTTCACTTCCGGCACAATCATCAATAATTTGATCGATATAAGGCGTAGGATAGTTGTCTTTTGGACAAGCTCGATTTATATCCCTATAGTCGATACAGATTCTTATTGTTCCTTGTTTCTTGTTAACCGGAACAATATTCGATACCCAATCTGTTAACGGGATTGGATAAATGAAACCTGCTTTCAACAGCTTCTCGACTTCTGCTTTAATCGCAGCCGCTTTCCGAGGGTGAATCTGACGCAACCGTTGCCGGACGGGTTTAGCATCCGGGTAGGTCTTTATTTCATGAACAACAATGGCAGGATCGATTCCTGGCATTTCCTCGTAAGACCAGGCAAACACATCGCGGAATTCTTGGAATAGGGCCTTGTAAGTTTGAATTTCATCTTCTGTACATGAGGCACCTATATGAATGTTTTCCTCAATTCCGGGCTTCACTGAAATGTCAATGGGAATAGTACGAGAAATATTCCCTAAATTCAACTCTGAATCAGAATGTTTCGTTGGATTCTGAGCGTCTTTGACATATTCAGCGGTAAAGATAGATGAAAAATCGTTTTCAAAAGCATCATCCTTAGGTAAAAACAAAGATCTATGATGGAGATCTTCCCATGGTAGATCGTCTACACTTAGGATTTCGCGAAGTTGCTCATCAGATGACACGACTTCGGGAAACGCTATCCGTTCTGAGGTTGATGTGAAAAGTGATTCTTCACTGACCACATTCATTTGGTCGATTTGGGTTGAACGCGAGTCGGTAAAAGACATGACGGCTTCATAAGCAATTTCATATGGACTCAAAGGCATAGCATCACCGAATGAGTCTATCTCAGATTCAGATGGGACAATCCAAGGATCGTCGTAAATAATGGTGTCTGATGTAATCATATGAATTGATGCAAATGAAGGGTCTGCGTTGATTGGAGGGAAAGGAAAAGTTCCCAGTAAACCGGAATCTTTAACTAAACCTACGCCAACGTCCCTATAAGGGATTGTCGTCTTACCGACATGCTGGATACTCTCTGAAGAGGCTGGGTCGGATGAAAAGTATGTCAGCTGATCAATGGTCACGATCTTACCGTTATGTGGAAACTTTATTACTCTGAAGACCGATGAAACGACCGCTGTCATAGCATATGACCAACTTCGACCCAAAAGAAGGTTGTAGTCTAGAGGGGCATCAACCACCTCCACATCTAGACTAACGGTTTTCCCTTCTACCCCTATAGGAAATTCGTGTAGAATACCAAACGGACGGAACCCACGGCCATCAAAGGCCTTAAGGATGGTCGGGGATTGGTTCAGCGAAGGAGAAACAAGCGATCTCCAACACTGAATCGACATAATACACGTAGAAGCTCCCTCATCAATTACAGTTCGATGAATAGGCCTGTTTTTGACTATCACTGGAATTTGGAAAGCCATTTGATGGGGAAGGCGCGGTTTACTATTTTCTAGATCGAAGATTATCAGATTCGGGTCCTGAACATCAACAGCTCCGATAGCCGAAAAAAGTAACTTTCGCTGTGTTGGGCATGATTGCAGCACTTCTAAAGCCGACATTGCTGAGGGTGAAACAGCTAAGTCCTCAACAATGTTGTAATTCTGGGCCGCTCTCGCATGTGGATTGAAAGAAGACCTTCGAAGTACACCCTTGGCGGGCGGTTTGATTACTAAGTCCGGGTTAGGTTTTTCGATCTGTAGTGGATCGGAACCAGGAGCTGAGGTTGATGGATTAGAATGAGAAGATTCTGCTTCCTTACCATCAACAGGATTCTTACTACCATAATCTTGCGACCGAGTCGCAATCCTCACATGAGACATCATCAAAATGGGTTCTTCACTGGCAGTCGAGGAAGAACCTATCATCTTACTCTCCTGCTTTGGAAATGGATCTTTCAACACAGCAGGAGTGGGAGAACCTTTGACTATTTTCACAACCTCGGCCCGATGAGGGCAATCTCTTGTAAAATGATCCTCTTCACAAATAAGACAAGGATATCGAGGTTTGCGCTTTTCGTCATTGGTTTCCGACTTTTCTGTTTTCTCCTTTGGAGCCTTGTCTGCTTTAGCCTTCTTCTTTCCTTTCTTCTTTCCACCGTTTTTTGATTTGGCCGTAGATGACTCTACAGCGTGAATATCGGCGGAAAGTTCAGGAGAAGACTCTCCTGTCGGGGAATCAGGCAAGGTGATTATAGGAGTAGTAGAATTCTTGAAAGATTTCTTCTTGCTCTTTGTGTTCACCGTACCAATCATACCATCAGCGGCATGAGATCCCGAAGGAGAAGCAACGATTTGATTCGATTTTGGAAGATCTGGGATCTTCTCGTGTAACGTACCTGACTGAGTATAAACTAAGTCAAGGTACTGCGCCTGAGCAATGACTTGCTCCTCAGTAACTACTCTGGCCTTAGCTACATCTTCAGTAATCTTCGGTAATAATGATTTAACAAACCATTCAGCTAAGATTTGGTCCGGAATAAAAACTTTCACTAACCTTCTTCGACGTCTCCACTCATGAATGTGATCAGAAATATACGTGGACGTCGATTGTTTTAGTGAAGTTAATAACTCTGTGCCGTTATCGTATCTGACCGGCAACTGAAAGTGAGTTAAGAATGAGGTAGCTAACTGGCTAAAATTGTAAAAAGAGGCCCGTGGTAACTCAATGTACCACTTGGCCGCGAGACCAATGAGTGTACGCTGGAAAAGACGTAAGCGGATCGAATCATCCGAGATAGAATTTGAAGCACACCAGAGGTGGTAAGTCATCACATGATTGGACGGATCCTCTCCAGACTTACCTTCGAACTTGGGTATATCACTGGGCAACTTATTTGGCATTGGCGGCCAGAACGGAAGATATTGAATTGGATCGTTCGTTAGGCGCGTCAAGTCTGGTAAATCCAAAGTTGCGATAAACGGTAATTGCCGGTTAGGATCTCTAAAACTCTGGGTCACAAGACCAGTCCCAGGAGGAGGATATCCAGGATAACTAGGAACAGGAATCGCATTAGGGATATTATATCCTCCTGGAAAACCAGGATTAACCGGACCGTACTGGGGTTGTTGAGGTTGTTGATAAGTGTACCCAGGATACGGTTGATACTGGTAAACCGGCTGCTGGACAGCTTGCCCATATTGGTACTGTCCCTGGTACGGTTGATGAACAAATTGAGGTTGAGTAGTGACAACCGTACTTATACCAAGCTGACCTATAGGCATCTGGACCGTGGTTTGAATCGTAGATCCAGACAACGGTAAAGATGTCTGAGGAGTGGTTGCAGAGACAGTAGAAACCGGAGCTGTCGATACTCCAGAAGTAAGTGTGGCAGATGTTGCAGTAGTTGCTGCAGCCGTTTGAGATGGAGTACTAGGTGAAATTGGCGGCTGAGTAACTACCGAAGTTACAGAAGTTTGAACATTTGACTGGACAGGTTGCGGTTGCTGGGGTGGACCAGAAACTACGGGTTGTCCAGCTTGAGGTACCAACTGTATACTTGGTTGCAACACCTGTTGACCCTGTGATGGATCCCACACTATCATTCCAGGGTATTGACCCGTAACAGGTTGAGAATACTGAGATCCATAACCGGATTGAGGATAGGATTGATAACTGAAAGGTACAGTTCCCATACCTTGAACATATGACTGACCTTGAGGTGGTTGATAACCTTGACTCGAGTATTGACCTTGAGGTTGATAACCTTGGGGTAAATACTGATACTGGGGTTGACCTTGACCTTGAGGTTGATACCCTTGAGGTTGATACCCTTGGGGTTGATACCCTTGAGGTAAATATTGATACTGAGGTTGACCTTGGGGTACATATTGAGGCTGGGGTTGACCTTGAGGCATGTATTGCACCATAGGTACATACTGACCTTGAGGCTGCCCTCCAGACACAATTTGTGTACCTTGAGGTTGCCCCCCAGGCGTTAATTGAGGCTGCCCCCCAGGCGGTAATTGGCCACCTTGAGGTTGAGAAACAGGAACTGAACCTGACATCATGTAAATGTCTCCTACACCCAACGGTTTATTACCATTGTTTCCAGCTAATAACCCATGATCAATGGGTTGAGGAGATGCCCCCGCAAAGGTACCAGAAAGTGATTGATACCCGGTGGGAACAGAAGGACCGCCGTGTAAGAAAGATTCAGGAGTTTGAGTAAACACGAACGACTGACCAGACATATTTACAGGAGTATAAATACCTCCAGGTGGAAAAGGAGTACGAGGTGTAGAAAAACCTATCCCTGAGTTGTCTAAATAATTGGTTAACGAAAGGTACCAAGTAGTACTTCTAGGAGGACTGTAAAAGATAGATTCACGCTCCCTGAGCTCAATAGCAAGTTAGTCTTCAAGGTTAGAGACGCCTATTTCTTCCTCTGGAGCAAGTTCTTCAATAGCAATCAAACCAGTAGGAAGATTTTCGGTGATAACTCGTTCTACTCTTGGTGAATCTGGAACACTAGAAGTTGGAGTAACGGGTTCAGATATTTCAGGTTCTTCGCCTATATCACTAGTAGACGAAAAACTACCAGCAAGCTCAGAAACTGTAACAGCTTCGGGATTATAACCTGTCTCTAGACTTTGGTAATCTGGATGGACTACCAAGGAAGATTCTCCTTCTTCAGGTGAACCTACTCTACTGCCACTAGGAGGAGTTACAAGGACCTTCAATCCTTCGTACTGACCTGGGACGTCTTCAGGAGATCCACCCCGTGATCTACGGAGTTTCCTCAACAAATCAGTTCCGGTAACAATCTCAGGTGACTTGCCCCGAAGTCTACAGGACTGTCTCGGTAATTCTGCCACAGCTAAAAACTTTTAACTACTACACACGAAAACAAAGTAAAATCTCAAATCAAACCACCTAAAGTCGCTAAAGAACCAAACAAATTTGAATCACACGCCTAAAGAATCTAGGGCGTCAAACCAAGCACAAACAGTAGCCTTCCAGACCGAAAACGCTAGTTGGAGATGAAACCCAACATCGCCGGATTCAGTACAGAAGTGGCGGGTGGAACAGTTACCCCGACAACCTGCTTAATGAATAGACCGGCACAAGTTCCTCCACTTTAACTGTCTCGAGTGAAGTGAACCCCCCGGAAAATCCAAGTGAGTCTAGCCGACGTCTGCTCCAGGTACAGTGGGATCTTCCCTCCACCGTCACCTCGGTAGAATCCTAAAGATAATGGTCACTAAGGTTACCAACCGCAACAAATGCACTTAGGGGAACAATCTACACTCCGAAAGCACGCAAGGGCAGAGTATCAAGCTCAATCCCCTTGCCGGTTCCTTGACAATAATCCAAGGTTTACCGACAAGTGACCCCTGGCTCCTCGACAATGGTTAATCCGAGGTTTACCGTTTGTAATACGTGCGTGTCTGGCGTCGTTCCCAACGATGGAGGATTGATCCCCTCACTGGTTCGGACACGAGCTCGTGCTTCTCCTTTAAGAGGAGCTTTCCCAAAGTACAAATGAGACAATTGGATTTATTCTATCACAAGATAAGCTACTTGTTTGGTTTTGTTGTCTTGGAGAGTTAATTACTCTCCTACTCCAAGACACTAGCCTGATCTAAATTGGTGTTTCAGAGCCCTAGTAAATAAAAGTTACTAAGTTGATTTTACTTTAAGCGTTAATTTTATGGTTTTTCTTAAAGACAAAAGGTAGCGGAAATGAAACCAATGGTGTGTAGACTCGACTCAAACAACTACAAAGATGCACCTAAGATGATTTACGCTACTTTTCTCTTTCAATGAAACTCCTAACTAAGAGAGTTGGAAAATGCAAATTTTATAGAAAACAACTTTCTTAGTAAAGACAATCAAAGAAACAATTCTCTTTTATCTTTCCAAGCATACAAACATGACCACTCCTTACGTGCACGAAAAATTCTTTTTCTTTCAAAATACCTCAAAGCTACTTGAAACAAAACTTTTCAAAGGAGATGTTTTTGTATTTTCTCTTATTTAATAAAGCATATAAATCTATTTTAACGAAAATCAATCTCAAAATCTATAAAATCTATGAAAAATTGACTCACAAGCAAATCAAAAAGAAATTTACTCTAAAGCAAACCTAACGAGGCAAAATCCTACAATGATGATTCTAGGTTGTTTTACTTGACCACAATCAAGCCAAGGACTAGCTAATGCAGAATCAAAAGACCAGTCAAAACAAAACTCAAATCTTTTTGTTCTTTTTGTAAAATGGAATTCAATACTCAATCAACAAGCACTTCGAAATTTGCCAAAGAGACAACTCAAAGGTAAGTTGCACTCACAGGTAGACTTTATGACAGGTCTGACTCCTAAGAAGGCTGACAAAACCAGAGAGATCTAAGGCTTGACAACTTCTACCGCCAAAGTCACTACAGGACCTACTCAAAAATCAAACCCTAGGGCTTAAACTTCTATGAAATCCACTAAAACATTCAATGCTATCGAAACAAGTTCAGGTGAAGATCTTTGACAAGAGACTAATGGATCTGGGCAGTAAAAACTAAGAAAAAGCAAAATCTAAGAGGAAAAATGTGAAAAATGGAAAGTTCTTAATTTTTAGCAGGGTACGCAGGCAACCTGTTAAGACAGGTGTGGGCCCGCTCTGTGCACACAGCAACAGTGCGTACAGGTACGCACTGTGCAATACTCAGAGGGTGCGTACTACTGAAAAAAACCAAGAAAAACTAAATTCAATCTAACCCTAAGCTAACCCACCCAAATACAAAGTCACAGAGCCAAAAACCAGAAAATAAATGACTTTTCTCAGATCAAAGTTGCATACAAAGGAAAAAAATTTCTCATCAATGGATTCCCCAGTGGAGTCGCCATTTTGTCAGGCGGAAAGAGTCGATAGTGCAGACACAACCAACCTCCCTAGGAGCCTAAGACTCTCTAGTGACAAACAAGACAAACAAGAGCAATCCTTCTCTAAACATGCATTTACTATACGAGAAATCAAGTGTTTGGATCCTACCTGTATTCCAACGCTGTTGTAGCAGTCCAGCCTCACTGATCCGGATGAGCTCCTCCTTCACTTCGAAACCTACATTCACTAACAATCAAACGATTAAATAGCACTTGATAATCTCATAAAATAAAACATATTTAACACGTAGACCAAGGAGTACATGAAACAACTCATAAATAACAAGTTATTGAGAAGAATGGACTCATTTGCATTAATAGGAAACAAAAGGAACAATTACAACCTGAGCCTTGGTGTTGTGCAAGTCCCTCCCAGGGTCCATCAAGAGTTCTCCTTTACTTTGACAAAGCTCACCCACTTCCAAATAGAACAAGCAAAGATGGTAATCTCTCCTCATAAGCCTCTAAATGGAAGTCCCAATTCCAGCAGCATCTACCCTTAGAAATGTTTAGCTTCCAACCTCCTCTCCTTCTGGCCCAATGCCTGTATTTATAGTGCTCAAGAGGAAGTTAATCAGGTCCACCATCAATGGGATAATCCCCTCTTTGGATGGGATAGCTCCTCTCTTGATGGGATAAGTTCCTCTTTCATAGGGGTACATGAACCATCTGGAGGCGCTCAATACACGTCGAACAACCTTCTAGAATGCTCTAGAAGTGACCACAAGTAACTTTTTAAAGATGAAACTCGCGCCTTTTGACCTTTACAGGGGTACGCACCCGCCCCTTTACATACAGAGCGTACAAGTACGCAGTTTTTGTGAACATTAGGTGCGTATACGCAGGTAAGGCCGAGAGAATCTGCGTACCCAGAGATAAACACATTTACAAAGACTTTCTCTCTTTTTGGAGTTTGACATGGAGAGCAGAGGCATAAGACTTGCCCAGGAGGATAGCATGACTGTTGATAGAGCCATACTAACTGTAAATAGCCATGATGACATTTTTTAGTGTAACAAGCTGCACTAAAATGCGAAAATAAACTGTTCAATGGCTAACCTACTGAGACCTGAGGCATTCTTATTTATACAAGTTGAGGACCCCAACATTCCTTCTAAACTTTAGGAACTCGGCTGCCAAAACTTGCAGATAACAGCCACTTCACTAGACCTGCTTGGCTGCCCCTTGAAATCATCTTTGGTGGGCTGTTGAACTCCGAGCTATTGGTGGAGAACTCGAGGAAGGGGTCATTTAGTGTAGGAGACACCCCTCCTATAAATCCACAGCCTTGTTTCTTCCAATTGGCTGCGAATCTGCTTCATAAATGCCCGATCTTGGTCCAAAAATGTCCAAAAATCTGCAATAAGCACGTATTAGACTTTGTGGTAAAATGACTATCCCCATTCACTCAAATAACATAAATATATTCAAAAACATGCATAAAACTATGGAGAATGGTGGATTAAATGAGAATAATAGGCAAAATGAGCCCATAAAGCTACCCATTTCTGGGGCTCATCATCACCCCCCTGCTAAATGGGTTGCTCATCCTCTGAGCAACTAATCCAGCGCTTCATCCTTGATGGCCTTAACTTCTTCCCTGACATCCCATGCTT
Organism: Pinus tabuliformis; assembly: GCA_031772625.1. Taxonomy (NCBI): domain Eukaryota; kingdom Viridiplantae; phylum Streptophyta; class Pinopsida; order Pinales; family Pinaceae; genus Pinus; species Pinus tabuliformis. The sequence continues at coordinate 662,845,698 of CM062813.1, forward strand.
CTAAGGTGATGTCCTCTTCTCTGTCATGAAACCATACCTTTCTATCTACTTCCTCTCATTGCCTGTGTTCTTCTTCTTCCTTGACCCCTTCCAGTAGTCCTAGGAGTAGTGGAGGACTGAACTTTAGGCCAATCCAGTTGGCCTTCAGGTTTTGCATCGATTGTTTATAAAGGGGCACTCTTGCCAAAGCCTCCCTCATTCTGGTTGGGGAGTGATACTCCCTGATCTTCAAGCTATAGGATAGTGTATTCCATCTCCTCATACAAGCATGAAGACAATCATCACCAAATAATCTTTCCATGTCCTCAAAATGGGCGATGGCTTGCGCTTGCTTTTCGACATAATTTGGGAGAACTTGAGGGTTGTTGGCAAGGTGTTGATGAGCATATACTAGGGCTGAGGGGTCTTCTGGTTCTGCCCTGATTAGCAGGGGCTCATTCAGTTCTTTGGCCATGATTTGTTGAACTTCCACTGCCCTTTTTTCCTCATGGATCATCCAGGAAGCCATGGCCATGAGTTGTACATCTCCCAATGCAGCATTGGGGTCCCAAAAGTTCATATCAGGGAGTGCCATATTATGTAAACCTGCTAATTTGGCCTTGTCCTCAGTCGGACTAGTGTCACACAGATGCATAAATTGACCATAATGTTGGAAAGGGATTGTGCCCCTTTGGGCCAATGTTTTGATTTGAAACTGAAGCCATTGGTCTTTAAGATACAATGCATAATATTTGGCCAGTTGTCAACATTGCAAGGCTTCCATTGCCCAGCTAGCCATGCAGTCCATCTGGGCTTCTCTTTCCTGCAACTGTTGTTTCAGCGTCAGTGTTTTAGCTGCTGCCTGAGACTCCCTCTCCTGCTATTGCTTTATCAATATTTCCATATCAGGATGTGTCTCTTCCCTTGGTTGTTGTTCCTATGCTATTTCCTGTCCTGCTAGGGGACCTTCCTGTAGTTGTTGTTCTTCAGAAATTTGTGTCATGTCTGCCTTTTGAGCTTGCTGTTGCTGTAACTGCTTTTTCAGCAGTGCATTTTCCTCCTGCAGCTGGGCTCTTTTACTGCTTTCAGTGTGTCTCACCATTGCCAACTCTCTTCTCAATTCTTTCAGCTATTCTTCCAGGTGGCCGATGTCTGCAACTCCCTTGGATTTAGCAATTCTCATCCAAGTGTGAGTCCTAACCCGTTCCTGTTCCAATGCAAAGAAAAGTGGTACAACAAAATTCTGTGGGATGATCTTCCCACTTTATAACAAGTTGTAATATGAGCCCAAACTAGGCTGAGGGCTTGGTTCAGGTGTCTCCTCGGTCTTGTCTTCTTCTTGTGATTGCTTCGCTACCTCCTCTTCCAATTTTTCAATGTCCTTTAACTTGGACATTGTTTCCTGTAGAGAAGTCTCAACTTCTTGTAGAACTGTTTTGGTGTCCATCAGTCTGATTTTCTCCTTCCAGGTGGAAGTCTTGGGACTTCCTCTTTCATAAGTGATAGATATTTTGGAGGGGGATTCCTCCTTCTGTTCAGTAGGTGCATCTGTGATTATGATAGGTTCCTTTGGTGGAGGCTGGGGCTTGCCCACCTTTATCCGGGTGCTTCTTCTGGCTTTAAAATACATTGAAGTTTCCCTTTTTCTCTTTCCTTTTTGTTTTGTTGGAGTGCTTAATGCAGCCAGCACAGATGCTGCTTCTTTCGCCAATGTCTCAGGGGATGTTTCTTCCTGCTGCTCCCCTTTGTCTTTTCTGGGCTTGCTGTTTCTGTTTGTGCTTCTACTGTTTCTGGCAATGGCTTCTCTTTTTCTTTCTGGGTTCCTGTCTTGCTTGTGGCTGTCTTCTTTTGGACTTTCTTAGGCTTTTTCTTCTCACTTCCTGTTCTTTTCCTTTTCTCTATCGTTGGGGTGGTCTTCTTTTCTGCTGTGGGTTTTTCAAGTTTCTCTTCTGTTTCCTGTTCCTCCTCTGTTTCCTGCTCTTCCACTATCTACATATTTGGTGTCTCTTCATGTCCTTCTTCCTCAATTTCCTCCCTCCTCTTCTTGACTGCCAAATGGGCTGATATCCTCAACCAAAGTTTTGATATCATCATATCTGGACATATTTCTGAAAATGTCCCAAGCTATGGGAATGGTATAGGTATGTAAGGCATCTTCTACCAACAGTTTGATGAGCCCATGGTGGGCCAATTGGTCTGAGATTCTTGCATTTAGCTTAGTATTGCATTCTATTAGAGACTGGAGAAGGAAATATGGGAGACTCAACTTTTTAACTGGAGGTAGATCTATCCCATACCTCAATTCATGTAGTAACCTGAAGTGATAACCATACACAATGTTGAACCTCCCCTCACAAGTGATATACTTCATTATTTGGTAACTAACTTCATTCCATGGAGGAGGCAAGCTTGTCCTCCTAAACCCATTTTTATCCTCTACAAGATCTTCCCCAGGTTGAAAAAATGTCTTCTTGGCCACCTGTCCCAGTGAGTTTTCCTTCTTACTCTAGGGGAGGCCTGTAATTCGACTAATAAAATCAGGGGTGAGTTCTAGGGACAAACCCCTAATTCTGACTGTGGCATGAGTTTTTACATGGGGTTGTTCTTCGGTTACCTCATCATCATATCCATGTATTTTATCAAAGAAGATCATCCAATTTCCCCTGGTGAAAAGGGCCACCACCTTAGGGTGCTCATTTAATTGGTTGGAGTCCAAGGGCTCCTTCCTCATAAATCCTCCTGGCATGGTGTTGAGTGTTCCTTTTTTTGCGTTTTAACCAGGGATAAAAAACTCAGGTGGGAAAAAAATAGTGAACACTAAAATAGAGGATAGCTGAATTCTGTCTTTTTCTGAGATCAAAGAAGGAATTCCCCGTGTGCTTCCCCTTACAACATCAAATTGCAATAATCCCATGTTTTTAAACTACTGTTATCCTGGATTTGACGTTCTGTTTTTGAAAAGAAAAGATTTTTTTTATAGGACAGAGGATAAGGGCACAGGTTCTTTTTTAGCAAGTAGATAGATATGCAAATTCGTTTCTTCTTTTCACACACATAGGCTAGCCTCTACTGTTGCAAATATTTTCCTTTCAGCAGAATATGAAAAAGGAGAAGACAGACTTCGAATATAGAGAGGAAAACAGGAAACTGTGTAGAACTCAGGGAAAATATGCAGACAGACTTTCAAACTTCGTTCTCCTTTTTTCAATCCAATTATGTGTTTTTAATCTACCACCTTACTCAAACAAGTCATGTGCAGAGAGGTTTTCCCGAGCCTACCTCGTTTTGAGCTTGAATTTCGACGAAAATCCCAGGTTTTCCTTCTGCAGAGCTGATCTCTACCTTTCCCGTAGAAACCTTCCTGTAGAAATCTCCTGGCTCCTGTAGAATGAAACAACGCTCCTGTAGAGCTCAATAGGCAGGAGGGTTTAAAAAACTGGCAGAGAACTGGCAGAGGATGACTGGTTAGCTGCTCTGGAAGTGGGTAGTGCGTACTCCAGTCGAGAACGTCGTGAATGCAAAGTGAACAAAGGGTGGCGAAGGCCTCAACTGAGCTGTCTTTTAACTGCTGGCGTGATTCGTGGTGAGGAGATGAGGTGGCCGGATGGGTACGTTATCCCCATCCAGATCGTTGGTCCTACGTCATAGTCATAATGTTTCTGCATGCTGACTAACCGCCATCACCTCCCTTACTCCCGTTATCTGCTGCCACCACTACCAGTCCCGACTGTTTTCTCCTGAATGGACATACCACATGTGCTGGCTGCGTATCTGATCAGCAGTTTTTGAATTTGACAGGGGCTCGGTTGAATTCCATGAGGATGTGTAACTGAACGAGGGTAGTTAGTTAACTGGCCACCGATTCTATTCAATCGTAACCATTCCCATAGTCATGCAGCCTTGAAATATGATTCATGTAATTGAGGAATAGGGTTAGACACTTACCTGCTCAGTCGCAGCCGCGTTATGCATATTTCGGATTTTGGAACCCATTTCTTCACTACTGTGGCTGCTTGCTCTCTGCATGCTTGGCCTCGAGCTTTTGCTGATGTTCTTACGTCCAAACAGAGCTCCTTATATGTTTCATATGCCTTACTTTGTTGACCCTATCTCTGGAGTATGCTTTCCAGAGGGATCAGCTGCTACAGGAATCCTGTAGGATTTCCTGTAGCTGCTTCTCCTTCTGAAATTCAAGCTAATATCGGAGTAGGGTCACAACTGCTGACGGGGGACTTAGCTGATAAGGAATCACAGATGGAAGGTATCAGGTAGGGTGAGTGAAAAGGCTGCTGCTGCGCAAAAAAAATTGTTCTTGTTTTGTTCTTGTTTTTTTTTTTTTTGTGTTTGCAGCATGAAGGAAACAAAATTTCTGTGTGTGACTGCAGGGACAGAAAAATGAGTGCAATGAAGGTGTACAGAGATGGGAAGGCGATATAGGGTGATGGATGGAGGCAGGGAGGTCCACAGGCCTCATAGACAGGTTTCCAACCTTCAGGTCCTCCTCTGAGATTGATTTTGGCCTTTCTGTATTTTTCTACAGGATCTTCCTATAGAAGATACAGAGTTTCCTGTAGGATGCGAAATTTCAAACCAAATGAGACCAAAACTTTGGGAAAGGGTAACAGTGATGGAAGAATGGACTGTGAGGGATGCATGCAGCTTGGTCATGTATTTTGTCTTTGTCTGACGTGATCCTCCCAAAACCTGCAATGACCTTACTACAACCTGCAATTTATTCAAAAGAAATTAGGTTCATGTTTCTTCATTTTTCTTTTTGTTTGTTTTTTTTTTTTTGAGACAGCTGGGGTGCCTCCAGGAGGTTTTCACCCTCATTGCATGCCCTGGGCGCCTCCAAGAGGTTTTCACCCAGAGATCTTTAATTTCATTTTTTTTTCTCTGTTTTTTCTTCTTCTTTTTTTTTTCTTTGTTTGTTTGTTTGTTTTTGCTCAAGGTGTGGGTGTTGTGGAGACAGGAACCTATTACACTACCAGCATTGATTTACCCAGAGTTTCAATGAACTCCTACTTAGAAAGGGGCTTCCTATAGATTTTCAATCAATGCCCATTGACAAGCATGGGGATGGTTTCTTCATCAATGGTCCTGATAAGGACTGAACCATTGTCATTGCATTTTTCCACTGTATATGGTCCCAGCCATCTGGTTCTCAGCTTTCCCTTGAAATCCTTGTACCTTGAGTCATACAGCAGCGCCCAATCTCCCGGCTGAAATTGTTTCTCTCTGAGGTGTCGGTCATGCCATATTTTTCTTTGAAGTTAGACCACCTCTGAGTGGAGAAGGGCCTGCATTCTCTGTTCATCTAATCCATTTAGCTGAAGCAATCTTTCTTTTTGTGCATGGCTGAGGTCTAGGTCCAGCTAAGCTGCTAGCCTTAATGTGTTATATTTGAATTCTGTAGACAACAAAGCCCTCTTCCCATAGACCATCTCATAGGGTGTGAAACCTGTGGTAGTTTTCCAAGTAGTGTTATAGGCCCAGGTGGCCTCAACCAATCGGTCTGCCCAATCTTTTCTGTTGCTGCTCACCACCTTAGTCAAAATCTCTTCCAAAGCTCTGTTAGTGACTTCCACCTGTCCATTTTCTTGGGGGTGATAAGGAGTGGAATTTTTGTGCTTAATCTTGTGGTGTGTGAGCAGATCTTCAACTAAATTGGAGGTAAATTGACTCCCTTGATCTGTAACTAGCTCTCTTGGTTAGCCAAACTTGTAGAAGATATTTTTCCTTAAAAACTCAGCTACTTTTTCCTTTGTTGCTGCTTTTATTTTCTTTGTTTCTGCCCTCTTTATCAGGTAGTCCATGCACACAATGATGTAAGACATCTGTTTCGAAGGAGGGTTGATAGGACCCACAAAGTCCATGCCCCACTTCTCAAATGGCTCGAAAGTCACTTGAGGTTGCAGGGGCATCTCATCCCTTGGAGTTCGTTTCCCCATCCTTTGACATTAGTCGCATTGGCTGATGTATCTCTTGACATCTTGATGAAGAGTGGGCCAATAGTAGACTACCTGCAAAATCTTGAAAGCGGTCCTCTTTGCTGCAAAGTTGCCCCCACAAGGTCCATCATGACAGGTTAAGAGGATTTCAAATACTTCCTTCTCCCTGACACATCGCCTCAAAATTTGATCTGGGCCAAGTTTTAATAGGTTGCCCCAATCTAAGTGAATGGGGTGCTTTTCCTCACGATCTTGCTCTTCTCTTTTGAGGATAGGTGTGGCGGAAATTGTGTTGAAATCAAGTAACTTGCTATATCAGCAAACCATGGAGAGAGTACTGAAATAGCAAATAAGTGTTCATTTGGCATTTGATCATCCACCATTTCTTCTTCATCTGCAGGCAGATCTAGTCTAGATAGAAAATAAGAAACAACATTTTCCTTACCATGCTTATCAACAATAGTCAAATCAAATTGCTGCAACAAAAGTAACCATCTAATGATACAAGCGTTTACATCTGGTTTATTCATCAAATACTTAACTGCAGCATGGTTAGTGTGTATGAATGTTTGATAACCAGTGATGTAGTGTCTGAACTTGTTTAGGGAATGGACTACAGCTAAGAGTTCTTTTCCAGTTATCGTGTAGTTTAATTATGCCTTGGACAGGTTTTTGCTAACAAAGTATATGGCATATGGTAGCTTCTCTTCAACTTGTCCTAGGGCTGCTCCTATAGCTTTGTTCGAGGCATCTGTTTGAATGTGGAAAGGTAGGCCCCAATTTGGACCTCTCAAGATTGGGGCAGTTACCAGCTTACCTTTCAAAACATTCAGAGCCTCTTGACAGTTGTCAGTCCATATAAACTCAACATCTTTCCCCAAAAGACCAAACAATGAAGAGGCTAGTTTGCTAAAATCCTTGATGAATCTTCTGTAATACCCTACTAAACCTAGAAAACTCCAAACATCTCTTACCTTTTGAGGAGGTGGGACCCTTTGGATGATAGCAATATTGATGGGATCTACTTGTAATCCTTGCTGAGAAATTGTATGACCTAGCACGGTCCCTTCAGTCATTAGGAATTCACATTTTCAGAACTGAGGGACAAGTTCATTTGAATACACTTGGCTAAAACTTTTCCCAGGTTAGTCAATGCTTCTTGGAAGTTGGACCCATAAGGGGTAAAGTCATCCATATAGATTTCCACCGAATCATGAACCAACTTAGCAAATATGCTCAGTACTGCTCTCTGGAAAGCGGCAGGAGCATTGTACAACCCAAAGGGAAGGAAAATAACTTCTTCCCTGCCAGGCCATCTAACACTTGATCTATGAAAGGCAAAGGGAAATGGTCTTTCTTAGTGGGATTGTTAAGCTCTCGATAATCTACACAGATCCTCCACTTTCTGTTTTTCTTCAGCACTAGCACCAAAGGAGAAACCCATTCGCTGTCAGAGATGGGCTAGATGAATCCTGCATCTAACAACTTTTGTAGTTCTTCTTTGACAATGTCCTTGAGGGCTGGATTCATTCTCCTTTGAGGTTGCCTAACTGGTTTACAATCTTCCTTGATGTAAATGTGATGAGTACAGACAGAAGGGTGGACTCCCTTCATCTCCTTATAGTTCCAAGCAAAAGCATCCGAGTGGTTCTTCAATAAGCTACACATCTCTTTCTCTTGAGAGGTGGATAGGGCTGAGTTGATCCTCAAGGTTATTTTTGAGCCAAATTCCACATTCTTAACTTGGAGAGCACACAGAGATTAACTAAGGCATTGGCTTGGGTTTCTTCCACCAACTCTTCTAATGGCAACTCACTGGGGAGTGGATTTTGAATCAAATCTTCAATAAGATCATCCTCAGTTTGTGGACCCCTCATGGTAGTTTCAACTGTACACATTGGTGCGGAGTAGACTTCATCCTCATCTTCCTCCTCCAACCAGAGGGGTAAATCATGTTCTAGTAGAGGTTGGGCAGGAGGATAGAGGACTAGCTGCTTGGACATATGCCCATTCTTGATTGTCATGTTTCCAGCTCGGCAACTGATGTAGGCATTTGCAGTAGCCAACCAAGGTCTTCCTAGGATGAGAGGATACCCAGTGAGATTTGCCTTTGGTTAGAGAACCAAGAAATCAGCGAGGTACTCCCAGGAATCAATAGAGACCATGACATCTTCCACAATCCCCTCGGGGGTCACAGTGGAGCGGTCTGCTAACTGCAGTATTGTCGAGGTCTTTCTTAGGGAGCCCTGAAGGTTGAGCTTGAGCATAGTGTCCCTAGTCATCACATTAATGGCAGCCCCTAGATCGATCAAGGTATGTGGGATTATGGTGCCATTGATGTGGACATCGACTACTGGACTCCTAGGGTCTAGATATTTTGGACAGATTACCTGCCCCAACATCAGGTCAGACAGTTGTCCTACAACATTGATAGTTGGGGCATCTCTCTTTCGCCTGCCTGGGTGTTTAAAGCACTTCTCCTTGATCATCTTGTTGTATATGGGCACATCCTTTATGGCTTGGAGAAGGGGTATTTTTACACATAGCTGTTTCAGTTCTCCCAGAAGTTCAGTTTCTTCTGGGGTAGGTTGTGTGGTTCCAGCTAGTCTCTCAGGAAAGGGTGGAATGGCTTTCGGTTCACTTTCCTGTTTCTCTTCTTCATCCTCCTTAGGAAGAGGTTAGTTGTCTGGGAGGACCTTCCCGGATCGTAGGTTGATCTCCTGAATCTCCACAGCATAAGTAGGGCATGTAGTTTCTCCAGTATATACCTGTTGGGCCTATCTATTATTGGGGTTCGGGTTCGGTTGAGCATGTATTTAGGGTTGTCTTGGAGGAGTAGGAGGTGATGGTTGTGGTTGAGCAGGCAGTGGAGGCAAAAGAGTGGGAGGAGAGTTGTATTGGGGCCTCCACCCCTGATGAGGTGCATTCCACTGAGGTTGTGGCTGAACATGAGAATGAAACGAATGAGCGGCAGGTTGAGTATGGAATTGAGATGGATACGACCAAGGAGGGGGTGTGGACCAGGAAGGATGAGCATGGGGACCTCGAAAAGGTATGTGAGTGGATTGATTGAGGTTGTAATAAGTCTGGGATGTCCCTTGCATTCCCTGTTGGTAAGGTTTGGATCCATGTGGCCTCCTTTGGTTCATGAAGTAGAGTGGTTCAGTGGCTCCTTCAGCCCCTTGGTACATAGCTTTAAATCTGGGTAAGGATGGGCACTGATTTGTAGGGTGGTCTGCCTCACAGACAAAACACACTTCTATGGAGTGCAATGGACACTCGTTCCTAGGATGCTTTCTAGTGCATCTGGGACAAAAGATGGCCAAAGCCCTCTCAGCTTCCTCTTGCTTCTATTGGATTCAGAAGGTATCCATTTGCATGGAAATGGTTTGTCTCATCTCACTTTTGAGGTCTTCCATCTGATTTGCAAACTCGTTTTTGGATAAGGGGGCATTGGCTAAAAGTTGACTTCCCCTACCTCTTTTTCTGATTGCCCTAGAATGGTTTCTAAACATAGTCTTTATGTCATCATAAGGTAGCTGGTAGATGTCTCCCCCAGCTAGAAAATGGAGGGTATCTAGAAGGTCTTTAAGGACTCCTCGGAGCAAAACCAACTTCAGAGATTCGGGGTCAAGTGTGCACCTGGCCCTTTTATAACTGAGTTGAAACCTTTCTTCATAGTCTTCTAAAGGTTCATCACTTCCCATGGTCATCCGAAAGATTTCTCATTTTGTTTCCTTTGACCTACAGTAATCCCGGTATTTGTTGTTAAAGGCTTGCTGCATCTGAGCCCCAGTTGTGATACTATTTCCAGGTAATCCCATGAACTAGCGGAGTGCTGCATCCTTGAGGGTAGAGGGAAAGAGTTTCAACTTTTTCTCATCTTCTGGATAGTCATAGGTTCGAAAAAGGACAACAAACTCAAACAAGAAGGTATTAGGGTCTTCAGTGGTCAATTCATGGAAGTGAGGTAAAGGTGAGAGACTTATGTTTTTCATCTTTATGTCCCCATTGGTTTCTTGGATGGGAAAGGTGCCTTCTATTCTCTCCTCATTTCCTATACCGTTTCTGTGTTCAGCCATGGTCTTAGGAGGAATGTTTTCTTGCTCTTCTTTTGTTATAGGATCTTCGTATATCTCTGGAGGTTCACCTATAGGTTATTCTGAATCATTGCCACCGAAGAAGAGAGAAGGGTGACTTAGTGATGTGTTGGGGGTGTTGGGTAGGAATTTTCTTGAATTTTCTCTATTCCTACGAGGCATGAAAGAGAATCTTTTTTTTGGATTTTTGTGGTTCTTTTTCTGCTTGTACCTGCAAAACTGAAATTGACTGAACAAAAAATTGCAACTAACTACAATAAATCTTGCTGAAAAGAAAATTGTTGAATTGAAATGAAAGCAGTAAATGGCTATTTACGCTAGCAGAATTGAAATGCTAATCTATGCTTGCAGAATTGAAATGCTAATCTACGCTTGCTGAAATGAAATGAAAGCAGGAAATGTCTAATCTACGCTTGCTGAAATGAAATGAAAGTAGGAAATATCTAATCTACTTTTGCGGAAATGAAATTGCAGAATGGAAATGAAACAACTACTCTACTTTTGCTGAAATAAACTACTTAGCAGAATGTTGCAGTAGAAAATAGAAGAAAAGCAGTAATCACAAATACTTTGACGATTCTCCGGCAACGGTGCCAAAAAGAATGGTGGGCTCTAGTATTGCAGCAATGATGCTGCAACTCCTGGGACTCCCTTCTTTACTTTTATCAACTCGGTAGTTCGTAACAAACTTGGAAGCGACGGTGCTGTATGCACAAGTACTAGCTCTTACTGCAGGCTGTCACTTGATCAGCTGGCACAAGTTTGCTAGGAGCTCAAGCCAAATTCTATGAGTTCTCGGAAGAAGCTTTTAATTGTGATGGAAGAAAGCTAATCTCAAAAGGGCTATTCTACTTGCAGAAAGAATATGAAAGCTGAAAGGAAACGAAATCCTAGCAAACCCTAGTTTTATCCATTAACCCTACCTTTGCAAGAAAAAGAGATGAAACTATTGAAATGGATGCAATGGACTATTGTCAAGATAAAATGCATGTACTTAAGCTACTTCTGAAGGAAAATGTGGAAGAACCATCTTTTTGTACTTTTGAGCAATTTTTATTCAGAATTATTATGGTTGTGCTTTAACTTATTTGACTGTGCAGATGTTTGGTGGCGAAAGGAGATGGATTTGGTTGTTGCAGATGATGGGGAAGGTGAGGAGAGGACCTAAGGAGTCCCTAGAACCCTTCTGGAGAGTTCCATGGCGATCACATCTCGAAAAATTGCTCGCATGAATTTCTACAGGAAGTCTGCAGGGGATCTACAAGAAGTTCTACAGGAGGAGGCCGAAAGTGATTTTTGAAGATTTGGAGAAGGAAAAACGGTGGTAAAGTGGAAATGAGGGATGGATAGAGATGTTAAGGGGTCTAGGACCTTGTAAATGAAGCTCGGGAGTGAAGAAGAGGACCTAAGGAGTCCCTAGCACCCTTCTGGAGAGTTCCATGGCAATCAGATCTTGAAAAATTGCTTGCATGAATTTCTACACGAAGTCTACAGGGGATCTACAAGAAGTTCTACAGGAGCAGGCCGAAAGTGATTTTTGAAGATTTGGAGAAGGAAAAACAGTGGTAAATTGGAAATGAGGGATGGATAGAGATGTTAAGGGGTCTAGGACCTTGTAAATGAAGCTTAGGAGTGAAGAAGATGTTTGGAGTTTTTCAAAGGTGAAGGAAGCGATTTTGCACAAAACGTAGAAATTAGGGTTGTTTGAGAAAGTGTGGCGAATGAGTGAAGAAAACCTTGAGAAAGAGACTGGAGTGGGTTGTATGATGGAGGAAGGATAGGCTGGAGTGTCTTACAGGTGCTCTGCACACTTCTTTTCGAAACTAACCCAAGCAAAAACTATGAAAACAACGTTTTACTTATTTTTGACCTAATTCTGACCTAGAAAACAGAAAAGTGCTGAACAAAACTTGATGGACAGGAAGTTATGTAAGAAAGCTATGGAAACTGAGCGAGAACATATCTAAGCATGAAAATATAATTGTTATCAACTTTTCCAACTCGAAATCTAAAACTGGCAATAGCATTGGAAAACCAAAACAATGAATTTATGGTAGCAAGAGTGCCTTAGTCTCAATTCATGGTCCCAAGGAGGGAGAAAGGAGATCAAGGGCTGCTTGGTAGCCTTTTGTGGATCTTTTCTGTTACCAAACTATCAAGTCAACCTGAAGCAAAAACAACTATCTTAATCATCAAAAACAACCTAAGTAACAAAGCAAGATTTAACCTAAATAACATAAATTATTCTATGAATGCAAGAAAAACATATATAAATACAAGAAGGAGGTACTGGGAACTTGGGTTGGGCCCAACCCCAAGAGTTACAACCCCCGCAGAAATATCATTTCTGGTTCAAGGCTGAATTCATCTTCATTGATGAAAAAATAGTAGTCATGTCACAAAACTGTTTACAGAAGGAGCTCGAAAATGAGTTGAATGCAGAGCTGCACTCAAGTGCGAAAATAAATTGTTCAGTGGCTAACGTACTGAGGTCTGAGGCCTTCTTATTTATACAAGTTGAGGACCCCAACAGTCCTCTTAAACTTTAGGAACTCGGCTGCCAAAACTTGCAGATAACAGCCACTTCACTAGACCTGCTCGGCTGCCCCTTGAAATCATCTTTGGTGGGCTGTTGAACACCGAGCTGTTGGTGGAGAACTTGAGGAAGGGGTCATTTAGTGTAGGAGACACCCCTCCTATAAATCCCCAGCCTTGTTTCTTCGAATTGATTGCCAATTTGCTTCATAAATGCCCGATCTTGGTAAAAAAATGTCCAAAAATTTGAAATAAGCACGTATTAGACTTTGTGGTAAAATGACTATCCCCATTCACTCAATTAACATAAATATATTCAAAATCATGCATAAAACTATGGAGAATGGTGGATTAAATGAGAATAATAGGAAAAATGAGCCCATAAAGTTACCCATTTCTGGGGCTCATCACATATCACCATGCACTTTTGCAGGTATAAGAAGAAGAGATGAAAAATAATGTAGAAGAAATGGATGGAGATGATGACAATGAGGAAGATCCTCTCAGATTTCCCATTCAAAATACTGATGATAGTGTGCACATGAAGAACATCCCTCCATCTTTTCTTCCAAAATTTCATGGTCTAAGGTCTGAGGTTACAAAAACCTTTCTCTTTGAATTTGAGATTGTTTGTATATCTTATGGTTACTTATTAAAAACTCAAAAACTGAGATTGTTTCCAGCAACTTTGAAGGATAGAGCTCTTAAATGGTTGATGAGTTTAGGGACTAATTCAATAAGATCATGGAATGATATGCAAAAGATATTTATAGAAAAATATAAAGATCATGATCTTAAATAAGAAATCTTTAGAATGAATCAAAGAGAAGATGAGAGCCTTGAGGATCCAATAGAGAGGTTCACGTATAATGTTAAGAGGGAAAAACTACATCATTTAAGATCCGACACACTAAAAATACTCTTACTTAGAATAGTTAAGGATGAATGTATTGATCTCCTTAAACTCATGAGTAGAGGTGATGTATACCAATTATCATTTGATGAAATTTGTGAAACATGAAAACACATATCAAGAGGAAGGGCAAGAGTAAGTCCATTGACATCAAGATTGGTAAGTCAAGCTAAACTTGGAAATTTGTTTGATGATTTTAAAACAAAAATTCTTAGTGTTAGCTATGCTACGTGTTTAGGCGTTTGGATGATCAAGTTTCAACTTGGCCATGTGTTTTTGCAGGAAGGGGAGCTCGCAGCATTTCTTTTAGGCTTCTTCCCCTTCATTTTCACTTATCCTCACATCCTCTGTTATTTGCATTTTTTCCTCTGCCTATTTAAACCTTTCGAAACCCATGATCCCGCTGCCTTTGTTTTTCCATATAAATTCTGCATAGCCCCTTTTATTTAAGCCCCGGGCGCTAAACTTATCAACCCGCGCCCATGTGACCTACCCCTCCATAACCCTTTTAAGCCTTTTCTCGTGTGTTAAACATCGATCTCCTCTCCACTGTCGACCGCGTTCGTCACATGATCAGACAGTTAACGCTCCTCCAGATCGCACGATTAGCGCACCCGTTAACCCGCGGGGGTGGTGGTTTTGGCTGCCATGCGTCGTTATTTGGTTGGATCGCACGGGGTTATACGGAAACCACCACCGCCCGATAAGCGGTGCGGGGAAACCTCCCGCCCGCTATACCACTGTCCCCTCGGTCGTTATCATCCGCGCAACTTTCATGTGCGATGACAGTCGGATCTGCCCAACGGTGATCCGATAGCCCTTATTCACCCCGATTGTCCACCTCCCAATGGCCTCCATAGTCTGATCTCCATCGTTGATTTGTATGATCTGACGGCTGAGATTCATTCCTCCAATTCAAGTCTGCGTCCACCATTCTGTTCTCGCTTGTAACCTGTTTTGTGCTCCCAAAGGATGAAGGGGATGATTTACCTGCTCCCTGCATAGTTAAGGCTTCAACAACTGCAATTAAAGACAGGATGGCCAAAGGACAAACAGGACAACCTTGAGTAGTTAACACAGTTATTAGCTTGTATCAGTTAGTAGTTCACCTGCTTAAGAAGGATAGCAAAATATCCAGAAAGGCCAATTTTGTCCATTAAAACATTCAGAATTGCAACAGAGGCCCATTTCAGATTGTAAATGTGGTTGGTGGTCCATTATGACCCCTCCACGTATTGCCTAGCAGAGAAATTTTGTAAATAACATCTACATATATCTAGAAGACATAATGTAATAGGTTGATGAGTGTTATTTTTATGTAAGGTTAAACTTCTGGAGATTGTAACTATTGTGATACCTGCAATGTCTGGTCTTCATTTTCAGCTAATGCAAGCTTCTTTTGTTGTTAATTTCTCACTATCCACTTCTTCTTCTTTGTTCCAGGTTGTGCCTATTATGCATTTGTTCATGTGCTGTTGATGTTTAGCATTAGAGGGGCTGTCATCGCACCTCTTTGTTTGAATCTAGATGTATCATTGAATTTGTATGTAGGTTTCTATTATTTTAATGCCAGAGAGATGTCATCCTATCTATGCATTAGGAAATAGATTTACAGACCTTTTAACTGGTTGCAGTCGACCATCACAGGGTCCTGTGCATCTGCTGGTGTGGTCAGTCTTGTCCATCATCACAATTTCCTTAAACTATGAGTAATTGGTGGTCTAAAGCCTTGTAGTCTAGGGGTGTTCACCCATGTCTGGGGTTAAGCATAGTAGAAGTGGTATCTGGCTTGAATATGCAGCATTTCTTTCATTCATCCACCATTTATCCAACATTTTGTTGAGTTTGTAATGTTCTCGAGCATATCTGATATACAACCTAGGAGAGTTTCTTAGGGTGATAACATAAAATAGAAACCACCTGCCCGCTATACCACTGTCCCCCCGACCTTTATCATCCGTGCAACTTTCGCGTGTGATGACCGTCAGATCTACCCAACGGTGATCCGACGACCCTCATTCACCACGATCATCCACCTCCTGATGGCCTCCATAGTCTGATCTCTGCCGTTGATTTGTATGATCCGACTGTTGAGATTCATTCCTCCGATTCAAGTCCGCTTCCACCATTCTGTTCTCGCCCGTAACCTGTTTTGTGCTCCCGAAGGATGAAGGGGATGATCTACCTGCTCCCTGCGCAGTTAAGGCTTCAACAATTGCAATTAAAGACAAGATGGCCAAAGGACAAATAGGACAACCTCGAGCAGTTAACATAGTTATTAGCTTGTATCAGTTACTACTTCACCTACTCAGGAAGGACAACAAAATATCCAGAAAGGCCGATTTTGTCCATTAAAACATTCAGAATTGCAGCAGAGGCCCATTTCAGATTGTAAATGTGGTTGGTGGTCCATTATGACCCCTCCACGCATTGCCTAGCAGAGCAATTTTGTAAATAACCTCTATATATATCCAGAAGACAGAATGTAATAGGTTGATGAGTGTTATTTTGCTGTAATGTTCAACTTCTGGAGATTGTAACTACTGTGATACCTGCAGTGTCTGGTCTTCATTTTCAACTAATGCAATCTTCTTTTGCTGTTAATTGCTCACTGTCCACTTCTTCTTCTTTGTTCCAAGCTGTGCCTGTTATGCTTTTGTTCATGTGCTAATGATGTTTATCATTAGAGGGGCTGTCATCCCACCTCTGTGTTTGAATCTAACTGTATCATTGAATTTGTATGCAGGTTTCCATTATTTTAATGCCAGAGAGTTGTCATCCTGTCGATGCATTAGGAAGTAGATTTACAGACCTTTTAACTAGTTGCAGCCGGCCATCACAAGGTCTTGTGCATCTGCTGGTGTCGTCAGTCTTATCCATCATCACAATTTCCTTAAACTGTGAGTAATTGGTGGTCTAAAGCCTTGTAGTTTGGGGGTGTTCACCCATGTTTGGGGTTAAGCATAGTAGAAGTGGTTATCTAGCTTGAATATGCAACATTTCTTTCATCCATCCACCATTTATCCAACATTTTGTTGAGTTTGTAATGTTCCCGAGCATCTTTGATATACAACCTAGGAGAGTTTCTTGGGGTGATAACATAAAATGGCGCCGTTGTCGGGGAGAGGAGAATTGAAGCTCAGCTTCCCTGGGAGAATGACACAGTTTCAAGCTTTGATGATAGACAAGGTTTGAACATAGTTTCTAGTTGTAATCATCTATCTGGCGACTCCACTGGAGGAAGAAAAATTATTGGCGACTCCACATTGCAAGTCGGCGCAGCTGGTGAGGCATGCTCGGAGAAATCCTTAGAAGCCATCAGCTAAACCATTTCCTGATCCTGAGAAGATCGTTCAGCAGAAGAAAATATCGAAGTAAGGAGCACTAGGATCAGGTAAGCCTTAGAATTTTTATGTATCTCTGCTAGTGTAGAAACACCTTCCGAGATTCATTTAGCTCCTTAGTCATTCATTTCCCTTTCAGACCTCAATTGAAAGAAACATTCCTTGCTGTCCATCATATTCCTCTATTTCTGCTATTCTTTTCATTTATTCATTCCATGCAGTCCACCAGTATCCATTTCGTATACCTCAGTCATGGCAGGCCAACAAGCCCTCACAAAGATAGAACGAATAGTCGCTGCTAGGTATCGACCCTTAGTCTTACCTACCCCTTTGAATGCCATGCCTACAAGTGATTATCAAGAATTTATGCCAAAGTTTACTAGTAAAGAAGGAGTATCAGCTGAAGAGCACCTCAAATCTTTTTATAGCTATGTTGATAACTTGGATATCAATGAAGAGGATGTTTGGATGAGGGTTTTTGTCCAAAGCCTAGAGGGAGAAGCTAGAAAATGGTTTATAGAATTACCCCCTAGGTCTGTTGCAAACATTGAGGCCCTAGATGATGTATTTTTAAAGCACTGGTGGAATAATAAAGATCTGCTCTTTTATCATGATGAATTTGGGAGCTTGCAGAGAGAAGACGGTGAGTTGTTGTCTGAATTTAACATCAGATTCAATCATATGTACAGCAGAATGCCAGATGAAGTAAGACCCACCCCTGCTTCTGCCATGCTTACATATGCTAAATCCTTCGATTCTTAGTTCTGCTCGCTGTTAAGAGAAAGAAGATCTGCTTCTTTGGCTGATATGCTAGCTACAACCTTTGAAGTAGAAGCAAATATTATTGCTGCAGAAAGACTCCAAGGTGGTGATGATGAAAACAGAAGACAGGGAGGAGAGTCCTCATCATCCTTAGATCTCGAGATAGATAAATTGGCCAGGATGATAGAGCTATTGACCATTGAAGTTTCCAAATTAAAGGTTGAGCAGTATTCTGTGGAGGCAGGAGCTCATTGTTCCATTTCTTTTCCAACTCCAAATCCATGTAGAGGAGCATAGGAGCAGTTGCAGATTTTGCAAAGAAACAGAGATGTAAATGAAGATCAAAGGGTGAAGACCCTTTGTCAAAATATAGTTATGGAAGAAGTGCAGTATAATGAGGAGGAGGTCCATGGTTTGAAAGGTGCTCCTTTCCTAACCAGAGCTGCATATGAAGAAGCATTATCCAAAAGCACTGCTCAATAATTTGTTGTAGCTGCAGAACAACAAGTTGACCAGCAGGAGCAGCAGGTCCTTTCATCCTCCAAGAATTTGTGCGCGAAACCATTTCATCTTCCAATAACTGTGCAGATCTGCAAAGTCACATGCCTCCATTTGTCCCCAGTCCAGTGATTAAAAAGGGAGAGGAATTCTCTCCATCATCTTATGTTTCTCTGTTTGCTCATATGACAATCCCTCAAAGTTGCTCCTTGAACACTGAGGCAGAACAAATTTCAATGCTCAAGACTGAAACTAATCATCTCAGTCTTGATATTCTGAAACCTGCTCAGATGGACTCCACACAGACTAAAAGGGAAGCTTATCAGATAACAGAGGAAGAGGGTGCACAATATTGGAATCCCTCCTTGGATGAGGATTGTTCAAAGAAAAATGAAGGAGCAGATAATGTCTTTTTGCCCCCTGGACAAGAATACAATGGTTCATCATTCATATTGGTTGTGCAGGCCACAGATGATAAAGATAAATACACAGCATTCATGATTATCCAGCAGGTGTACAAAGGCTCCCATGAAGAACATCCAAGGAGAAGAGCACACAGAAGGGGAATGAAATTTGATCCCTATCTACCCATCAAGGTCATACCTCCTAAACTCTTTGAGGTAGAGGATCAAATAAATCTGGTTTTGCTGATCTATGATGAACCGGATGACAGGCAACAATTTTGATGGCCCAGCAGGTGGGCAATTTTTGAATATTTAAGTTTTCAAGCTTTAATGATTGTAAACAGTTCCTTGTTCAGTTTTAGTGTAGACCTAGTTTGACTCCATTCCCAATGGATACTAGACAAATGTCTTTAAGCTGGTTTTGCATGAAGGCATTGGTCTACAGGTTCTTGAGACCTCACAGGGAGGATCTCATCCCCAAAAGGAGCCAGTGTTAGCTATGCTACATGTTTAGGCATTTGGATGATCAAGTTTCAACTCGGCCATGTGTTTTTGCAGGAAGGGGAGCTCGCAGCGTTTCTTTTAGGCTTCTTCCCCTTCATTTTCGCTTATCCTCACATCCTCTGCTATCTGCGTTTTTTCCTCCGCCTGTTTAAACCTTCCGAAACCCATGACTCCACTGCCTTTTTTTTCTGTATAAATTCTGCATAGCCCCTTTTATTTAAACCTCGGGCGCTAAACTTATCAACCTGCACCCACGTGACCTACCCCTCCATAACACTTTTAAGCCTTTTCCCGTGTGTTAAACATCGATCTCCTCTCCACTGTCGATCGCGTCCATCACACGATCGGATGGTTGACGCTCCCCCCGATCACACGATTAGCACACCCATTAACTTGCGGGGGCGGTGGTTTTGGCTGCCACGCGTCGTTATTTAGTTGGATCGCGCGGGGTTATACGGAAACCACCACCGCCCGATAAGTGGTGTGGGGAAACCTCTCGCCTGCTATACCACTGTCCCCTCTGCCGTTATCATCCGCGCAACTTTCGTGTGCGATGACCGTTGGATCTGCCCAACGGTGATCCGACGACCCTTATTCACCCCGATCGTCCACCTTCCGATGGCCTCCATAGTCTGATCCCCGTTGTTGATTTGTATGATATAAAAGCTGAGATTCATTCCTCTGATTCAAGTCTGCATCCACCATTCTGTTCTCGCCCGTAACCTGTTTTGTGCTCTTGAAGGATGAAGGGGATGATCTACCTGCTCCCTGCATAGTTAAGGCTTCAACAACTGCAATTAAAGACAGGATGGCCGAAGTACAAACAGGACAACCTCGAGCAGTTAACATAGTTACTAGCTTGTATCAGTTAGTACTTCACCTGCTCAGGAAGGACATCAGAATATCCAGAAAAGCCGATTTTGTCCATTAAAACATTCAGAATTGCAACAGAGGCCCATTTCAGATTGTAAATGTGGTTGGTGGTCCAATATGACCCCTCCACGCATTGCCTAGCAGAGCAATTTTGTAAATAACCTCTATATATATCCAGAAGACAAAATGTAATAGGTTGATGAGTGTTATTTTGCTGTAAGCTTCAACTTTTGGAGACTGTAACTACTGTGATACCTATAGCGTCTAGTCTTCATTTTCAGCTAATGCAAGCTTCTTGTGCTGTTAACTGCTCACTATCCACTTCTTCTTCTTATTCCAGGTTGTGCTTGTTATGCATTTATTCATGTGCTGTTAATGTTTAGCATTAGAGGGGCTGTCATCCCACCTCTATGTTAGGATTTAGCATGTATCATTGAATTTGTATGTAGGTTTCTGTTATTTTAACGCCAGAGAGCTGTCATCCTATCTGTGTATTAGGAAAACAGATTTACAGATCTTTTAACTAGTTGCAGCCAGCCATCACAGGGTCCTGTGCATCTGCTGGTGTGGTCAGTCTTCTCCATCATCACATTTTCTTTAAATTGTGAGTAATTGGTGGTCTAAAGCCTTGTAGTTTGGGGGTGTTCACCCATGTCTGGGGTTAAGCACAGTGTAAGTGGTTATCTAGCTTGAATATGTAGCATTTCTTTCATTCATCCACCATTTATCCAACATTTTGTTGAGTTTGTAATATTCTCGAGGATCTCTGATATACAACTTAGGAGAGTTTCTTGGGGAGATAACACTTAGTAATCTAACAAAACAAGTAGAAATGTTAAGAATGCAAGATGAAGGAAAAGAAAACATTGATATTTGTGTTGTAGAATCACATGATGTTAAACATTTTCTATCATTACCACGGTTGAAGGAAGTTTACCAAGAGGACAATGGATCAAGTCCATTGCCAATGCAGCGATGTTATGTAGCTCCAAGAGGACCGTGGCAGCCTATTCAACCTAACATGATGCAAGAGCCTAATTCACAATTTCAAGCTTATGAACATCCATCTCAAAGTAATTGGAACACACCCTTCCCTTTGCAACATTGGCCATCTTAAGCCCAAAACCAATCTTGGCTACAAGGTTGGCAAGGAACTTTTGAGAGCCATACACAATATCCTAAGTATTTTCCTCAATATCCTCCATACCCAACTCCATGTTATCCCTACCATTCATCTCCACCTGTAGTGTACCTAGGGGGATAATATGGGGTACAAAGGGAGGTACCCAAGGGAATAATGTAATAATGAGATGGGTCATAGTAATAAATAAAGTGGTTAACCCGTATCATGTAAAGGACCACAAGTAGTTAGTAATAATGTAATGGGCCTATGGTATTAGATAGATGGTATTGAGGGAACCATGGTATTGTATGTATGAAGCCTATATAGAGGCTAGAGACTCCCCATTGAGAGGTGTCAAGGATTATTGTATGAACAATCATATGGCTTGTGGAGTGTTCTCCTTCCTTAAGGAGTGAATGTATGGTGTTGCCCTACCTTAAGGGTTTGATTAATAAAGTGATGCATTTCTATATTCAGATCTTCTTATTCTTGAGTTTATCTCTATTATCTTATATTTTTGGGTCAGATCTATAACAAATGGTATCAGAGCCATACCAAGTGATATCAGAGCACTTTCTTGGGCAAAGTGGAGATTTTTTTTTTTAATTTTTTGCAGGAACTTTCTGGGGTGGCGAGTTTGTAGATCAGATATGTACATTTTGGGGCAAAATATGCAAAATCTAATTGCAGATCTGGATTCTTTGTGAAAAAAATATTCGATACCACTTGTTATAGATCTGACTAAAAAATATAAGATAATAGAGATAAACTCAAGAATAAGAAGATCTGAATATAGAAATGCATCACTTTATTAATCAAATCCTTAAGGTAGAGCAGCAAGGATAATTTTAGGGGCGAATGTTCGCCCTTTGGCGAAATTAAGGGGTTTTAAATTTTTAGTGGGCGAATATTTTGTATCATAGTACATTTTTACAAATCACCTCAAATGGCCCACCTTATTTTAAGGGAGAGGGTAAAAAAGGTAAATTTAGCTCTTGAAATTAGGACTTACAACCTTCCATTCGCCCATTTTCAAGAATAGGTTTTATTTAAATGAATCCATTCGCCCATTTTCAAGAATAGGTTTTATTTAAGTGAATCCTATGGACCAAATACCATATTTATAAAAGAGGTATGGTAAATTAATAAAAATATAAATAAATGAGAGGTATGGTAAATAAATAAAACATTTTTTATATTTACTCCATGAGTCACCTTATATACATGTAAGGGTGTAAACAAATAAAAATATAAGTAAAGTGGAGGTATGGTAAATAAATAAAATGTCTTTTTATACTTACTCAAAAGGTATGGTAAATAAATAAAAATATAAATAAACTAGACATATCGTAAATAAATAAAACCTCTTTTTATATTTAGTCCATAACCCTCGTTCTATTTATGAAGGCTCAAGAAAGAGGTTTTATTTAAGTGAATCCTATGGGCCAAATACCATATTTGTAAAAGAGGTATGGTAAATTAATAAAAATATAAATAAACGAGAGGTATGGTGAACAAATAAAACATTTTTTTATTTACTCCATAAGTCACCTTATATTTACGAACACTCAAAAAATGGGTTATATTTAGGTGAAACCTATGGCCAAAATACTATGGGACAAATACCATGGACTAGATTGTTATTAATACCATGCAAAAAACCATTATTAACCCTAATATGAGAATTAATAAAAATAAAAATGGCACATGGTATTGACCCATGGTATTCACCAAAATGGCACATGGTATTGACCCATGGTATTCACTTGGAATGTAGCCTATTTAAATGGGGGAATTAAACCAGCATGTAGCCTATGCTAAGATTCACTAGGACTTTACAAAGTTTTATTATTTAGTGAAAGACTTGCCAAGATCTTACAAGATTTTATAATTGAGTAAAATATTCGCCATGCCTGGTGAGAGATTCGCCAAAAAATTATATATACATATTATATTATTGATAAAATCGCCTTCCATTTTTCCTATATACCATGGAGATTCGCCCATTTATTATATTTATAAATTTAGGGGGGGTTCTTAAAATTTTCCCTGTAGAGCAGCACTATACATTCACTCCTTAAGGAAAGAGAACACTCCACAAGCCATATCACTGTTCATACAATAATCCTTGACACCTCTCAATGGGGAGTCACTAGCCTCTATATAGGCCTCATACATACAATACCATGGGTCAATACCATGTTTCCCTCAATACCATCTATCTAATACAATGGACCTATTACATTATTACTAACTACTTGTGGTCCCTTACATGATACGGGTTAACCACCTTATTTATTACTATGACCCATCCCATTATTACATTATTCCCTTGGGTAACTCCCTTTGTACCCCATATTATCCCCCCTAGGTACACTACATTCCACCCCCCTTAACATGTTTCGTCCCCAAAACATGGGAAGAACACAAATAATAAGATATACTCAAAAGAGTAGCCCACTGGTACTATGCACGTGCATCTAACCATACAAGAGAAAGGTGAACCCTCGATCTAACTAGTGCCTCGCTCGCTTGAGATGGAAGTTGATCATGGCAGCTCTTCTGTGTTGATGTGTAGTAAGTGGATCACCGCTCCTCTCTATCTATCAAGTGGGGGTTGTTGTCCTTGTGGCTAATTTGTTGCCATCTTGTTGGTTGTTTTCCTACAGGGTGATGTGGGTAGTGACATGTTGAAGTTTTAATCAAAAGTGGAGCCTGAGTGGTATCTGGTACATGTTGTGGTGCCTGCTGTTGTTTCTTATCTTCCAATATTACTTCAACCACTGAGTCCTCATCTGATGTATCAGTACCTGTAACCTTTTCTGCTTCAACCTCTATTTGTGTTTGATTGTCGATCATCAAATGCTCATAATTTGATATGCCAGTCCCTGGGACATCTTCTGTTTCAGCCTC
The DNA here is from genome assembly GCA_031772625.1 of Pinus tabuliformis. NCBI lineage: Eukaryota > Viridiplantae > Streptophyta > Pinopsida > Pinales > Pinaceae > Pinus > Pinus tabuliformis. Next base: position 662,869,597 of record CM062813.1, read on the forward strand.
CATGGACTCTACCTGCTTATTGATGGAAATATCCTGTAATGTAATTTTCTTATTTTTATACCAGAGCTTCAAGAATTTCTTCAGCACATTAATATTTATAGTACCCACTGATTCCATCCAAGGGTATCCCAAAACAACATCCTCATTAGCCATATCTGAAGCATAAAAATCAGAATGCAATACATACTTGTCTATAGAAATCTTCAAATCTTTATAAACTTGAACCTGCTCATTATTAACCTGTGTGTGCTCCATGTGTTTTGCTGACACTTGTAATTTTTTTGCCAAATTGACATTTATGAGATTTTGCTTGCAACTAGGATTTATAGACACAATGATCTTCTCCTTCTGAATCAATCCATGAACCTGTAATAAAGATATACCGGTAGGAAATAACCCCACATGTTTCTCCTTATCTTGTTTTCTAGCACGAGACCATTTGTCCAAGAGGAGTTTTTCAAATTCTTTATCCGAAAGTTCGGACAACTCCATGTTGTAAATTGATTTCCACCATCTGTAAGCCTCATTTTGGAAACCAAGCGATAATAAAATTTTCCATTGTTTCCCATATGTTAAATTTTGGTTCTGTATGAATTTTTCAATAGTAGGGCTATCATCTTTTCCTGTAAAAAACATCTTACTAGAGGGCACGAAAAAAAGTCACTTAATTGGAGAAAATTTAAAGTGGTCACAATTTAGTCAATATTTCTAAGAATCTTTATTATGACATGTTTTTGGAAATGGAATGACCATTCTGTATATTTCCATGTGATAGAAAGCCTGATCTAGGCACTGGAATTTCAGATCTGCGCTACAACTCTCTCGCCGTCACTAAAAATTCTGAAAAAAGAGCTGATTTTAAATCATTGATATCTCCCTCATCCAGACTCTGATTCGACTGATTTTTTTTTTTTTTTAAATCGGGTATTTTTTCACAAGGAATTTAGATCTGCAATTAGATTTTACAGATTTTGCCCCAAAACATACAGATCTATGCCACAAAATCGCTGCACCGGAAAAATGTCTGCAACACCACTAATTTTTATATCAGCGATATCTCCTTCATCCAGACTCCGATTCGGCTGATTTTTTTTTTAAATCAGGAATTTTTTCACAAAGAATCTAGATCTGCAATTAGATTATGCAGATTTTGCTCCAAAACGTACATATCTGTGCCGCAAACTTGCTCCCCTGAAAAAATGTCTGCAACACCACTGATTTTTAGATCAGCGTTATCTCCTTCATTCAGACTCCAATTCGGCCCATTTTTTTTTGAAATCGGGTATTTTTTTACAAAGAATCCAGATCTGCAATTAGATTTTGAATATTTTTCTCCAAAATGTATAGATATGATCTGCAAAATTGCCGCCCCAGAAAGTTTCTGCAAGAAAAAAAAATTCTCCACTTTGCCCAAGAAAGTGCTCTGATACCACTTAGTATAAATCTGACCCAAAAATATATTGTAATAGAAATAAACCCAAGAAGTAACAAGATCTAAATATAGAAATGCATCACTTTATTAATTATACCCTTAAGGTAGGGCAAAACCATACATTCACTCCTTAAGGAAGGAGAACACTCCATAAACCATATGACTGTTCATACAATAATCCTTGACACCTCTCAATGGGGTGTCTCTAGCCTCTATATAGACCTCATACATACAATACCATGGGTCAATACCATGGTTCCCTTAATACCATCTATCTAATACCATGGGCCCATTACATTATTACTAACTACTTGTGGTCCCTTACATGATACAGGTTAACCACATTATTTATTACTATGACCCATTCCATTATTACATTATTCCCTTGGGTGGCTTCCTTTGTACTCCATATTATCCCCCTTAGGTACACTACACCACCACAACCACAACCCCAACCACATCCATCTCAAATATCTCTATTTCTCATAAAGGAAAACGAAAGTAGTTTTTAGTTTGTTTGTTTCTAAGGTAGCTACCAGCCTTAGTCGGACTAGCAACTCTGCATAGACACTAGTTTTCCCGATAACATGGGAGTAAATGGATGTATAAGTGGAGTCGCCAAGAAATCAACCAAAATGTCAAGGTGGTAAAGGTACAAATGAAAGGATTAGTGAGATGATGAAAGATACGGTGATGAAGAGATGAAAAGGCGACATAAAATGTGGCTTTGATGGGACAAGAAATTATAAAAGATTAAAAAATGAATGGCTAATTAACGATGAAAAATATTAGAAGATTAGAATAATGTCGTGAATATCAAGGACATAAAAACTCTATCCATGACAACGACGCCAAAAAATTTTGTCGCACAAAATTTCTAGTCACAACTACAACGACTTAGATCAGGGGTTGTCATGCTGATCCCCAATCTCTCCGTTTAAGTCATCTCCCAATAGCAGAAGGGGTAGACCCTACTGAAATGGAATGAAGGAGAAATAGTTGGGAACCAAGTAGTTCAGGAGACACATTTAAGAGACAAAGTACTTGTTTTAGATTTAGAAAGACTTATAGGATTCGATTAGAATTAGGCAATTGATACCAGTGCCTTATGGAGTCAACTATCTTGCTAGAAAATTTAGGACAAAGTAATCGATGAGTAACTGTTGCTTGGATGAATGAATATCTTATATGAAATGGAAATCCTAAAACTAATGTGAGATGCAGGAATCTTAGTTAATTTTACTTAAATGTCTATCTAAGTTTTAACCCTTCAATCATTTCTATATTGATCCTAATTTCGTAGTAAGTGGCAGAGAGAAGATAAGGTGAAGCACACTAAGGTGTGCTTAACGATAACTCTCCTTAAAATCTAACATACCTGACGTTGCAGAGAGTTGTGCCTTTGACGACTGCAAGGTCACTATTTTAAGTACTATTAAAACCAGGCTTCTCAAGCAAAGATGGATGGGCACCTATATTTCTAACGACCAAGCTTATGCTTGGAAGTAAATTTTAACTAGGCAAGGCTAACTTAATATGCAAATGCACAAGATGATTAGAAGATGACACTAGATTCAAGGATTGAAAGAACTTATGTCACGATCTATTTCCGATTTAAATGCCAAAGCCTTAAATGCCAAAATCAATATTCACTTCACAAAATAATGGCTGAAAGATAAACTTCTCAAAAATGCACTTAAAATATTATAGTATAATGCCCAATATGAAATTAAATTACCAGCTTCAATTCGTTTTAATGAAATTGTAGCTCAAAGAGAACAAAAATTTCTTCATAATTCTTCAATACCGCTTTCAAAATAAATTTCAATTATATAGATGCTCAAATATACTCAATTTAGGAAATGAAAGATATGCAATTTACCACAATTCCATAACAATTACTTGAAAAGTTCTCAAAATTTTAATATGCAATAAATATTAATTCAAGTAATTAAAACCACGCTTAGTGTTCATTAAATGATGAGTAATCACAATAGATGTCAAACACAAAAATATTCAAAACCCAATATCAATGATCATGAAACTTAGCATGCAAAAGTCCTAAGCATTTAAATTTCGAAAATTAATTACTATGGAAAAACCATGATATCTAAATGTTAAACACTTCAAGCAATTCCGGAATTAAAATAATTTTCTTAAGTAACCCAAATCCATAAAACTTCCTCCTATTGTCAAACCTTAGAGATATTAAAAAAATTTAAATGTGCCTTGACTATAGAAGAATCTAAATTTTTTAAACCAACAAAAATATTTCAAGGACTTAAGACCCGAGAACCCTTTCTAAAAAAAATTAAAAAATAACTTAAGATGTACTTTTATTCATGTCACACTTAAAAAATCTTTTGAAACTCAAATGTAAACCATAAATAAATAAAAAATATTTTAAATGTGGAAACATAAAAGTTAGATTTTAATTTTTTGTTTGAGAAGGATCAATGTAAAACCCCTTTTTTTTAATATTTTGCTTCTTTAGAATTGCCAAAGTTTTATTTTACTTTATATTGGATAAAAGCCAAACATAAAATTGCAAATCAAATTTTAATTTTTTCTTTTTAAACCCAAACCAAATCTAAATGAAGAATGAATAACATAAAAAAAAAAATGATTTTTGTTTTATTACTTTGCTTTAAAACTAAACTTAAATAGAAATAATATAAAATAAAAAATGCAAGCAATTTGAGAGGGTGAGCTTTGCAGGTTGGAGAAGCATAAAGGAAAAGTCGAAGGAGGGATGACAGGGAGATGACAACAAGGGAAGGATGCATGAGGAGAGGAGCACATGGAGAAAGGGAGGCAAGGACTGCAAGAGAGAAAAGGGAGATAGCGACATGGATAAGGAGAGGCTACAAAGGGAGAAAGGGATGTGTTGGGCAGTGAGGAATGAGAGGGAGCATCGAGGATGATGGTTAAAGACGTTGCGAAAGAGATGGCGGGGCAAGGGGAGCAGTAAGGAAGGGCTGAGACATGGGCTGGCAAAGGAGAAAAAGGGACTGTGTGCTGGGAGCTTGCATACAAAAAAAAAATGCAAAGGGAGAGAAGTTGCAACTTTTGAAGGTTTTGGAAACACAAAGGAGCCAGAAAAGAGGGATAATAAAGTTGAAGCTTCTAAGAAACAAATAGGATAAAAAATTGGTAGCTCAAGGACCTTAAAAAATTGCCCAGAAATTTAAATTTCAAACTGATATATTTCTGCTTTAAAATTTGCTCTCAAAAAAACCTCAGATCTAAATTTGAAACCCTTGGACTGAAGATAATTTTGAATAGTTTGTCCCTGTAAAATGGTATTGATGCCAGATCTTTCCCTCCAAGGTCTAAATCTTGTCTCAAATTAAAATTTTCCTTCAGATCTACACCTGCAAAACAAAAAAAAAAATACTCAATTCCCAAATATACAAAAATGAATAAAAACCCCAAAACCCAAGCTATAAAAACTTTAGATATATACAAAATATTTGCATTTCTATGCAAAAAGGTTTCATATCTATCGGATCTTAGGAGTATGAGTCTAACTACACTTCCATATCTGATGATCTAAGGCTCTTCCTGGCTAGATCTATCAATTTTCCACAATTTTTTTTTAGAAAAAAATAAATAAATAAACAAAAATTGACTTTTAAGAAAGGTACTATCCCAAAAACATCATGCATAAAAAATTAATCGTTAGATAAATCCCGAATCTTATATGAGGTAGGCTCTTAAAAAACATGTGTTAGGTTGGTCCAACCGAGGACTATCCCCAAATGCTCAATGAAAACCTAAGAGATTTTCTACAAACACTAGATCAACCATCAAACCATGTAGAGACATAGAATAACAATAAAATTCTGAAGCAATAAAGATACCTGCTAATTCAATAGAAAATAAAAAATGTTACCCTAGATCCAACAAACTAAATAAGATACTTGTATTCAAATTATTCTAAGAGAGCTATTGATTGATAGTTTTCACATAATATTAAGCAAAAATTAAAACAATGTTACCGTAGATTCATGAAGAGGAACACCACCACAAATTGAAACTCCAAAGACTTTTGAATTGATTCTAGAAAATATACAAGAGAACTTGAAAGCTTAGTACATGATTCAAAGATCTGATAAAAAATAAATTAATACCAACCTCTAATTTATAGATAAATTCTCCAACGGCTAGTTCGCTTGATCCCCGTAAAAGTAATCTCTATCGTTGAAAAATATTTCATTATATTTTAATCTCGTACGTCGAAATTATTTATTTTTTGAGGAATTTCGAAATTTTTATTTAATTCCTTTTTAATTAACTCAAAAATAATAATTTTCAATTTATTACCTTAAAAATTGACTTTGACTTAACTACCAAGGTCCAAGGGTCCAAGATTTCTTAAAATTTTCAATATTCCCTTCGCCTCTAACCTTTAAAAAATTAATTTTTAAGACTCGCAAATTTTTCCTTTGGAGAATTTAAATTTGGGCCTAGAACATAAAATTAATCAAATTTCTAACTTAGGATTTTTAATTTAATTTGGCCAGAAAATTTAATTAATTGACTTATGAGGGGATTGATTATTTTTCCAACCCTCTAATACTTAGCCATGGTATCTACTTATGAGAGACTATGCACTAAATATCTTTTACATCATGATTTTACATTTTAATACATGAAGGGAGAAAAGCTGTTTGTTATAGGCCCTAAAAAAATATCCATTTTTGCGACACAAAATATAATCTAGTAGACCAAGTGACTTATAATAAAATAATTTAGCCAATTATTTAGGATTATTCCCAAATCACGTTTACGTAGACTCGATCTAAAGCACTGGGACTCGCCTAAGATCTTTGCAAAAAAATCCACTCTAGCTTTGGGGTCAGAGTGGAGGGAAAAACTTTGTCGATCATTTGTGTCTAGAGACACAGATGAATCGGTGAGACAAAAAACCTCCTAGAATGGATATCATCACCAAAACCATAGGTTTACCTAGGTTGTTACATACAAACACAGTCATATTGAGATTATTTGCATCTTCCATATACAGAATGGGTTGACATATTCATAAAATTGTTGGTGACATCCAAATGACATAAACACTTGAACACGATGGATCCCTTTTGTGAAAAAATGGGTGTATTGCTATGGGGTCATTGACACAGAGTGGTTAAGAGCATGTACACAGATGCTTGTAGACTTCAGCAGTTGCCATCAAGTGACTCTCTATAGTGTCTAATGGAAAAATTGGTTATGAGTTATTGTCTTTTATCTTTTATTTATTTAATGTTCATAATTTATTTATTTATCTACTTGGAAGGTGATAACATCTATCATAACCTAATGGTCCACCCATATTGACTCTCTATAGTGTCCAATGGCAAAATTGGTTATGAGTTATTGTATTTCTCTTCTATTTATGTAATGTCCATAATTTATTTCTTTATTTATTTGGAAGGTGACAACACCTATCATAACTTAATGGTACACCCACAATGAAGGCAATAATCATTCATTGCTATATGCCAATATGCATTAACTCATCAATTTTATTCAAGGAAACTAACACAACCTAAAATCATCCATTGATGGTTCATTTGTATCAAAATTATCTCTTCGTCTTGTATAGTGTAAAGAAGAAAAATAACATTGTTAAAATAGAAACAAATTCGCATAAGCTCCATAGTGATACAATGCATTTGTCAATTCTAAAAAAAACCCTCCGTTGAAAGAGCGTCACTTTATAATATTAAGAGGATTGAAGATGAAAAACACTTTCTTTTAGATTATTTAGTTTATACTGACAATAGATTTAATCTTCAAAATATTTGTGGCTCCATTAACCTTGACCTATTTTTTTTGTGATGAGAATGTTGTATTAAAAACCATTTTAACTTTTTAATCTCTTACTTTCTAGATTTCACAATATTTCAAACTTGGTTCATGGTAATCATCATCATCCTAATAAAAAGACATCATGTTTATTTTTGTAAATGCTAAGCCATTAACATCTTTAATTATATCCAAGGAAAACAAACTTTTAACTAATGAAATCTAAATATTATTGTTAGATATTTCCAAAAGAGAACTGTGTAATAGCTTTTCGATCCATCCCATTAACATCTTTACTTATATCCAAGAAAAACAAACTTTTAAATAATTAAAACTAAATATTATTGTTAGATATTTCCGAAAGAAAACTGTGTAATGGATTTTGGATCCATCTAAAATTCTAGATAGTTACTCCATCTATCATCATCAAGAATAAAAAATCTATTACACAATTCTCTTCCGAAAATATTTAACATAATAAACTATAAAAACCTCCTATCACTAAATATTATTCTAATACCAACAAAATAATTCAAACCCTCAATACAATTTGCAAAAGGAATCAATACCCATTAACATCCATACTGATTACAAATCTAGCTATTCCATTGAATTTGTATTTTATATATACTCGTCCTATTCATAACCAATGCATGAAATTTAAGGCACAGTCAATTTAGGCGTCAAGGTTAAGGCACTGCTAAATTTAGCGGTCTTCACATTACATAACCTATTGGTTTTTCGGTGAAATGTAATGTAAGCATTCAGTTAAAAAGTAAAATATTTGAATATGTCGGTCTCACAGTTGGAGATTATGTAGACATTTAGTTTAGACTCTCTACAATAACAGGGTGTAAGATTAGAGATACAATACAAAGGATGCCTTGTGGCATCATATATGTTCAATATAGTGCATACTAAGCATTTTCCTGCTTTCAGGAAAATCTGTGGGTTGTTTTTCGGACGTGCAATGTCCAATCCTGCATACGATAGGACTTTGTCTTATCCGAAAATTGAGCTGCTCGCGGCCATCATATACATCAAACTGCTTCCTTATTCTTTTTCTTTTTCGCTTCAGGATTTTCTTCGTGGCAGGCTATATTGCTGATGTTGTGGAACATTCTGTTTGAGAACTTTCAGATGAAGTATTTAAGATATTTGTGACATGCCTCTCTTGATTCTACATCTATTCTATGATAAATTATGGATCAGTTTCACAAGTGTTATGAGTTATAACTTGATCCTTTTCAATTTCTTCTCTGATCATGTCATCCTCAGCTAAATCTTCGTTAATGGGGCCAGCCACTTTGTCAGGATATTCACACTAAGATCGGACTTGCTTTAATGGATTGGGAGAGTTATGATCTATTGACTTCTCCTTGATTTTCTGTCATCTATCATCTGGATCAGACTGGAACTTCTGAACCTGTGATTTCCTTTCTTCCAAGCTCACATGTGTTACTATTAATTTCACTTGATTGAGCTCAATTTTCACGAATCTGTCTTGAAGAGTGGTATGCTTTGCCTCCATAGGTTTCATTTCCCGAGTGTGCTTTATTTCCATTACAATCAAATGATTCTGAATAATGGACATCTGATTAGAATGATTAACTTCCATTAATCTATTTTCGATGGTATCGATTTCTTCCATGTTTATAACACATGGTGCTTGTGTTTTCTCTATGGCCAATAATCTATTCTGAAGAGATATTTGACCAACTTCCTGTAGAAATTCTCACTACAGATTAATCTGATTATGCAATGTACTAAAGAAAAATATTTAATCTACTTCTACAATCAAACTTGTGGAAGCTTAATCTATTTTGAGCAAGATCAAACAAAACACATATAATAGAGAAGAAGATTCAATCACACATGAAACACAGAAGAATAATCTGGGGAAAGCCTCAGCCAAAAACCCCGCTATCTATATTATCATACAAGTGGAAATATCTCAGGATTACACAAAGCTTTAGCTCTCAAGCTATCTAGCTCTCAACACAATCCCTCACTGCTGCTCATAGACAGAATAGACAACACATATGCCTTTTCCTTAGTGCTCCAAGCCTCCTATTTCCTTGTGTAGTTTTCCATGGGTCCTCCAGCTGTAACCTGTGTGATTCTCACCTCACACACTGCTCTGACCTCTGTAGTAACTGTGCAATCCTCAAGGAATGAATTCCTTCTGCATGCAAGAGATATTCACATGGGAATATTCTAGCAACTGATAGTACACTATCCCTGCCTTTAATCTCAACTGAGTCTTTGTCTGAACTGACATGCATGAGTTATTTATGAAAGAATATTCAGTTATCTGGAGAACGCTAGTTGCATGCATGCATGCATTAACTGACTGAACTCACAGTTAGTTCCACAAACTGTTTGGAACTAATTTAACTAGACTTAACTCAGTTAATTGAGCTAACTAATTACAACTCAAATACAACTCATCCTTATCTCCTTAATTAAGGGATAACTTCCTCAATCAAAGGGATAATTGTTGCATGTCTTCACAAAGACTTCATGTTTGAATTTCACCAACTAATTAACTCAAGATAAATTAATTAATTATTTTTCAAATAGCTGGTGAGACTAAATTCGAATTTTAATTCTCAATTTTAATTCAAGGACAAATTAAAATTGGAATATATCCTGAAATGCTATTTATAGCAATTCTATTTATAGCAATGCTATTTATAGCATTTCTATTTTTAGCATTTCTTGTTTCTATTTTCAACACTCCATCTCAACAAGAAAGGGATTATCTGCCACCCCGATCCTATCTCTATGGAACTTGAATTAACACTTTGACAATGTCTTAGTCAAAATGTCAGCATCTTGCTCCTTGATCGAAATATACTGCAACAACATGATCCTCCTCGCCACACAATATCTGAGATGATGATATCGAATGTCGATATGCTTGGACCTGTCATGAAATACTAGATTCTCAAAGAGTTTGATACAACTTTGATTATCACAATATATCACAGTTGGATCCATCCTCTGATCAAACAAACCAATTAGAATTTTCCGCATCTAATTGGCCTCACATGTTACCTGACTTGCAGCCATGTATTCAGCCTCTGCTGAGCTAAGTGAAACTGGCCTCTATTTCCTGTTGTACTAAGAAACTGCAACTGAACCAAGGTCGAAAATTCCTCTTGATGTGCTCTTCCGATCTGATGGACTCCCTGCCCAATCTACATCTGTGAAGCCCTGTAGCTTCACTCCCTCTGACCATCTGTACCATAATCCATATTGATATGTGCCTCTAAGGTGTCTCAAAACATGCTTCACTGCCTTCCAAAACAACTTGGTAGGTTGAACCATAGCTTGACTCAGCTGGTTCACCACAAAGCACAAATCTGGTCGTGTGTTCACTAAATACATCAATGAACCCACAAGCTGCCGATACACAATAGCTTCTACTACTTCTCCTAAAGTGGCATCCTCCTTCCTCCAATTACCTGCTGGAGGAGTCTACATGGGCTTGCACTTCTCCATGTGGAATCTCTTGAGTATCTCATTGGCATACTTGCCTTGAGACACAAACACTTCCCCATCCTTCTGCCACACTTCCATGCCTAGAAAGTAGTGCATGAGACCCATGTCTTTCATCTCGAACTCTCTTGCAAGGTCCTCCTTACAAGACATGATCAACTGATCATCACCTACCAGTATCAGATCATCAACATAAAGAACAATGATCAACTGATTATCTTCCACCATGATGTGGTACAAGTTCACATCTGCTTCACTCTTTGAAGCCCAACCCAGTGAAGTAGTTGTCGATCCTGGTGTACCAACCACGAGGTGCTTGCTTCAACCCATACAAAGCTCTCTTGAGTCGGTACACATGTGACTCATGATCAAAGGTCTCAATTCCTTCTGGCTGCTCTATGTACACCTCTTCCTTCATCCGTGTTGTTGCTAGTCCTTTCTCCCAGCACTGCATCTGCACTGCACCTCCTCTCATCATGTTCCATCGTGCTGCCCACTGCTGTACTGCAACTTAGTTACTGAGAAGTAAGTAACTGATCTCCCAACTGAAATTCCTATTGGTCTAGATACACCCTCTGATGTTGAAGCTCCCTCTGCTGCTCCATCCACATCTGTCTCTACCCACTTAGCCAGTCCTGCTACTCCTCATCGGGGCTCCCGTAGCAAGGTCTAATCAAAGAAGTTGGGTACCTCAAGGATCCTGCCCCTATTTTAGCCTTCATGAGACTATCACTTCACATTTCCCCACCTCACACCTAGAGGTATGGTTGGATGTGATTCTTCTGCCCACTTGGCTCGAAATTCCCCCCTACTAGAGGTCTCTGCATGACCTCCACTCTATCTCCTCTCAGCATCTCTGATTATGGCTCCTCCACAATTTTCTGAGACTTCTTCTGATGCTGCATGTTGAGAGGTAATGTACTCTCCCTCTCAACCACCAAGTCTCCAACATTTGCCTTGCTCCTCAAGGATTTGCTTGCATCTTAAACATCCAGAGCATACAGGTCCTTGACTCGTGAACCAATCTGCTTCACCTATCTCGTGGTGATTTGTCTAAGGAAAAATTTTCCCTTACTGAAGACAACGTCATAGCCTTTGTTCTCCAACATCGCAATTGATACCAAATTCTTGTTTAGTCCAGGAACATACTTCACATCTGTCAAATTAATAAGAGCTACATGCTCCCTCTGAAAAGCAACCATGCCTACTCCTGAAACACTATACTTTTCATCATTACCCATCTCTATGTGCATCTGGAGGTCTTTCTCCTCCAAGGTACTGAACAAACTCTTATCGTCAGTCATGTGGAATGAGGCTCCATTGTCAAGAAACCAACCACAACCCATCATCGATGAAACCATGCATGCGATGAGGGTAAAATCCAACTCGAACTGAGAGGCCAATGCCTCACCTTTAGATCCTTCCGAGGATCCCTTCTTGGATTTCTTCAATGGATAATTAGTTGCATAATGGCCCACCTCATGACAATTAAAGCATCTCACTTTAGATTTGTCAATCTTCTTCCCACCATGAGAAGAACTCGATTTGGGATGAGAATCCTTCTCCTTCCCTTTCCTTGCCTTACTCGCTAAGGCTAGATTTTCTTCATCATCATGCTTAGATGAAGAACCATCTCTGGTGCTTCTCCTGATCTCCTCCTGCATCAGATTCGATCACAGTCGTTCCCAATCTGGCAGTTTCTCTCTTCCATTCACTGAGTCCTGATAGCTATGCCAGCTCTTAGGAAGACCAAGGAGAGCAAGACTCGCCATATCATCATCGTCTATCATGATTCCTACACTTCCAAGCTCATCTCTGCAGTTGGTGGGCTTGTTCAGATATGTAGAGATCGTGTTGCCCTTTTCACACTTGATTTTCCAAAGCTTTTCCTTGAGCATCAGCTTCCTCTGGTTTTTGTTGTTCTGATATAGGTCCTTCAATGTCTTCCACATTGAAAATGAAGTCTCCTTCCCATGGAGACTCAAGACAATATGGTCTTGAACTCCCTCCAGAAGAATCCTCCTCACTCTCACCACACATTTATTCCATTCTACTAATTCTTGGGCATTAGCTGTTGCTGGCTTGGGGACTTCTTGATCAATTAAGTCATTCAAACCATTGTCTTCTAATATCGCTTCCATGCGATCCTTCCATGCTATGTAATTTGAGCTTCCATCTAGGGCATACTCAAGTCTCAAGCCATTGAACTCCATTGGTGAACATTGAGATGTGATAAGAAATTGATTTTGTACCTACAATCAAGAACTTCAAACTTCGAATTTATCCCTTCTTTGTATACTATTCTCTGCTTTAATCACCTTTGCTCTAATTTCATGTAGAAATTCTCACTGTAGATTAATTTGATTATGCAATGTACTAAAGCAAAATACTTAATCTACTTCTACAATCAAACTTACGGAAGTTTAATTGATTTTGAGCAAGATCAAACAGATCACATATAACAGAGAAGAAGATTTAATCACACATGAAACACAGAAGAATACTCTGGGGAAGGCCTCAGCTAAAAACCCCACTATCTGTATTATCATACAAGTGGAAATATCTCAGGATTAACCAAAGCATTAGCTCTCAAGCTAGCCAACTCTTAGTACAATCCCTCGCTGCTGCTCATAGACAGAATAGGCAACACATATGCCTTCTCCTCAATCCTCCAAGCTTCCTATTTCCTTGCGCAGTTTTACTTGGGTCCTCCAGCTGTAACCTGTGTGACTCTCACCTCACACACTGCTTTGACCTCTGTGGTAATTGCACAATCCTCAAGGAATGAATTCCTTCTGCATGCAAGAGATATTCACATGGTAATATTCTAACAACTGATAGTACACTGTCCCTGCCTTTATTCTCAACTGGGTTTTTGTCTGAACTGACATGCATGAGTTGTTTATGAGAGAATATTTAGTTATCTAGAGAACACTAGTTGCATGCATGCATGCATTAACTGACTGAACCCACAATTAGTTCCACAAATTGTTTGGATTTCACCAACTAATTAACTCAAGATGAATTAATTAATTATTTTTCAAATAGCTGGTGAGACTAAATTCGAATTTTAATTCTCAATTTTAATTCAAGGACAAATTAAAATTGGAATATATCCTGAAATGCTATCTATAGAAATGTTATTTACAACATTTCTTGTTGCTATTTTCAACACTTCCATGTCTTTTATAATTTTATTATTCTTCACTTTCATGCCCATGAAGCAATTTTGCATATAGTTTATCTCTTTCTTATGGTTTTCTTGCATGATAGCTAACTGATTGTTGTGATCAAATTCCATGATGGCCATTTCTTCATCATTTCTTAAAATATTCTATTGATAGTTGAGGATTTTAGAAGATCACTTTCACTCTTTTGCATAGCACTAGGGGCACAAGGTAAGTCACCTTGTTCCATATATCTATCCTTAAAAGCATTGATGATGTATTGTAACGAAGATAAAGAATCCTCAGGACAATTACAAAACCAATTCATTGCATCACCTTTTAAGGAAAAGGAAAAGAGACTTATCTTGACATCTTCATGATTATATTGTGAAGGAAGACAATTCTAGTTATTACATGAGTAACTTTGCAAAGATGCTTTACAGCAATGGCTGAATCACAACCCGAGAACAAAGGAAATTTAAGAATGGCCTCTTTCGATATATCATGGAGAGTATCATCCATGATGACCTGCTTAAAGGGGGGAAGGGAACAACCAAATCTATTCTAGAGAGATAGATCTTTGCTCAAGAAAATCAAAAAGATCCACAAGAAGCGAGCTTCTAGCAAAAATTCTTGAAAGAAATGGAGTTGCTACTTGAGCATGGACCTAGCTTTCATATTCCAAAGGCAGAAACCGAAAGTTCAGTCGAGAGAAGCCAATGGATATCAATGAAGGTTTCTTGTCTGGGAGTAAATGGATGTATAAGTAGAGTCACCAAGAAATCAACCGAAATGTCCAGGTACTAAAGGTGCATATGAAAGGATTAGTGAGATGACAAGAGATACGTTGATGAAGAGATGAAAAGGCGCTATAAAATGTGGCACTGGTGGGACAAGAAATGATAAAATATAAAAAAAAATTGAATGGCTAATGAATGGCGGAAAAGAATAAAAGATTAGAAAAATGTCGTGAAGATCAAGGACATAAAAAATATATCCCCAGCAACGTCGCCAAAAAATGTTGTCGCACATAATTTCTAGGCACCTCTAAGACGGCTTAGATCAGGGGTTGTCATGTCGATCCCCAATCTCTTCATTTAAGTTGTCTCCCTATAGCAGAAGGGGTAGACCCTACTGAAATGGAATGAAGGAGAATTAGTTGGGAACCAACAAGTTCGGGAGACACAGTTAAGCGACCAAGTACTTGTTTTATATTTAGCAAGACTTATAGGATTCGATTAGATTTAAGCAATTGATACCAATACCTTATGGAGTCAACTATCTTGCTAGAAACTTTAGGACGAATTAATTGATGAGTAGCTGCTGCTTGGATGAAGGAATATCTTATATGAAATACAAATCCTAAAACTAATGTTAGATGTAGGAATCTTAGTTAATTTTAGTTAAATGGCTATCTAAGTTTTAACCCTTCAATCATTTCTATATTGAGCCTAATTTCATAGTAAGTGGCAGAGAGAAGATAAGGTGAAGCACAATAAGGTGTGATTAATGATACCTCTACTTAAAATCTAACATACTCAGTGCTTCCAGCGTTGCAGAGGGTTGTGGCTCTAATGACTACAAGATCATTGTTTTAAGTACTATTAAAACTAGACTTCTCAAGCAAAGATGGATGGGTACCTATCTTTCTATCGACCAAGCTTATGCTTGGAAGTAAATTTTAATTAGGCAAGGCTAACTTAATATGCAAATGCACAAGATGATTAGAGGATGAAGCTAGATTCAAGGATTGAAAGAACTTATGTTACGATCTATTTTTT
Organism: Pinus tabuliformis; assembly: GCA_031772625.1. Taxonomy (NCBI): domain Eukaryota; kingdom Viridiplantae; phylum Streptophyta; class Pinopsida; order Pinales; family Pinaceae; genus Pinus; species Pinus tabuliformis. The sequence continues at coordinate 662,885,292 of CM062813.1, forward strand.
ATTTAAATGTCAAAACCTTAAATGCCAAAATCAATATTCACTTCACAAAATAATGGGTGAAAGATAAACTTCTCAGAAATGCACTTAAAATTTTACAGTATAATGCCCAATATGAAATTAAATCACAAGCTTCAATTCTTTTTAATGCAATTATAGATCAAAGAGAACAAAAATTTCTTCACAATTCTTCAATACCACTATCAATATAAATTCCAATTATATAGATGCTCAAATATACTCAATTTAGGAAACGAAAGATATGCAATTTACCACAATTCCATAACAATTACTTGAAAATTTCTCAAAAAATTAATATGCAATAAATATTAACTCAAGTAATTAAAACCACGCTTAGAGTTAATTAAACGATGAGTAATCTCAATAGATGTCAAGCACAAAAATATTTAAAACCCAATATCAATGATTATGAAACTTAGCATGCAAAAGTCCTAAGCACTTAAATTTCGAAAATTAGTTACTATTGAAAAACCATGAAATCCAAATGTTAAACACTTCAAGCAATTTTAGAATTAAAATGATTTTCTTAAGTAACCCAAACCCATAAAATTTCCTCTTATAGTCAAACCTTAGAGATATTAAAACATCATTATATAAGAATATAAATTTTTTAAACCTGTTGGAGCTCTAGGAAACTCTCCTAGGTTGTAGCTCGGAGATGCCTAGTAACATATAATTTTCAATATGGTTCTAGGAACTTATTGGGATGGGTGATGGTTTGGTTCAAGCCAGATAACCACTTCTACTCTGTTTTCTCCAGACATGCATGAAAACCCTCAGACTACAAGGCTTTAGACCACTAATGCTCAATAGTTTTGGAATTAGGTGAATAGATGAAGAATACTAACCACACCAGCAGATGCATACAGAATGTATGATGGCCAGCTGCAACTAATAAAGAAACTTGCGAATCTAATCTATCAATGCAGAGATAAGATGACAGTTATCTTGCATTTGATACAGAAGAGACCTGTGTGACCTACTCACTGATACATTCAATTGTCTAATCCAAAGATAAGATGACAATTATCTAGTATTAGACATAGAAGAAGTCATGAATACAACGCTTCAGGCACAATCTTAGAACGGAGGAAAAATGGGCATTGAGCAATTAACAACAAAAGAAGCTTGCATTGCTGAAAATGAAGATGAGACGCTGCAAGTTACAAAATATCTATAGTCTCCAGAAGTTGAACCGAAACACAATTGCCAACCCTAATTACATCTTTCTTCTAGCTATTTATAATCTATCATTACAATGGCTCTTAGCCGTTTAGGGATGGAGGGGTCTTAATTGACCACCAACTACCATTAACTGTCTGATAGCGTCTTTGGACGTAGTTGCTTTCTGTACTATGAAAACATGATCGGTTCTGGTACCGTGCTGTCCTTCAGGTAGTCAAATTGATCATGGCAGTGGAGTTCCATGACTGTTTAATTCGGTTGTTGAGTCATGCTATGTCCTTTTCTCCTCCGGCCATGCTCTTCTTTTAATTCAGTTTCATGTTCGGACTGTCGCCAGACTAACAAAGTTGGCCATCTTCCTCTTCGAGTAATAGACAAGACGTGGGGTATGGAGTGCATGGGCAGATGGACGGTTGTGAATGATCACGAATGATGGTTGTCGGATCAAGGGAGATGTGTGGCGGAGATCGTTTTTTGGAGGCTAGCAGTCGTGGTGGGAGCGGAGCATGTCCGGGCCGTTAGATCTTCAGGCGAGCAGATCAGACGGTTATCAGGCGGCGGAGATGTCCGGGCAATAATGCACGAGGTGGTTTGATTTGAGTGGTAATGGCTTATATCGCACCGACATCGGGCGATAAGTGGTAAGTGTCAGAACTCGCCTGATGCCATTCATGGGATGACATGTAGCGGCGGGGAAAAAGAAAAACTGCCCACATCGGGCGGGTACTTCTCGCGCTTGTTATCCGCACGATATGGGTGCTAACCATTAGATCTGGTGGGGGTGATCTAACGACGGAGGAGTGTTGGACAAGTTGGTATATCCGATGGGACGTCGACCGTTGGATTGGCAAGGAAAAATCAATGGCGAAGATAAGGTGAAGGTACGAGATGTCTTCGGGAAATGTGCTATAGGCGCGTAAGGCATCTGGGTGAGGTTTTATGAGGATTTTGGCTATTGCGCTTGGGTCTATGGCCAAAGAGGAATTTGTCAAGGTGGGAGGATTAACTTAGGAAATAGAAAGGTTAAAGTGTGAGCGGGGGTAAGGGAAGAAGTGGAAAAATGGCCCATGTGGGGCCTTCTTTTGGGCAGCAAAGCAGTCCGTGTCCTTCCTTCAGCCTTCAAAACATCAGCATTGCACCTCAGGGCTAACATTGGCTCCTTCTGGGGATGAAATATTCCATGTGAGGTTTCAAGAGTAGTAGACCACTGCCTTTCCACTAAACAATAAGATTATATCTACTACATAGTGTTCCATTGGGTATGGAGTCTAACTAGTCTAGAATAAAACTGAAAAACATATTTACAATACCAAGGCTTTAAAGCCTTAAACGAAATAAAGTTCGAAGAACAACCCATTGACTGGGCCATCAAAAACATATCCTCCTTCCTTTAAAGCATTCCTTTTGAGAAAACAACCATTAAACTAAAAATTGACCCTTTTTACCTTTCTATGAAAGGTTTCTTTGTCTTGGCCAATGTGCATATCAGCAAATTCATCAAAGACTTGCAAAAGCCTATTGATTTGATCCTTTACTTAAAAAACTTTCCAACATTCGGTATTATCAGGTAGAGATGGTCTATATTTCACCTTATCTCTGTATGCTTTCAGCCTTAGATGTTTTGCTCGGAAGGTTTGGCACACCTGCTGAATGATAAGGTCTGCTTCATACTCTGTTGTGTCATTTGTGACCCGAAAATTTAATATGAAGGATGAATCAATGCATTCTTGTGTGGGGGGACACAAGGACTTCACATGTTCCTGCAGCTTCCTCAGAGCAAGTCCCATCAAAGAACATGTCCCAAATTTGTGAGCCTTCTTCCTCTATGATCTAGCAAACTAGTTTTTTAAGCTATGTAGAGGCCAACTGAAAAGGCTTGGTAATGTCAAGACAAAGCTTATCCATGACAGCCTTGGGCATTGGATTATGGCTGGCTCCAGTGTCCAAAAGACAATTATGAAGGATTTCATCATGAATAGACAGAGAAACATAGCATGATGGGGATCTATCTTCACAATTTTCAATGAATGGGCTGAGAATAACAACTGTTTGTCATCTTGCAGTTTCACATAGTCAGTGGAGGCTAGGATTGCTTTAGGCTCAAGATCCTCAAGGATGGATGCTTTGAAGGACTCATTCTTCAATGGTTTGATCAGAGGCATAGATGTTCTTGGCTTTTGGATCTATGATTCACAACTGAAAGGGGAAGGGGACTTGTCAGGACCTCTTACCTCTTGAGCTGGGGCTTTTAGGCTGATAGGATCAACTGCTGGCTGCTTCTACTTATTGGCTTGATGTTCTGCAGGAACAATAGCTTTATGAACAGGAGTTTCTTTGAAATTATTCATCATAGACCTCAGATTATATTGGTTTTGATCTACCATTTGTAGAACAGCTGCACCATCTCATTCTTGCCTGATTTGGTCATTGAATAACGACTTATCATAGGTAGCTTTGGTTAAAAAGGTGGCGTTGCCTTTGTCTTCCATGTAGTGGATCTCATCATCTTCCTCAAACTGCTCTTCTTCCATGACTGCATTTTGAAACGGGGTCTTCACCCTTTGGTCTTCATTGGCATCTTTGTTTGTTTACAAAATCTGCAACTGCTCATTTGCTCTTCTATATGGATTTGGATTTGGAAGAGCAGAGGTATTAGGCACCCTTGCTTTCCCAGAATGCTACTCAACCTTTAATTTGAAAACTTCAAAGGCTAATGACTCTATCATCTTGGCCATTTTATTGATTTTGGGATCTGAAGATGATGATGGCTCATCCCTCTATCTTCTTCTATCAGCATTACCTTTGAGCCTTTCTGCAGCCATGATGTTTGATTCTACTTCCATGGCTGCATCTTACATATCATCCAAAGAAGCACATCTTCTCTCCCTCAATAGTAAATAGAAATAAGAATCAAAGGCATTGGCATAGGTGAGCTTAGCAGAGGTAGGGGTGGGTTTCACTTCGGTTGGTATCTTGCTGTACATGCGATTAAATCTCTTATTGAAATCAAACAACAGCTCACCATTTTCCCTCTGTAAGTTCCCAAACTCAGTATGATAGTAGAGCAGATCTTTCTTATCCCCCCAATGCTTTAGGAAAACATCATCTAAGGCCTCAATGTCTGTTATAGACCTAGGGGTCAATTCTCTGAACCATTTTCTTGCCTCTCCATCTAGGCTTTGGACAAAGACTCTCATCCACACATCATCTTCACTAATGTCTAGATTATCTGCATAGCTATGAAAGGACTCAAGATGTTCTTCAGTTGTAACCCCTTCAGTCCCAGTGAACTTAGGCATGTATTTCTGATATTCTCCAGTAGGCATGGCATTCAAAGGAGTAGGCAATACCAAGGGCCCATACCTAGCAGCTATGATTCTTTCCATTTTGGTGAGTGCTTGTGGACCTGCCATGGTTGTGGTGGATTGAAGAGTATTGGCAGTCTGGATGATAGAAAGCTGAGGGGTGACTGATAGGACTAAAGGAATATGATGGACTAGAGGGGAGGTTTCCTTTGGGCTGAAATCCAAAGGAGGACCTAAAGAATAAGGAGCTTTATGAATCTCTGAAAATTTTTCTCCACTACTAGTGCTAGAGGCTTTATTCTCAACATGTATTTGTTCTATTACAAGCCTTTCCTGCAAAGATGCATAAGATTGTTTAGGTTTACCTGATCCTGATGCTCCTTTCTGTGATAACTTTCTCCCTTTGATGATATTTTGCAGTGTCGGGCACTGGGTCAGCAGGTGATTTCTAAGGATTTCCCCAAGTATGCCTCACAAACTGAGCCAGAACTATGATTTGGAGTCGCCAAAAAGTTCGGCCTCCAGTAGAGTTGCCAGATAGATGATTACAACCAAAAATGTGTCCAAACTTTGTCTATCATAAAAGCTAGATCTGTGTCGTTCTCCCAGGGAAGCTTAGCTTCAATCTGCTCTCCCCAGCAATGACACCAATTATGTTGGAGCTCCAGGAAACTCTCCTAGGTTGTAGCTCAGAGATGCTTGGTAACATATAATTTTCAATATGGTTCTAGGAACTTATTAGGATGGGTGATGGTTTGGTTCAAGCCAAATAACCACTTCTACTTTGTTTTCACTCCAGACATGCATGAACACCTTCATACTACAAGGCTTTAGACCACCAATGCGCAACAGTTTGGGAATTAGATGAATAGATGAAGAATACTAACCGCACCAACAAATGCATACAGAATGTATGATGGCCAGCTACAACTAGTAAAGAAACCTGCGAATCTAATCTATCAATGCAGAGATAAGATGACAGTTATCTTGCATTTGATACAGAAGAGACCTATGTGACCTACTCACTGATACATTCAATTGTCTAATCCAAAGATAAGATGGCAGTTATCTAGTATTAGAAATAGAAGAAGTCATGAATACAACACTTTAGGCACAAGCTTAGAACAGAGGAAATATGGGCATTGAGCAATTAACAGCAAAAGAAGCTTGCATTGTTGAAAATGAAGATGAGACGCTGCAAGCTACAGAATATCTACAGTCTCCAGAAGTTGAACCGAAACACAATTGCCAACCCTGATTATATCTTTCTTCTGGGTATTTTTAGGCTACCATTACAATGGCTCTTAGCCATTTAGGGATGGAGGGGTCCTAATTGACCACCAACTACCATTAGCTATCTGATAGCATCTTTGAACGTAGTTGCTTTCTCTACTACGAAAACTTGATCGGTTCTAGTACCGTGCTATCCTTCGGGTAGTCGGATTGATCATGGCAGAGGAGTTCCATGACTGTTTAATTCGGTTGTTGAGTCATGTTGTTTCCTTTTCTCCTTCGGTCATGCTCTTCTTTTAATTCAATTTCATGTTCGGACTGTCGCCAGACTGACAGAGTCGACCATCCTCCTCTTCGAGTAACAGACAGGACATGGGGTATGGAGTGCATGGGCAGATGGACGGTCGTGAATGATCACGAATGATGGTCATCGGATCAAGGGAGATGTGTGGCGGATATCGTTTTGGAGGCTTGCAGTCATGGTGGGAGCGGAGAATGTCCGGGCCGTTAGATCTTCAAGGGAGCAGATCTGACTGTTATCAAGCGATGGAGATGTGCTGGCAACAATGCGCGGGGTGGTTTGATTTGAGTGGTAATGGTGTATATCATGCGGGAAACAGGCGGTAAGCGGTAAGTGTCAGAACTTGCCCGATGCCATTCACGGGATGACACGTAGCGGCAGGGAAAATGAAAAACCGCCCACATCAGGTGGGTATTTCTCGCGCTTGTTATCCGCGCAATATGGGTGCTAATTGTTGGATCTAGTGGGGGTGATCTAACGGCGGAGGAGTGTCTAACAAGTTGGTGTATCAGATGGGACATGGACCGTTGGATTGGCGGGGAAAAGTTAACGGTGAATATGTGGTGAAGGTATGAGATGTCTTCGGGAAATGTGCTATAGGCGCGTAAGGCATCTGGGTGAGGTTTTATGAGCATTTTGGTTATTTTGCTTGGGGCTAAGGCCAAAGAGGAATTTGTCGGGGTGGGAGGGTTAACTTAGGAAATAGAAAGGGTAAAGTGTGAGCAAGGGTAAGGGAAGAAGAGGAAAAATGGCCCATGTGGGGCCTTCTTTTGGGCAGCAAAGTAGACCGTGTCCTTCCTTCAGCTTTCAAAACATCAGTGCTGCACCTCAGGGCTAACAAAACCCACAAAAATATTTCAAGGACCTAAGACCCCAAAACCCTTTCTCAGAAAAATTTAAAAAATAACTTAAGATGTACTTTTATTCATGTCACACTTAAAAAATCTTTTGAAACTAAAATGTAAACAATAAATAAATAAAAAAGATTTTAAATGTGAAAACATAAAAATTAGATTTTAATTTTTTTCTTTAAAAGGATCAATGTAAAACCCCTTTTTTTAATCTTTAGATTTTTTAGAATTGTCAAAGTTTAATTTTTGTTTTATATGGGCCAAAAGCCACACATAAAATTGTAAATCGAATTTTTAATTTTTTTCTTTTTCAAACCCAAACTAAATCAAAATGAAAAACGAATAAAACAAAAAAATTGGATTTTTGTTATATTACCTTGCTTTAAAACTAAACCTAAACAGAACTAAAATAAAATAAAAAATGAAAGCAATTTGAGAGGGTGAGCTTTGCAGGTTGGAGAAGCATAAAGGTGAAGTTGAAGAAGGGACGACAGGGAGATGGTAGAGAGGGAAGGATGCAGGAGGATAGGAGCACGCAGAGGAAGGGAGGCAGGGACCGCAGGAGAGAAAAGGGAGATAGCCGCACTGATAAGGAGAGGCTGCGAGGGAGAAAGGGATACATTGGGCAACGAGGAATGAGAGGGAGCAGTGAGGATGAAGGTTAAAGAAGTTGCATAAGAGATGGTAGGGCACGCGAAACAACAAGGAAGGGCTGAGACATGGGCTGGCGGAGGATAAAATATGATTGCATGCAGGGAGCTTGTAGGCAGAAAAAAAACCCATGCACAGGTAGAATAAATGAGGGAAAGGTAGCAGCGAAAGGAGGAAAACGCAGAGGGAAAGAAGAGAAATAAAGGAGATAAGGGAAAACTCAACATATACAAAAAAAAGGAGAAGGAAAACACAGAGGAAGAGAAGATGTGACTTTTGAAGGTTTTCGAAATGCAAAGGAGCTAGAAAAGAGGCAGTAGAAAGCTAGAGCTTCCAATTAGCAAATAGGATTAAAAAAAATGGTAGCCCAAGGGCCTTAAAAAATTCCCCAGAAATTTAAATTTCAAATTGATATATTTCTTTTTTAAAATTTGTTCTCATAAAAACCTCATATCTGAATTTGAAACCCTTGGACTGAAGATAATTTTGAATAATTTATCCCTGCAAAATGGTATTGATGCCACATATTGCCCTCCACTTCAAATTAAATTTCCCTAAAACCCAAGTTAGAAAATACTTAGATCTATACAAAATATTTACAGATCTATGCACAAAGGTTGCAGATCTACCATATCTTAGGAGTATGAGTCTAACTATGCTCCCAGATCTAATGATCTAAGGCTCTTCCTAGCTAGATCTATCAATTTTCCACAAAATATTTAAAAAATGACATTTTTAGAGAGGTACTAGCCCAAAAACATCATGCATAAAAAATTAATAGTTAGATAAATCCCAAAGCTTATATGAGGTAGGCTCTTCAAAAGTATCTATTTGGTTGGTCCAATCGAGGACTATTCCCAAATTCTCAATGAAACCCTTTGAGATCTTCTGCAAACATTAGATCAACCATCAAACCAAGTAGAGAAATAGAATAACAATAAAATTCTGAAGAAATAGAGATCCCTGCTAATTCAATAAAAAATAAAAAATGTTATCATAGATCCAACAAACTAAATAAGATACATGTATTCATATTATTCTAAGAGAATAATTGATTGACAATTTTCACATAATATTAAGCAGAAACTAAAACAATGTTACCATAGATTCATGAAGAGGAACACCACCACAAATAGATACCTCAAATACTTTTGCATTAATTCCAGAAAATATACAAGAGAGCTTGAGAGCTTAGTACATGATTCAAAGATCGGATGAAAAATAAATTGATGTCGACCTCTAATTTATAGATAAATTCTCCAACAGCTAGTTCATGTGATCCGCATCAAAGTAATTTCGATATTGAAAAAGATTTGATTATCTTTTAATCTCGTTTGTCGAAATTATATATTTTTTGAGGAATTTCAAATTATTTATTTAATTAATTCTTAATTAATCCAAAAATAATAATTTTTACTTAATTACCTCAAAAACTTGACTTTGACTTAACTACCAGGGTCCAAGGGTCCAAGATTTCTTAAAATTTTCAATATTTCGTTGGCATGGGACCTTTAAATTTTTTTTTTTTTTAAGACCTACAAATTTTGCCTTTGGAGAATTAAAATTTGGGCCTAGGACATAAAATTAATTATATTTATGGCTTAGTATTTTTTAATTTAATTTGGCCAAAATTTTAATTAATTGACTTATGAGGGGATTAATTAATTTTCCAACCCTCTAATACTTAGTCATGGTGTCTAATTATGAGGGACCATGCATAAATATCTTTTATATCATGATTTTACATTTTAATACATGAAGGTGGGGAACCCATTTGTTATAGACCCTCAAAAAATACCCATTTCTGCGACACAAAATATAATCAAGTAGACCAAGTGACTTATAATAAAATAATCTACGCAGTTAGCTAGGATTATTCCCAAATAACTTTTACGTAGTCTCGATCTAAAACACTAGGACTCGCCTAAGATCTTAGCAAAAAAATCCACTCTAACTTTAGGGTAAGAGTGGAGGGAAGAACTTTGCTGATCATTTGTGTCTAGAGACACAGATGAATCAGTGAGACAAAAAAAAAATCATAGAATGGAGATCGTCACCAAAACTATAGGTTTACCTAGGTTGTTACATACAAACGCGGTCATAATGAGATTATTTGCATTTTACATATGCAGAATGGGCTGACATATTTATAAAATTGTTGGTTGATGAGGACGCCTGAATGACACAGACACTCGAACACGATGGATCCCTTTTGCGAAAAAAAGGGTGCACTACTATGGGTCATTGACACAAAATGGTCAACAACATGTATACAAATTCTTGTACACCTCAACGGCTGCCATCAAGTGACTCTCTATAGTGTCCAATGGCAAAGTTAGTTATGAGTTATTGTCTTCTATCTTCTATTTATTTAATGTCCATAATTTATTTATTTATTTACTTGGAAGGTGACAACATCTATCATAACCTAATGGTCCACCCATAGTGACTCTCTATAGTGTCCAATGGAAAAGTTGGTTATGAGTTATTGTTTGCTATCTTCTATTTATTTAATGTCTATAATTTATTTATTTATTTACTTGGAAGGTGACAACATCTATCATAACCTAATGGTCCACCCATAGTGACTATATAGTGTCCAATGGCAAAGTTGGTTATGAGTTATTGTCTTCTATCTTCTACTTATTTAATGTCCATAATTTATTTATTTGGAAGGTGACAACATCTATCATAACTTAATGGTACACCCACAATGAAGGCAATAATCATTCACTGCTATATGCCAATATGCATTTACTCATCAATTTTATTCAAGAAAACTTACACAACCTAAAATCATATATTAATGGTTCATTTGTATCAAAAATACCTCTTCGTCTTGTCTACTGTAAAGAAGAAAAATAACATTGTTAAAATAAAAACAAATTCGCTTAAGCTCCATAGTGATACAATGCATTTGTTAATTCTCAAAAACACGTGGGTTGAAAGAGTTTGTCACTTTATGATATTAAGAGGGTTGGAAATGAAAAATACTTTCTCTTAGATTATTTGGTTTATACTCATAATAGATTTAATCTTCAAAATATTTGTGGCTCCATTAACCTTGACCTTTTTTTTTTTTTGTGATGAGAATGTTGTATTAAAAACCATTTTAACTTTTTAACTCAAGTAATCTCTTACTTTCTAGATTTCACAATATTTTGATCTTAGCTGAATCATCATCATCATCCTAATAAAAAGACATCATGTTTATTTTTGAAAATGCTGAGCCATTAACATCTTTACTTCTATCCAAGAAAAACAAACTTTTAACTTATTAAAACTAGATATTATTGTTAGATATTTCCGGTAAAAAAATGTGTAATGAATTTTTAATTCATCTAAAATTCCAAATAATTACTCCATCCATCATTAAGAATAAAAAAAATCTATTACACAATTTTCTTCCAAAAATATTTAACAACGTAAAAAACTATGAAGACGTCCCACTAAATATTATTGTGGTACCAACAAAATAATTCAAACCCTCAATAAAATCCGCCAAAGGAATCAATACCCATTAACATCCATACTGATTACAAATCTAGCTGTTCTATTGAATTTTTATTTTATATATACTTGTCCTATTCATAACCAATGCGTGAAATTTAAGGCGCACTCAATTTAGGGGTCAAGGTTAAGGCGCTGCTAAATTTAGCGGTCTTCACATTACATAACCTGCCGGTTTTTCGGTGAAACGTAACGTATGCATTCAGTTAAAAAGTAAAATATTTCAATATGTCGTTCTGACAGTTGGCTAAAGTCTCACAGTTGGAGATTATGAGACATTTAGTTTAGGTTATAGGGTATTAAATGTCTGGTTATATGTAGGTTGGATAATCCAATAACACACGAATATTTATTTTTTATTTATCTAATCTCCCCATGCACGTATTATCGGATTATCCAACCAAACATTTAATGCCCTCGAAAGCTGATTAGCTCCTGCCTTTAGTTTAGACTGTCTACCCATTATTAATTATCAAGTACACTGTTCGTTTGTTTGTGGAGAGTCTAACTAAAATGTCAAATATATATTTGATATCAAATATTAAATAATGAACATGAACATTAATTATTATCATTGTTATAAAAGGAAAGGAGAATCTTAATCTATGAATGGTACGTAGGTTTTTTTTTTTTTTTTTTTTTTTAATACAAAAAATTATATGTAACTAGGTTTGATAGATAGCCAACAAGTCAAGGAATTTGTGATATGACGAGAGTTCACTGTAATATAAATGTCCCACTTTAAATAATGTCTACCTTTATGGGTTAATATTAATTGTTCAAATTTATTACGTCTTACATCATGGAGAGAAAATAAATGTTGCGGGGAAAATTATTTTGAAGGGGTTGTGTTAAAAGGTTTGGTGGAAAATATATAGGTAATAATGATAAATATTAAAAAAATTGAAGTGGGAGATAGTATTATAAATGAAATTGCTAGTATTAATTTATAATAGACATCAAGATATTTATGATATATCTCATATTACTTAGATTAAAAAAACATAAAAAGTAATTAAGTTATAATTTTATTTTAAATTTCTTGGATTGAGTGATTAAATGTGTTAAAGAGGAGGGATGAGTTAGTCACCCCATTGTCACCTCAAGCCATTAGTGAGGGAGGCATGGCCACCACCCTCCCCCATTAATATTTTCATGGGACATGTCATTTACTTGCCTAAGAGCATCATTTGATGTCAAGATCTCTGTTGCACATCCATTTCACCAAGAAGGTTCTGGATACTAGTGAGATGGGGGTATGCCACCTTGTGATGGTCTATCCACCATGAATTTCATAACTGTTATGGGTTATTTCTACTTAGAGTGCAAGGCGCTGGGATTTTTTTTTCAGGTGAGTGGGTTTGTCGTCCAAATTTGGAGTGCCAACTCTTCTTTTCTTTGGGGGAAGTACCAAACCTCTCAGGCCTAGCCTCTCCTACCACCCTTCAGTTTCAAGCATTCCATTCCAATTCAGCTGGTGCAGAGGATTATTACTACAATTTCACTCTATTCAAGGTATCTTGTCAACTCATGTCAAGTTACATGGCTAGGTACCCTCTCCATTGTTTCCATTTTCAATTTTTAACAATGGTTTACAATGCATCTTTGAAGGTGTCGAGCTTATATTATCCACTTATGTGTTATAGAAGTTAAATGCTTAGCCTTTTTTCTTGGTCTCTCTCATAGGTATTAATCTTCTCCCTCTTCATTCTCACCCTCTCCCCTTTGCTCACCTTCATGTGCAGGCCTTGTCTCCTTTGTTGTTGGTTCTTTGTAGCCTGACCTCTTGAGCTCTAGCCTTCGCATTCTTGGCCTAAGCCCTTCAATAAAACTTCTCCTGTCTTAGTGAAGCTATGTCCCCCACCTTTCTCCCCTTGTCTTAGAAAACACTGTCATGTCCCCCACCTTTCTCCCCTTGTCTTAGACAACACTGCCATTTCCCCCCCATGTTGAGGCATAGATCTTGTTGGGGCTGCAGAGCTAGCTCCATAGGTACCCACAGTGGCTCTTATGCTCATTCTTGGGTCTATCCTTCTAATTAGCTCTATCATCAACAAAATGCTCCCACAGTTCAAGAGGAAATTCAATTTGTTGAAGAGAAGGTGATGACTGAGCAAGAAGAAACATTTGAAGCTGAGGTTTTAGCTTCATTGATAGATTGGGTGCCATATCTTAGGCACAAAAGGGTTGGAAAAACAATATTTGCTTACAACAAACCTTTATTGGCACTTAAAGTTGTTTCTTAGCAAAATGTTGCTAGAGAGAAATGAAGCAAAGAAAGAGATCATGTTTCACCTTAATGAGATACAATTGGAACATAGGGACATGGAAGGTAGGCTTGCGCCATGGGGACTTCACTCAATGAACCTATGACATATCATGTACGTTCGTGGCATACTAGACAATTCCTTTAATTTGAATACATATTGGAAAATACCTCTAATAATCACATTATTTAACCCTCTACCGATACGAATCCAATACGTCTTCCCAGTTTAAAAAACCTCTACTTTCGCTAGATATTGTAGGTATCCACTTTTTTATTAATTTTGAGTTCCATTTTTTATACCTGTCAATATAAAAACCCTTTACCCCCTATTCTATGCTCAATATATTATGTCATTTTATCCTCAATATGTATCCCCCAATATGAACTCACGTGGTATGGTATTGCTTCCCCAGTGAAGCCCCCGTGGCTTGTGCACATAGAAATTTTGCTCATTTGTCTCAACGTCGTTGCTCCTCTGGTTGGTCTAGCTGCTCATGATTTTATCGAGGTCTCCACCTCATCTTAATTTTGTTTACATTATTTATGTTGCAATGATGTGGTGCTACTATGTTGTCTATTGTTTTAGCATTACAAACTATTGTGTTTAAAGTATGTAATAGGATATATATATATATATATATATATATATATATATATATATTTATTAAAGTTAAGCCCATTTTTGAGGTATCCCACACATATTTCTACTAGCAGAGCTAGTCTTAGTGACCATGATGGCTTTCATTTGGTTTTGAACAACATATTTTGGATTAAATCTCTCCTCTAATATTGTTTTCCTAGTTTCCAATGTAGCATACCAGTACAGTAGGGAGTTGATGGTTTTCTTTATAATATTATTCTTTTGATAATAGGAAAAAAAAAATTATTATCAATCCCTACCTTGCTAGGAACTATAGTATTCCCCTAGTGGTCAAAGTGTGTTGACTGTGCATTATTTTGCTGTGTTTTTGCAATTTTACCTAAAGTTTCAAGAAAATGTTAAATATTTTCATTTTCCTGTAAATTCAAAAATGGTGGAGATATTTTTTTTTTTGTATTTGTCACCGCCTAACAATAAAACTAATTTTGTGAGTGGTCATTCCCTCAGTGAGTACTCTGACACTAATACTAACACTAACACTTTTATGTTACTACTTTTCGGAGTGATGCTAGCACTGACCTGATTGTTGGTCCTTTACGTAGATGAGGGGTGGGGAGGGGCTTTTCATTAGGCAGAGATTTCACTATGAAATATATGTAAAATGACTCATGGAGTCTGGCCGTAGAAGCCATGCAATGACTCTCTATGAATTATATGTTCGAAAGTACAAAACAAATTTAGTTTATCATGTATGCTTTATCATGCACATGCTCATAATGGCCTTGAATTAAATCTTAGTGAATTCTAACAATGCTCTATGACAGGCAGGTGCAAAGATTGTTCGCTTTGTATAAATCTTGCTAAGTATTTCAAAACTTCAAAGCTCCAATGTTCAATTTCACAGCTCCATGCAACAAAACAGGATTGTGATCCTCATATTATACTCACTCTAGAAATTGAAACGAAAGGTTGAGTCCTCCTGCAAGAATTAGAAATCAGGGATGTGTATGTGTGTTATGATGTCAACCTTGCATCTTTGACTCAACTGTATTATACAACAAAAGAGACATTTAATTTAGAAATTATATTGGTTCCAATTGTGCATCAAAGTAGCAGCTCCAGATTAGATGTATTTGAACAATTTTCAACGGACATTCCATGGTTGGTCATCCAAAATCCATGGGCGATACCAAGTGCAGTCAATTATTTTATGATTAAGTTAGGTGCACTGCATGAACTAGAAGCAAAGGCTCCAAACACATTCAAGATAATAGAATCTAATGGTAGAATATTTACAACTTCTAAGCCTGTCGTGGGTTTGCTAGAATGACATGGAGGTTGAGTCAGTGTATGCAGTTCAAGTCTTTGGATGTGTTTATTTATTTGTTTGGCATGGTTGGATAAGGGTAGGTACTTGTATAGTTCCACCATGTCGTTCACATTCGTCACTTAGGTCCCTTGAAGACCCTACAATGGTTTCCTTTCTTTCTATTAGGGCCGCAAACACGGTGAGCTCCTTAGGTTGCGAATTAAGTGTAGAAATATTTGACAGCGCCACCATATTTGAATATGAGGATGCAGAAACCAAGGTTGTGAATTTTATATTTTGATGATTGGAAGGTTTGTTAGGCACGTTGGAATGGGAACTCACCTTTTCGTGAAAATCTATTGATTTCAACACCTTGCAGCTCTTAGAATCCACATCTGCGGAGTTGCGGCTAGACTTGGAATATAGATGGTTGATCGATCTTGGGATCAAGACTGGTATTTCATTCTCCTATTGAACCTATTGTGATTTCTCCTACTCGATCACTAACTCTTTGGTATCCTTTACATGATGTCCTTGGCTAACGGCTACCCTGAACTGAAATTCAAAGCTCATATTGTTTCTTACCGTTGGGAATCAAGATGCCGTGGAGTTCTGAACCCACGACCAATGATCCAAATTTCTCCTTATGAGCTCCTCTCTGTGTTAAAAAATATGATTTAGACCTGATTATTCCGTACAAAATTCTAATTCGAGTGACTTTATTGAAATATCATCTATGTCTTGTGATTTCACCTTAATCAATGTTGCATCAAATTCTAGTGGATTTTTCTTCTTCTTGGTGGGTTGTCGCTTACTAGATATTGATTTCTTAAGAGGTGAAAGAATTATAGGATTCAATTCTCCATCTCGAGAAACTGAAGCAATCTTAACCAAATCCTCTGAATTGGCACTGGACCAAATCACATCTTGTTTGAAAACACAACTTTAACCACCAAATTACAACTTGTTTGAAAACACAACTTTAACCACCAAATTACAACTTGTTTTAAAACACAACTTTAACCACCAATACCATTGTAACAAAAATGTTAAAATCAACCATCAATTTTTAAAGTGGTAAGACTAGTAAAATCCCTTCATTTTTAAGTTAAAATTGTAACTGGTTTATCATTATAATCTCCATAATTAATACTACTATAACCAAAATCTTAAATCAACCCTTGTATCTAAAAGTGTTACCAATAATATATTTGTGAGGGAGAATATAAATTGCAACCACTTTAACATAATAAACTTAAAACGTTAATGTTGTTATAAGCCTAAGCATAAAAAGTAGAAAAATAAATAAAAGGGAAAAAAATAAATGATTTAAAATACATAATTAAAAAGGAAAAAATAAAAGTAGAAAGAAAAAGTCACACATCCCCTCATTCCATTTTCGAAAAACTTACACTTTTAAAATAAAATGAAAAAGAAATTGAAAAAGTTAAAAATTATATATCTATATATATATAACAAGAGAGTTTTTAAAATAATATGGAAAAAAAGACTATTTTTTTTAGGGAAGTTTATTTAGTAACTATGTAAAAATGTAAAGTAAATGTGAGTATAAGGTTTATATTTAAAGCCTTCAAAATGTCTAACATGTGACTGTATGTTGAGGGCAAAGTAAAACGATCTAAAAGTTATAGTATTAGTAGTCAAAATTGATTATGTTATCGATTCTTTTAGCAAATACATAACTATTATTTTTTTTGTAAGTTTCGCAGGACTACATCTTTATCATGTCCAATATATCATCTCGATCATTGCAAATAATTGAACCAGTGACTTCACATCAAGGAGTGTCTTAACATAGCACCCACTATAAATAAAATTGAAATATATATATATATATATAATTTGAATACATTTATATTTATTTATTTAAATATTTAAGTTTTAAATTATGTTTTTCAAAGTTTCATATATATTGGTTTTTTATTGATTTATTATTATTATTTTACCATTTTATTTGTCAAGACCATAGTTTTAAACAAATTATAATCTTAACCCTAAAAAATGTTAGGGAGGTAAGGGGTGGGGTGGGATGGTGTGATACTAGTAAATCTATTTTTTCTATTCAAGGGTTTATTTTATTTTGGTTACAACAGGCTATTAGAGATAGTTTGAGTGGTAAGGACTGTTGAAAATGCAATAAGAAAATCTCTGTTTGACTTTGCCTTGGTCAAACTAGAGAAAATTCGAATTTCTATTTCAGCAGAAATCTTGGAGGTAGTTAACTAAGGTGACATGGCACTTGTCACTCAGTTACCTCAGTTAATTCGAGTTGGGGAAGCTTGATACCTTTTTAATATGTTTGATTGCTAATTTGTAGCAATCTATTTCAATTAATTTGAGTTATTGTCATTTTAACTAGTTCTAACTATCATAAGAACTAGTGGAGGTCAAGTTATGGAAGTGGAACTTCAACCACACTCGGTGATCAACCATTTAACTCGTCAATCAACCCAAATTAATTTTTGCATGTAGAGAATTCGAGTTACCCAGTTGAGATGGAGATTCCAAAGTAGTGTACTATCAGTTGTAGCATATTCCAATGTGTATAGGTGGTGCATGGAGTCAGAGGAAGGACCCTAGGGAATTGCGCAATTTAATAGTGGAAAATTCCTAAATAATAGGGGCCAATTTCCCAAGGGAACAATGCAAGGAAATAAGAGCTTGGAGGGTTTGAAAATTGGCTAAGTGTTGACCAGAGTTAGTCAGGTAGGCAGAGGGATAGACTATACACTTGCAAGGTTTGCTCAGGCTTTAGCAAGCATATGTATTTCATTTCTATTCTCTGATTAATGCAATATAGATAGTAATGGGTTTTGAGTAGTTGTTTTCCTGTAGATAAATCTTTGTGCATGTGTGATGTTTCCTTTTTCATGTCTATTATTCTTATTCTAGATGGTGAATTAAATTTTGCAGATTAGTAGGGTAGCTTCAAGTCTTGTGATTTAGCAAATTTAATGAGTAATTTTGAATCTACACGTTAATTTCTACATAGTATCGAAGTTGGAATCACTATGGAACAGTGATTTTGAAGTTGTCATTGCAGGAGGTTCGAATTTGAAGATCAATGTTGCAGGTTTTATTAAGGACTAAGAAGATGGATTTCAATGGACTTAGGCTTGAGTATGCCTTGGAAGGAACCTCAAATTTTGTTGCATGGAATGACCGCATGGATGCCATATTAGATGACAATGGGCTATTGGAATACATCAAAACAGACGTAGCAAAACCCCAAGCACCCGATGCCAAGAATATTGCTTAGTGCAAGAAAGATGTGGCCAAAGCAAGGAGAATCATATTTTAGGGAGTATGGGATCATATTGTATCGAATCTCCAAGGAAAAGAGACTCCATTCGCAATGTGGAAAATACTGACAAAATTGTTCAAGAATAATAATGACCACCAGAAGTTGGCACTCAAGGACAAGCTTTGAAGTATTAAATGTAGAAGAATGACACAATTCAGAAATATCTGAGCGAGTTTTGAATGTTGGATGAATTTGGCGGGGTCGGTGTTAATGTACTTGAAGAATATTTGGTAGCTCTAGCCCTTTTGGTCCTTCACAAGAGTTGGCATAGCTATCAAGATTCGGTAAATGATAGAGAGAAACTAGCAAGTTAGGAGCACTTATGGTCCACTTGGTATAGGACAAAATTAGGTGGAATATCAAAGACGTGACATCATCTAAGGGTGAGGATGAGGAGAAATGTCCTGTGGATAGAAAGGCAAAGCAAGGGAAAAAGAATAAATCCAAATCCAAAGTAGAATCTAGTCAAGGGGGAAAGAAGAAATACTTTTCTAGAATCAAGTGCTTTCACTGTCATGAATTCTGGCACTATTCCATGAAGTGTCCGCACAAGAAGACAAGAAAGAATACCTCGGGAGGAGCTGCAGTTGAAGATTTTCCTTCTTAGTTCGAGATTGATTTTACTCTCATTTCATGCATGGCCAACACATTGATGGGAAGTGTGTGGTACCTCGACAATGGTGCCTTGTTCCATATGACGGGAAATAGATATTTTTTCAGTGATTTGGAGGAGACAGATCTCTCGATGCACATCGATATGGGAGATGATGGAAGGTACAACGCGATTGGTATTGGTACAGTCACCTTTCATAGTGAGTCAGGCTCCCCTCTTAGGCTTAAGGATGTGATGTTTTTTCTGGGTCTAAAGAATAATCTTGTCTTCGTTGTATTTTTGGACCAAAGCCTACCTCTACACTTGTGGGATGAAGCATGAAACACAGTGGTCTATTTTCCTAACATGAGTCCTCATCGGATTCTTAGCATGATCACACCAGAGGTGGATTTCTTATGGAGGAAGCCGGATGTGTCACACTTTAGAATTTTTGCAGCCTCTATCTATTTCCATGTTTCCAAAGAATCAAGGAAGAAGCTAGAGCTGATAGCAGAGTTTCGGGTATTTGTGGGTTACATAGAAACTCCCCACAACTACCGTGTGTATTTACCATCCCTCAAAATGACAGTTGTGCGATGGGATGCCAAACTTGATGAATACAAAGACATGTGATTCTCTCTTGAGAGGGAGCTTCAGATCCCACTAGAGGTGAAGATTTTAGCTCCAAAGGAGGAGCCTCAGCATGTTGTGGAGTAACCACAGGTTGAGGAGAAAAGAGTGGAGACATCCACTCAAGCAGAACCATCTAGAGAAGACAGGAAGAGAGCTAGAGAAGCTAAGAGACTCATGGAGGATGTGAGGGAGAATGTGGGTTCTCCTTCAAACCAGCACAAGCATAGAAGGTCACCAAATTGGTACAATGGCTACATTGCTCTAATGACTGAGCTAGTAGAGACTGAGCCATCCTCTTTCGAGGAAGAAGTAGAGAAACCTATATAGGTTGATGAAATGGTAGAGGAGTATGAATCCATTACGAAGAACAATGTTTCAGAAGTGGTCCCAAGACCAGCAAACAAATTAGTTGTGGGTTTGAGATGGATCTTCAAGGTGAAGCAAGAAAAATACGGAAGCATAAAAAAGTACAAGGTTAGATTTGTTGCCAACGGGTACTCTCATTTTGAGGGGATTGACTATGAGGAGACCTTGTCTCCTATAGAAAGGTACTCATCCATCCGATCAATCCTTGCTCTGGCTGCACAGATGGGTTGGAAGATCTTCCAGATGAATGTGAAAACTGCATTCCTCAATGGATTTTGAGGAGGAGGTGTATATCGAGCAACCATAAAGCTTTGAGACTTTTGATCAAGTCTCATGTGTGCATAATCAAGCGAGCATTGTATGGTCTCAAGCAAGAACCCCGTGCTTGGTACACCAACATCGATAGCTATCTCACCAATTTGGGCTTCACCAAAATTGAAGTGGATGCAAAATTCTATCATATTTTGGTAGAAGGTAAATTGTTGATTATTGTTTTATATTTTGATGACTTGATGTTGAATGTTGATGAGAATTTGATTAGATCTTTCAAGGAGGACCTTACAAGAAATTTTGAGATGAGTGACATGGGTCTCATGCACTACTTCCTTGGATTTGAAGTATGGCAAGGTGATGGGTAACTCTTTGTCTCTCAAGGCAAGTATTCCAATGAAATACTTCAGATGTTCCACATGGATAGGTGCAAACCCATGGACACTCCTCTAGTGACCAACTGGAGGAAAGAGGATGTCACTTCAGGTGAGGAAGTGGATGCAATTGTTTACTGACAATTGGTGGGTTCACTCATGTATCTTGTGAACACATGACCAAATATGTGCTTTGTGGTCAACTAGTTGAGTCAAGCTATGGTTAGGCCAACCAAACTATTTTGGAGGGTAGGTTAGTATGTTCTATGATACCTCAGAGGCACTACCGACTTTGGACTTTGGTATAGATGGACAGAGGAAGTGAAGTTGTGTGGCTTCACAAATGTAGATTGGGTAGGGAGTCCATCAGACCAGAAGAGTACATCTGGTGGAATTTTCAATGTTGAATCCACAATAGTTTCTTGGTACAACAGGAAGCAAATATCTGTGGAACTCAGCTTGGTAGAAGCAGAATACATGGCTGCAAGTCAAGCGGCATGTGAGGCGATCTGGACGAGAAAGATATTTGTTGGCATGTTTAGTCATATTATGGATCCTATTGTGATTTAATATGACAATCAGAGTTTCGTTAAACTCTTTGAGAATATTTTTTTTCACGATTGAACCAAGCATATTGATATCTGGTATCACCATCTACAGGATTGTGTGTAAAGGCATATTATGTTGTTGCAGTACATTGCGACAGAGGAACAAGATGTTGATATTTTGACAAAGGCCTTGTCAAGAGGGAATTTCAAGTTCCACATGTGCAGGATAGGGGTGGTAGGATAGGGGTGGCTGAGAGGGAGTGTTGAAAATGTAGTAAGAAAATCTCAGTTTGACCTTGCCTTGGTCAAATTAGAGAAAATTTGAATTTATATTTCCACAGAAATCTTGGAGGTAGTAAATGAGGTGACATGGCACTTGTCACTCAGTCAACTCACTTAATTCAAGTTGGGGAAGCTTGAGTTCAGTTCAGTATGTTTGATTGCTAATTTGTAGCAACCTATTTCAGTTAATTTGAGTTATTGTTAGTTTAATTAGTTCTAACTATCAGAAGAACTAATGGAGGTCAAGTTGTGAAGTGGAATTCCAACCACACTTAGTGATCAACTAGTTAAGTGGAATTCCAACCACACTTAGTGATCAACCAGTTAACTGATTAATCAACCCAAAATAATTGTTTCATGCAAAGAATTCGAGTTACCCAGTTGATATGGAGATTCCAAGGTAGTGTACTCTCAGTTGTGTCATACTCCAACGTGTACAGGTTGTGCATGCAGTCAGAGGAAGGACCCTAGGGAATTGTGTAATTCAATAGTGGGAAATTCATAAATAATAGGGGCCAATTTCCTAAGTGAACAACGTAAGTTAATAGGAGCTTGGAGAGCTTGAAAATTTGCTAAGTGTTGGTCAGAATCAGTCAATCAGGCGTAGGGATAGAATATACACTTGCAGGGTGTGCTTAGGATTTAACAAGAAAAAATTATTTCATCTCTATTCTTTGATTAATGCAATATAGATAGTTAGGGGTTTTGAGAAGTTCCTTTCCCCTAGATAAATCTTTGTGCATGTGTGATGTTTCCTTTTGCATGCCCATGATTCTTGTTCTATATGGTGAATCAACTTCCGCAAATCAGTAGAGTAGCTTCAAGTCTTTTGATTTAGCAAATTTCATGAGATGTTTTGAATCTACACATTAATATCTACAGGGAATAACGTTGTTCACTCCAAATTGTAACACCCTTATCCCACATCTACCTAAGTAACTGGTCAACTGGAGTAAACATGCAATGAGATATTAGGTCCCTATACTACTAGTGTAACCCCTTCTTGTTATCAGTACCACCCCCTTGTTATATCATTGTGCCCATGTAGTCCCTATATTGTTATTATTGTTCCCTTACATTATTATTGTTATGTCGGCTCTGGTTATATTATGACCCCTTAGATTTCTATATATAGAAAGGATGTCTTGTCATTTGTATCATCCAACAATTGTTCATTTGTGTAATGTAAAGGAGGTTTCCCCCTCAAAGAAGCCCGCTATCTGTATTATCATACAAGTGGAAATATCTCAGGATTACGCAAAGCTTTAGCTCTCAAGCTATCCAGCTCTCAGTACAATCCCTCACTGCTGCTCATAGACAGAATAGACAACACATATGCCTTCTCCTTAGTGCTCCAAGCCTCCTATTTCCTTTTGCAGTTTTCCATGGGTCCTCCAGTTGTAACCTGTGTGATTTTCACCTCACGCACTGCTCTAACCTCTATAGTAACTGCACAATCCTCAAGGAATGAATTCCTTCTGCATGCAAGAGATATTCACATGGGAATATTCTAGCAACTGATAGTACATTGTCCCTGCCTTTAATCTCAACTAGGTCTTTGTCTGAACTGACATGCATGAGTTATTTATGAGAGAATATTCAGTTATCTGGAGAACACTAGTTGCATGCATGCATGCATTAACTGACTGAACTCACAATTAGTTCCACAAACTGTTTGGAACTAATTTAACTAGACTTAACTCAGTTAACTGAGCTAACTAATTACAACTCAAATACAACTCATCCTTATCTCCTTAATTAAGGGATAACTTCCTCAATCAAAGGGGTAACTGTTACATGTCTTCACAAAGACTTCATGTTTGAATTTCACCAACTAATTAACTCAAGATGAATTAATTAGTTATTTTTCAAATTGTTGGTGAGACTAAATTCAAATTTTAATTCTCAATTTTAATTTAAGGACAAATTAAAATTGGAATAT
Organism: Pinus tabuliformis; assembly: GCA_031772625.1. Classification (NCBI taxonomy): domain Eukaryota; kingdom Viridiplantae; phylum Streptophyta; class Pinopsida; order Pinales; family Pinaceae; genus Pinus; species Pinus tabuliformis. Next base: position 662,908,857 of record CM062813.1, read on the forward strand.
ATCCTAAAATGCTATCTATAGCAATGCTATTTATAGCATTTATTGTTTCTATTTTCAACACTCCATCTCAACAAGAAAGGGATTATCTGCCACCCCGATCCTGTCTCTATGGAACTTGAATTTACACTTTAAAAATTCCTTAGTCAAAATGTCAGCATCTTGCTCCTCGGTCGAAATATGCTACAACAACATGATCCTCCTCGCCACACAATATCTGAGATAATGATACCAAATGTCGATATGCTTGGACCTGTCATGAAATACTAGATTCTCAGAGAGTTTGATACAACTCTCATTATCACAATAGATCATAGTTGGATCCATCCTCTGATCAAACAAACCAATTAGAATTTTCCACATCCAATTGGCCTCACATGCTACTTGACTTGCAGCCATGTATTCAGCCTCTGCTGAGCTAAGTGCAAATGACCTCTGTTTCCTACTGTACCAAGAAACTGTAGCTGAACCAAGGTTGAAAATTCCTCCTGATGTGCTCTTCTGATCTGATGGACTCCTTGCCTAATCTGCATCTGTGAAGCCCTGTAGCTTCACTCCCTCTGACCATCTGTACCATAATCCATATTGAGATGTGCCTCTGAGGTATCTCAAAACATGCTTCGCTGCCTTCCAAAACAACTTGGTAGGTTGAACCATAGCAAGACCCAGCTGGTTCACCACAAAGCATGAATCTGGTCGTGTGTTCACTAAATACATCAATGAACCCACAAGTTTTTGATACACAGTAGCTTCTACTACTTATCCTAAAGTGACATCCTCCTTCCTCCGGTTACCTGCTAGAGGAGTCCGCATGGGCTTGCATTTCTCCATGTGGAATCTCTTGAGTATCTCATTGGCATACTTTCCTTGAGACACAAGCACTTCCCCATCCTTCTGCCACACTTCCATGCCTAGAAAGTAGTGCATGAGACCCATATCTTTCATCTTGAACTCTCTTGCAAGGTCCTCCTTGCAAGACATGATCAACTGATCATCACCTGTCAATATGAGATCATCAACATAAAGAACAATGATCAACTGCTTACCTTTCACAATGATGTGGTACAAGTTCACATCTGCTTCACTCTTTGTGAAGCCCAACCCGGTGAAGTAGTTTTCGATCCTGGTGTACCAAGCACGAGGTGCTTGCTTCAGCCCGTACAAATCTCTCTTGAGTCGGCACACTTGTGACTCACGATCAAAGGTCTCAAATCCTTTTGGCTGCTCTATGTACACCTCTTCCTGCATCCGTGTTGTTACTAGTCCTTTCTCCCAGTACTGCATCTGCATTGCACCTCCTCTCATCATGTTGCATCGTGCTACCCACTGCTGCACTGCAACTTAGTTACTGAGAAGTAAGTAATTGATCTCCCAACTGACCTTCTTGTTGGTCTAGAAACACCCTTTGATGTTGAAGCTCCTTCTGCTGCTCCATCCACATTTTTCTCTACCCACTCAGCCAGTCCTACTACTCCTCTTCGGGGCTCCCGTAGCAAGGTCTAATCAAAGAGGTTGGGTACCTCAAGGATCTTGCCCCTATTTCAGCCTTCATGAGACTATCACTTCACATTGCCCCACCTCACACCTGGAGGTATGGCTGCATGTGATTCTTCTGCCCACTTGGCTTGAAATCCCCCCCTACTGAAAATCTCTGCATGAGTGGATGCCTCCACTCGATCTCCTCTCAGCATCTCAAATTATGGCTCCTCCACAATTGTCTGAGACTTCTTCTGGCACTACATGTTGAGAGGTAATGTACTCTCCCTCTCAACCACCAAGTCTCCAACATTTGTCTTGCTCCTCAAGGCTTTGCCTGCATCTTGAACCTCAAGACCATACAGGTTCTTGACTCGTGAATCGATCTACTTCACCTCTCTCGTGGTGATGTGTCTACGGAAAACTTTTCCCTTACTGAATACAACATCGTAGCCTTTTTCCTCCAACATCGCGATAGATACCAAATTCTTCTTCAATCCAGACACATACTTCACATTTGTCATTAATAAGAGCTCCATGCTCCCTCTGGAAAGAAATCGTGCCTACTACTAAAACACTATACTTTTCATCATTACCCATCTCTATGCGCATCTGGAGGTCTTTCTCCTCCAAGGTACTGAACAAACTCTTATCGCTGGTCATGCGTAATGACGCTCCATTGTCAAGAAACCAACCACAACCCATCATCGATGAAACCATGCATGTGATGAGGGTAAAATCCAATTCGAACTGAGAGGCCAATGCCTCACCTTCAGATCCTTCCGAGGATCCCTTCTTGGATTTCTTCAATGGATAATTAGTTGCATAATGGCCCACCTCATGACAATTAAAGCATCTCACTTTAGATTTTTCAATCTTCTTCCCACCATGAGAAGAACTCGATTTGGGATGAGAATCCTTCTCCTTCACTTTCCTTGCCTTACTCGCTAAGGCTAGATTTTCTTCATCATCATGCTTAGATGAAGAACCATCTCTGGTGCTTCTCCTGATCTCCTCTTGCATCAGATCCGACCACAGTTATTACCAATCTGGCAGTTTCTCTCTTCCATTCACTAAGTCATGGTAGCTATGCCAGCTCTTAGGAAGACCAAGGAGAGCAAGACCCACCATATCATCATTGGTTTTCATGATTCCTACACTTCCAAGCTCAACTCTGCAGGGGGTGTGCTTGTTCAGATATGTAGAGATCATGTTGCCCTTTTAACACTTGATTTTCCGAATCTTGTCCTTGAGCGTCAGCTTCCTCTGGTCGTTGTTGTTCTGATATAGGTCCTTCAATGTCTTCCACATTGAAAACAAAGTCTCCTTCCCATGGAGACTCAAGACAATATGGTATCAAACTCCCTCCAGAAGAATCCTCCTCGCTCTCGCCACATATTTTTTCCATTTCGCCAATTCTTGGGCATTAGCTGTTGCTGGCTTGGGAACTTCTTGATCAATGAAGTCCTTCAAACCATTGTCTTCTAATACCACTTCCATGCGATCCTTCCATGCTATGTAATTTGAGCTTCCATCCAGGGCATACTCGAGTCTCAAGCCATTGAACGCCATTGGTGAACTTTGAGATGTGATAAGAAATTGATTTTGTACCTATAATCAAGAACTTCAAACTTCAAATTTCTCCCTTCTTTGTATACTATTCTCCACTTTGATCACATTTGCTATGATACCATGTAGAAATTCTCACTGTAGATTAATCTGATTATGCAATGTACTAAAGCAAAATACTTAATCTACTTCTACAATCAAACTTGTGGAAGCTTAATCGATTTTGAGCAAGATAAAAAAGAACACATATAACAGAGAAGAAGATTCAATCAAACATGAAACACAGAAGAATACTCTGAGGAAAGCCTCAGCTAAAAACCCCACTATCTGTATTATCATACAAGTGGAAATATCTTAGGATTACCCAAAGCATTAGCTCTCAAGCTATCTGGCTCTCAGTACAATCCCTCACTGCTTCTCATAGACAGAATAGGCAACACACATGCCTTCTCCTCAATCCTCCAAGCTTCCTATTTCCTTGCACAGTTTTCCCTCGGTCCTCAAGCTGTAACCTATGTGATTCTCACCTCACACACTGCTCTGACCTCTGTGGTAATTGCGCAATTCTCAAGGAATGAATTCCTTCTGCATGCAAGAGATATTCACATGGGAATATTCTAGCAAGTGATAGTACATTGTCCTTGCCTTTAATCTCAACTGGGTCTTTGTCTGAACTGACATGCATGAGTTATTTATGAGAGAATATTTAGTTATCTGGAGAACACTAGTTGCATGCATGCATGCATTAACTCACTGAACTCACAATTAGTTCCACAAACTATTTGGAACTAATTTAACTGGACTTAATGTTGGGTGTGGAACCTGATTATCTTCTATATTCAAAGGTATTGCCACATAGGACCCCAGTTCAAAATGGGGGCGGCAACACCGCCCGTAAGATATTCGTTGCAGGGGGGGTCCAGGGGGGGCGGCTGCGACCTTTGGGAGCCCCCCGCTGGCGAGGGGTTTTGGGGGTAGCGCCCCCGAAGCTAAAAACAGTTGTAAAATTGCCTTGTAAAAGTATAGTAATTTCTAGTCAATCTGGGCCGTTCATTAGGCGGATGATCTCACGGCAGTAGGCAACCCCTCTCTTTGTATGAGGGTATTGTATTTGAGGCTGTGTGATAGATGTGTATTCTGTGAGCGAGAAACAGAGAGGTGAGACTGTGAGAGAAAACAGAGGATATTACAACGGATTTGCTGTAGGTTGTGTCTCTTCATTTTGCTAGATAATAGAAAGGAAGGACTGGCTATTCGGGGTGGACGTAGCCCAAACTGGGTGAACCACGTATACCTGTGTCTCTCTTTTTTTGTGCGTTTTCTGTGTTTATATTTCTGCAATATTTTATGTGTTCCATTGCTCTGTAATATATAATTTTCTAACAACTGGGATCAGAGCCGAAGGTCTATTTGGCTGATAAACTCGCAGGAAAGAAGGGTTCCTGGTTCGAGTGGGAGCAATGGCAGAAGATGGTAAGTTTAGGGTCGAGAAATTTAACGGCCAAAACTTCTCGCTGTGGAAGATGCAGATGGAAGATTATCTGTATCAGAAAGATCTATACCTACCATTGGGCGGAAAAACAAAGATGTCGACGGGTATGAAAGACGAAGAATGGAACCTTCTCGATAGAAAGGCACTCGGAACAATACGGTTGTGCCTTATTGCATCAGTCGCCTTCAACATTTCGAAGGAAACCACGACAGAGGGTTTGATGCAGACGTTGTCGAAACTATATGTAAAACCCTCGGCCTCAAACAAGGTATTTCTTATGAAACGGTTATTTAATATGAATATGTCGGAAGGTGGATCTGTTGCAAACCATTTAAATGATTTTAATACAGTTACAAGTCAGTTAAGTTCTGTAGGGGTAAACTTTGATGATGAAGTTAGAGCTCTATTATTCTTGTGCTCATTATCAGAAAGTTGGAATGGTTTGGTAATGACCATTAGTAACTCCGTTTCTGGATCTAGTACTTTAAAGTTTGATGATGTTGTCGGTGCTATCCTTAGCAAGGAAATGCGACGGAAAAGCTCCAGTGAGACATCGGGAAATGCTTTGAGTGCAGAGTCTAGAGGAAGAAAAATGGAAAGAGGAAAGAGCTCAGGATATCGCAGTAAATCAAGGAAAGGCAGATCCAAGTCCAGATCGGGGATAGTGTGCTGGAAATGTGGAAAGAAAGGACACCTAACGAAAGACTGTAGATCTCGAAAGGGAAAATAAGGAGATGCACAGCAAGAAAACAATCATGAAGCAAATGTGACAGGTGAGGTGTTACAAGATTCTTTGATTCTTTCTTTCGAAAATATTACTGATTCCTGGGTGGTAGATTCAGGGGCTTCATTCCATGCCACACCTGATAAGAAATACTTTCATGACTATGTTCAAGGAGATTTTGGACAAGTTCGTCTGGGTGATGATAAACCCTATAAAATCGTTGGAATGGGTGAGGTTATTGTAAAACAATAGAATGGAAACCAATGGCTATTAAAGGAGGTAAGGCATGTTCCAGATCTAAAGAAAAATCTGATTTCAACAGGGCAGTTAGGCGGTGAAGGTTGTGTGACAACTTTCACAGATAAAGCTTGGAAGGTCACTAAAGGAGCCCTGGTAATAGCAAAAGGCGAAAAGGTTGGTACATTGTATTTATGCAATGGTATTTCTAACTCTGTTAATGCTTTAACTTCCAAAGGAGCAGATGCAGCATTATGGCATCATAGGCTCGAACACATGAGTGAAAAGGGGATGAAGATTCGGTTTGAAGAATGTTGATTTGGACTTCTGTGAGAATTGCATTTATGGAAGACAGAAGAGAGTCATATTTCTCAGAGTTGGGAAAGAAAAGAAGAATGGAAAATTAGAGCTTTTGCATACAGATGTATGGGGACCTGCTCAGGTATCATCTCTCGGTGGCTCTCGTTATTATGTTACTTTTATTGATGATGCAACTAGAAAAACTTGGATTTATTGTATTAAGAATAAATCTGATGTATTTGATACTTTCAAGAAATGGAAAGCTTTGGTTGAGATTGAGACAAGAAAGAAATTGAAGTGTCTTAGATCAGATAATGGAGGTGAATATTGCAGCAAAGAGTTTGATAAGTACTGTTCAGAGCATGGAATTCGTAGAGAGAAGACAGTTCCAAGAACACCACAAGAAAATGGTGTGTCAGAAAGGATGAACAAAACAATCATGGAGCGTGCAAGGTGCATGAGATTGCATGCAGGATTGCCTTTACAGTTTTGGGCAGATGCTGTAGATACTATTGTTTATCTAATAAATAGAGGGCCTTCAAGTTCCTTGGATGGTGGTGTTCCAAAGGAAGCATGGACAGGTAAAAAGGTAAACTACTCTATTTAAAGCCTTTTGGTTGTGAGGCCTTTGTCCATATTGATAAAGAAAATAGAACAAAGCTTGAGGCAAAGTCAAGGAAATGTACCTTTATTGGATATGGTGTTAATGATTTTGGTTATCGCTTATATGATTACGAAAATCACAAAATCATTAAGAGCAGAGATGTAATATTCAATGAAAAGGTCTTGTATAAGAATCAGTTGCAGGAAAAGAAACAGGAAAAGGAAAACAAGGAATACGCAGTTCTTGATGAAATCACTGAAAAAGTAAAGGTGCCTGAAAATAATAATAATCAACAACCACAACAACAGCAACCACCACAACAACAACAGGCACCCCAAACACCTGAAAGTGGTGTTAGAAGATCTACCAGGATAAGTAGACCCCCTGAACGATACTCTCCTTCATTATATTATTTATTGTTGACTGATTCCGGTGAACCCGAATGTTATGAAGAAGCAATGCAGGTTGAAAGGAGGAAGAAGTGGGAGGTAGCCATGGAAGAAGATATGGACTCCTTAATGCATAACCAGACTTGGGATTTAGTCAGGTTGCCTGTAGGAAAAACTACATTGAAGAATAAATGGGTTTACAGGTTGAAGGAAGAAGTTGGAGGAAAACAGAGGTATAAAGCTAGACTTGTGGTGAAGGGGTTTGCACAGAAGAAAGGTATTGATTTTCATGAAATATTTTCTCCTGTTGTTAAAATGACTTCAATCAGAACTATTTTAAGTCTTGTAGCAGCTGAAGATTTGCTTCTTGAGCAGTTAGATGTAAAGACAGCCTTTCTCCATGGGGATTTGGAGGAAGAGATATATATGCAGCAGCCACAAGGATATGAGGTGAAAGGGAAGGAGAAACTAGTGTGCAGGTTGAAGAAGAGCTTGTATGGCTTAAACAGGCCTCAAGGCAGTGATATCTAAAATTTGACAAGTTTATGTCTGAATAAGGTTATACTAGATGTCACTTTGATCATTGTGTTTATTTATAGCATTTCTTGTTGCTATTTTCAACACTTCCATGTCTTTTATAATTTTATTATTCTTCACTTTCATGCCCATGAAGCGATTTTGCATATAGTTTATCTCTTTCTTGTGGTTTTCTTGCATGATAGCTATCTGCTTGTTGTGATCAAATTCCATGATGGCCATTTCTTCATCATGTATTAAAATATTCTATTGATAGTTGAGGATTTTAGAAGATCACTTTCACTCTTTTGCATAGCACTAGGGGCACAAGGTAAGTCACCTTGTTCAGTATATCTATCCTTTAAAGCATTGATGATGTATTGTAATGAAGATAAAGAATCCTCAGGACAATTACAAAACCAATTCATTGCATCACCTTTTAAGGAAAAGGAAAAGAGACTTATCTCGACATCTTCATGATTATATTGTGAAGGAAGACAATTCTAGTTATTACATGGGTAACTTTGCAAAGATGCTTTACGGCAATGGCTGAATCACCACCCGAGAACAAAGGAAATTTATGAATGGCCTCTTTCGATATATAATGGAGACTATCATCCATGATGACCTGCTTAAAGGGGAGAAGGGAACAACCAAACGGATTCTAGAGTGTTAGATCTTTGCTCAAGAAAATAAAAAAGATCCACAAGAAGTGAGCTTCTAGCAAAAATTATTGAAAGAAATGGAGTTGCCACTTGAGCATGGACCTAGCTTTCATATTCCAAAGGCAGAAACTGAAAGTTCAGTCAAGAGAAGCAAAGATATCAATCAAGGTTTCTTGTCTGGGAGTAAATGGATGTATAAGTGGAGTCACCAAGAAATCAACCGCAATGTCCAGGTATTAAAGGTGCATATGAAAGGATTAGTGAGATGACGAGAGATACGTTGATGAAGAGATGAAAAGGCACTATAAAATGTGGCATTGATGGGACAAGAAATGATAAAATATTAAAAAAATGAATGGCTAATGAATGGTGGAAAAGAATAGAAGATTAGAAAAATGTCATGAAGATCAAGGACATAAAAAATCTATCCCCAACAATGGCGCCAAAAAATGTTGTCACACATAATTTCTAGGCACCGCTAAGACAGCTTAGATCAGAGGTTGTCATGTCGATCCCCAATCTCTTCATTTAAGTTGTCTCCAAATAGCAGAAGGGGTAGACCCTACTGAAATGGAATGAAGGAGAACTAGTTGGGAACCAACCAGTTTGGGAGACACAGTTAAGCAACCAAGTACTTGTTTTATATTTAGCAAGACTTATAGGATTCGATTAGATTTAAGCGATTGATACCAGTGCCTTATGGAGTCAACTATCTTGCTAGAAAATTTAGGACCAAGTAATTGATGAGTAATTGCTGCTTGGATGAAGGAATATCTTATATGAAATACAAATCCTAAAACTAATGTTAGATGTAGGAATCTTAGTTAATTTTAGTTAAATGGCTATCTAAGTTTTAACCCTTCAATCATTTCAATATTGAGCCTAATTTCATAGTAAGTGGCAAAGAGAACATAAGGTGAAGCACACTAAGGTGTGATTAACGATACCTCTACTTAAAATCTAACATACTCGGCGCCTCCAGTGCTGCAGAGGGTTGTGGGCTCTAACAATTGCAAGATCACTATTTTAAGTACTATTAAAACTAGACTTCTCAAGCAAAGATGGATGGGTACCTATCTTTCTATCGACCAAGCTTATGCTTGGAAGTAAATTTTAAGTAGGCAAGGCTAACTTAATATGCAAATGCACAAGATGATTAGAGGATGAAGCTAGATTCAAGGATTGAAAGAACTTATGTCACGATCTATTTCTGATTTAAATGTCAAAGCCTTAAATGCCAAAATCAATATTCACTTCACAAAATAATGGGTGAAAGATAAACTTCTGAGAAATGCACTTAAAATTTTACAATATAATGCCCAATATGAAAATAAATCACAAGCTTCAATTCTTTTTAATGCAATTATAGATCAAAGAGAACAAAAATTTCTTCACAATTCTTCAATACCACTCTCAATATAAATGCCAATTATATAGATGCTCAAATATACTCAATTTAGGAAACAAAAGATATGCAATTTACCACAATTCCATAACAATTACTTGAAAATTTCTCAAAAATTTAATATACAATAAAAATTAATTCAAGTAATTAAAACCACGCTTAGAGTTAATTAAACGATGAGTAATCTCAATAGATGTCAAGCACAAAAATATTTAAAACTCAATATCAATGATTATGAAACTTCTCATGCAAAAGTCCTAAGCACTTAAATTTCGAAAATTAATTACTATTGAAAAACCATGAAATCCAAATGTTAAACACTTCAAGCAATTCCAGAATTAAAATGATTTTCTTCAGTAACCCAAACCCATAAAATTTCCTCTTATAGTCAAACCTTAGAGATATTAAAACTTCATTATATAAGAATCTGAATTTTTTAAACCTATTCGAGCTCCAGGAAACTCTCCTAGGTTGTAGCTCGGAGATGCCTGGTAACATATAATTTTCAATATGGTTCTAGGAACTTATTGGGATGGGTGATGGTTTGGTTCAAGCCAGATAACCACTTCTACTATGATTTCACTCTAGACATAAATGAAAACCCTCAGACTACAAGGCTTTAGACCACCAATGCTCAACAGTTTTGGAATTAGGTGAATAGATGAAGAATACTAACCACATTAGCAGATGCATACAGAATGTATGATGGCCAGTTGCAACTAGTAAATAAACTTGTGAATCTAATCTATCAATGGAGAGATAAGATGACAGTTATCTTGCATTTGATACAAAAGAGACCTGTGTGACCTACTCACTGATACATTCAATTGTCTAATCCAAAGATAAGATGACAGTTATCTAGTATTAGACATAGAAGAAGTCATGAATACAACACTTTAGGCACAAGCTTAGAACAGAGGAAAAATGGGCATTGAGCAATTAACAGCAAAAGAAGCTTGCATTACTGAAAATGAAGATGAGACGCTGCAAGTTACATAATATCTATAGTCTCCAGAAGTTGAACCGAAACACAATTGCCAACCCTGATTACCTCTTTCTTCTGGCTATTTATAATCTATCATTACAATGGCTCTTAGCCATTTAGGGATGGAGGGATCTTAATTGACCACCAACTACCATTAACTGTCTGATAGCGTCTTTGAACGTAGTTACTTTCTCTACTACGAAAACCTGATCGGTTCTGGTACCGTGCTGTCCTTTGGGTAGTCGAATTGATCATGGCAGAGGAGTTCCATGACTGTTTAATTCGGTTGTTGAGTTGTGCTATGTCCTTTTCTCCTCTGGCCATGCTTTTCTTTTAATTTAGTTTCATGTTCGGACTATCGCCAGACTGATAGAGTCGGCCATCTTCCTCTTCGAGTAACAGATAGGATGTGGGGTATGGAGTGCATGGGAAGATGGATGGTCGTGAATGATCGCGAATGATGGTCGTCGGATCAAGGGAGATGTGTGGCAAAGATTGTTTTTTGGAGGATAGCGGTCGTGGTGGGAGCGGAGCATGTCCGGTCCATTAGATCTTTAGGCGAGTAGATCAAATGGTTATCGGGCGGTGGAGATGTGTCGGTGGTAATTTGGTGGTTTGATTTGAGTGGTAATGGTTTACATCACGCCGGCATCGGGCGATAAACGGTAAGTGTCAGAACTTGCCCGATGCCATTCATGGGATGATAGTAGCGGCAGGGAAAAAGAAAAACCGCCCACATCGGGCGGGTACTTCTTGCGCTTTCTATCTGTACGATATGGGTGCTAACCATTAGATCTGGTGGGGGTGATCTAATGGTGGAGTTTCGGAAAAGTTGGTGTATTGGTTGGGACGTGGACCGTTGTATTGGTAGGGAAAAATCAATCGCGAAGATGCGGTGAAGGTACGAGATGTCTTAGGGAAATATGCTATAGGCGCGTAAGGCATCTGGGTGAGGTTTTATGAGGATTTTGGCTATTGCGCTTGGGGCTAAGACCAAAGAGGAATTTTTCGAGGTGGGAGGGTTAACTTAGGAAATAGAAAGGGTAAAGTGTGAGCAGGGGTAAGGGAAGAAGAGGAAAAATGGCCCATGTGGGGCCTTCTTTTGTGCAACAAAGTAGACTGTGTCCTTCCTTTAGCCTTCAAAACATCAACGTTGCACCTCAGGGTTAACACTGGCTCCTTCTAGGGATGAAAGCCTCCTTGTGAGGTTTCAACAGTGGTAGACCACTACCTTTCCAGTAAACAACAAGATTATATCTATTACATAGTGTTCCATTGGGCATGGAGTCTAACTAGTCTGGAATAAAACTGAAAAACATATTTACAATACCAAGGCTTTAAAGCCTTAAACGAAATAAAGTTCAAAGAACAGCCCATTTACTGGGCCATAAAAAACATATCCTCCTTCCTTTAAAGCATTCCTTTTGAGAAAACAACCATTAAACTGAAAATTGAAAATTTTTACCTTTCTATGAAAGGTTTCTTTGTCTTAGCCAATGTGCATATAAGTGAATTCATCAAAGACTTGCAAAAGCCTATTGATTTGATCCTTTACTTCATAAACTTTCCAGCATTCGATATTATTAGGTATAGATGGTCTATATTTCACCTTATCTCTGTATGCTTTCAGCCTTATATGTTTTGCTCAGAAGGTTTGGCACACCTGCTAAATGATAAGGTCTGCTTCATACTCTGCTATGTCATTTGTGACCTGAAAACTTAATATGAAGGATGAATTAATGCATTCTTGTGTGGGGAACACAAGGACTTCACCTGTTCCTGCAGCTTCCTTAGAGCAAGCCCCATCAAAGAACATGTCCCAAATCTGTGAGCCTTCTTCCTCTGTGATTTGGCAAACTAGTGTTTTAAGCTGTGTAGAGGCCAACTGATAAGGCTTGGTAATGTCAAGACAGAGCTGATCCATGATAGCCTTGGGTGTTGGATTATGGCTGGCTCCAGTGTCCAGAAGACAATTATGAAGGATTTCATCATGAATAGACAGAGAAACATAGGATGATGGGGAGCTATCTTCATAATTTCAATGATTGGGCTGAGAATAACAGTTGGTTGGTCATCTTGCAGATTTACATAGTCAATGGAGGATTGAATTGCTTTAGGCTCAAGATCATCAAGGATGGATGCTTTAAAGGACTCATTCTTCACTAGTTCGATAAGAGGCATAGCTATTCTTGGCTTCTGGATCTATGATTCAAAATTGAAAGGGGAAGGGGACTTTTCAGGACCTCTTACCTCTTGAGTTTGGCATTTTAGGCTGATAGAATCAACTACTGGCTACTTCTGCTTATTGGCTTGATGTTCTGCAGGAACAATAGCTTTATGAACAGGAGTTTCTTTGACATTATTCATCATAGACCTCAGATTATATTGGTGCTGATATACCATTTGTAGAACAGCTGCACCATCCCATTCTTGGTTGATCTGGTCATTGAATAACGACTTATCATAGGCAGCTTTCGTTAAAAAAGTGGCGCTACCTTTGTCTTCCATGCAGTGGATCTCATCGTCTTCCTCAAACTTCTCTTCTTCCATGACTGCATTTTCAAACGGGGTCTTCACCCTTTGGTCTTCATTGGCATCTTTGTTTCTTTCTCTTCTATATGGATTTGGATTTGGAAGAGCAAAGGTATTAGGCACCCTTGCTTTCCCAGAATGCTACTCAACCTTTCATTTGGAAACTTCAGAGGCTAATGACTCTATCATCTTAGCCATTTTATCGATTTTGGGATCTGAAGATGATGAGGGCACACCCCTCTATCTTCTTCTATCAGCATTACCTTTGAGCTTTTCTACAACCATGATGTTTGATTCTACTTCCAGGGCTGCATCTTGCATATCAGCCAAAGAAGCACATCATCTCTCCCTAAATAGTAAACAGAAATAAGAATCGAAGGCATTGGCATAGGTGAGCTTAGCAGAGGTAGGGGTGGGTTTCACTTTGGCTGGTATCTTGCTGTACATGCAGTTAAATATTTTATTGAAATCAGACAGCAGCTCACCATTTTCCTTCTGTAAGTTCCAAAACTCAGTATGATAGTAGAGTAGATCTTTCTTATCCCCCCAATGCTTTAGGAAAACATCATCTAAGACCTCAATATCTGTTATAGACTTAGGGGTCAATCCTTTGAACCATTTTCTTGCCTCTCCATCTAGGCTTTGGACAAAGACTCTCATCCACAAATCATCTTCACTAATGTCTAGATTATCTGCATAGCTATAAAAGGACTCAAGATGTTCTTCAATTGTAACCCCTTCAGTCCCAGTGAACTTAGGCATGTATTTCTGATATTCTCCAGTAGGCATGGCATTCAAAGGAGTAGGCAATACCAAGAGCCCATACCTAGCAGCTATGATTCTTTCCATTTTGGTGAGTTCTTGTGGACCTGCCATGGTTGTGGTGGATTGAAGAGTACTGGAAGTCTGGATGATATAAATATGAGGTGTGATTGAAAGGAATAAAGGAATATGATGGACTAGAGGGGAGGTTTCCTTTGGGCTGAAATCCAAAGGAGGACCTATAGAATAAGGAGCTTTATGAACCTCTAAAAAAATTTCTCCACTGCTAGTGCTAGAGGCTATATTCTCAACATGTATTTGTTATATTACAAGCCTTTCTTGCCGAGATGCATAAGATTGTTTAGGTTTACCTGATCTTGATGCTCCTTTCTGTGATAAATTTCTACCTTTGATGATTTTTTCAGGGTCGGGTACTGGGCCAGCTGGTGACTTTTGAGGATTTCCCCGAGTATGCCTCACAAGCTGAGCCAGAACTATGATGTGGAGTCGCCAAAAATTTCTGCCTCCAGTAGATTCACCAAATAGATGATTGCAACAAAAAATGTGTCTAGACTTTGTCTATCATAAAAATTGGATCTGTGTCGTTCTCCCAGGGAAGCAGAGCTTCAATCCTCTCCCTGACAACGACGCCAATTATGTTGGAGCTCCAGGAAACTCTCCTAGGTTGTAGCTCGGAGATGCCTGGTAACATATAATTTTCAATATGGTTCTAGGAACTTATTGGGATGGTTGATGGTTTGGTTCAAGCTAGATAACCACTTCTACTTTGTTTTCACTCCAGACATGCATGAACGCCCTCAGACTACAAGGCTTTAGACCACCAATGCTCAACAGTTTTGGAATTAGATGAATAGATGAAGAATACTAACCACACCAGCAGATGCATACAGAATGTACGATGGTCAGCTGCAACTAGTAAAGAAACCTGCGAATCTAATCTATCAATGCAGAGATAAGATGACAACTATCTTGCATTTGATACAGAAGAGACCTATGTGACCTTTGCAGGTTGGAGAAGCATAAAGGTGAAGTCGAAGGAGGGACGACAGGGAGATGGTAGCGATGGAAGGATGCAGGAGGAGACAAGCATGTGGAGGAAGGGAGGCAAGGGCTGCAGGAGAGAAAAAGGTGATAGTCACACTGATAACAAGAGGCTGCGAGGGAGAAAGGGATACGTTGGGCAACGAGGAATGAGAGGGAGCAACGAGGATGAAGGTTAAAGATGTTGCATAAGAGATGGTAGGGCACGCAGAGCAACAAGGAAGGGTTGAGACATGGGCTAGCGGACGATAAAATGGGATTGCGTGCAGGGAGCTTGTAGGAAGAAAAAAAAAAACCCACACATAGGTAGAATAAATGAGGGAAAGGTAGCAGCGAAAGGAGGAAAATGCAGAGGGAAAGAAGAGGAATAAAGTAGATAAGGGAAAACTCGGCAGATACAAAAAAAAGGAGAAGGAAAATGCAGAGGGAAAGAAGTTGTGACTTTTGAAGGTTTTCGAAATGCAAAGGAGCTAGAAAAGAGGGAGAAGAAAGCTGGAGCTTCCAAACAACAAATAGGATTAAAAAAAATGGTAGCCCAAGGGCTTTAAAAAATTCCCCAGAAATTTAAATTTCAAATTGATATATTTCTTCTTTAAAATTTGTTCTCATAAAAACCTCATATCTGAATTTCAAACCCTCAGACTGAAGATAAGTTTGAATAATTTATCCCTGCAAAATGGTATTGATTTTAGATATTGCCCTCCGCTTCAAATTAAATTTTTCCTTTAGACCTGCACCTGCAAAACAAAAAAAATTTACTTAGATCACAAATATAAAAAAATAAATGAAAACCCCAAAACCCAAGTTAGAAAAAACTTAGATCTATACAAAATATTTACAGATCTATGCACAAAGGTTGCAGATATACCATATCTTAGGAGTATGAGTTTAACTATGCTCCTATATCTAATGATATAATCCTCTTCCTAGCTAAATCTATCAATTTTCCACAAAATATTTAAAAAAATGACTTTTTTAGAGAGGTACTAGCCCAAAAACATCATGCATAAAAAATTGATCGTTAGACAAATCTCGAAGCTTATATGAGGTAGGCTATTGAAAAATATCTATTTGGTTGGTCCAATCGAGGACTATTCCCAAATTCTCAATGAAACCCTTTGAGATCTTCTACAAACATTAAATCAACTATCAAACCAAGTAGAGAAATAGAATGACAATAAAATTCCGAAGAAATAGAGATCCCTGCTAATTCAATAAAAAATAAAAAATGTTATCCTAGATCCAACAAACTAAATAAGGTACATGTATTCATATTATTCTAAGAGAGTTATTGATTGACAAGTTTCACATAATATTAAGTAGAAATTAAAACAATGTTACCATAGATTCATGAAGAGGAACACCACCGCAAATAGATACCTCAAATACTTTTGCATTAATTCCAGAAAATATACAAGAGAGCTTGAGAGCTTAGTACATGATTCAAAGATCAGATGAAAAATAGACTGACGTCGACCTCTAATTTATAGATAAATTCTCCAACGGCTAGTTCATGTGATCCCCATCAAAGTAATTTCGACTATTGAAAAAGATTTGATTATCTTTTAATCTCGTTTGTCGAAATTATTTATTTTTTGAGGAATTTCAAATTTTTGATTTAATTAATTCAAAAATAATAATTTTTAGTTAATTACCTCAAAAACTCGACTTTGACTTAACTACCAAGTTCCAAGGGTCCAATATTTCTTAAAATTTTCAATATTTCGTTGGCCCGGGACCTTTAAAAAATTATTTTTTAAGACCTATGAATTTTGCCTTTGCAGAATTTAAATTTGGGCCTAGGACATAAAATCAATTATATTTATGGCTTAGGATTTTTAATTTAATTTGGCCAAAAATTTAATTAATTGACTTATGAGGGGATTAATTATTTTTCTAACCCTCAAATACTTAGTCATGGTGTCTAATTATGAGGGACCATGCACTAAGTATCTTTTATATCATGATTTTACATTTTAATACATGAAAGGGGGAAACCCATTTGTTATAGACCCTCAAAAAATACCCCTTTCTGCGACACAAAATATAATCTAGTAGACCAAGTGACTTATAATAAAATAATCTAAGGAATTAACTAGGATCATTCCCAAATAACTTTTATGTAGTCTTGATCTAAAACACTAAGACTCGCCTAAGATCTTAGCAAAAAAATCCACTCTAGCTTTATGGTAAGAGTGGAGGGAAAAACTTTGCCGATCATTTGTGTCTAGAGACACAGATGAATCAGTGAGACAAAAAAATTCCTAGAATGGAGATCGTCACCAAAACCATAGGTTTACCTAGGTTGTTACATACAGACATGATCATAATGAGATTATTTGCATTTTACATATGCAGAATGGACTGACATATTCATAAAACTGTTGGTTGATGAGGACGCCTAAATGACACAGACGCTCAAACATGATGGATCCCTTTTGCGAAAAAAAGGGTGTACTGCTATGGGTCATTGACACAAAATGGTCAACAATGTGTATACAAATGCTTGTACACTTCAACGGCTGCCATCAAGTGACTCTCTATAGTGTCCAATGGCAAAGTTAGTTATGAGTTATTGTCTTCTATCTTCTATTTATTTAATGTCCATAATTTATTTATTTATTTACTTGGAAGGTGACAACATCTATCATAACCTAATGGTCCACCCATAGTGG
Source organism: Pinus tabuliformis (assembly GCA_031772625.1). NCBI lineage: Eukaryota > Viridiplantae > Streptophyta > Pinopsida > Pinales > Pinaceae > Pinus > Pinus tabuliformis. The sequence goes on from CM062813.1 coordinate 662,926,247, forward strand.
CTCTCTATAGTGTCTAATGGCAAAGTTGGTTATGAGTTATTGTTTGCTATCTTCTATTTATTTAATGTCTATAATTTATTTATTTATTTATTTATTTACTTGGAAGGTGACAACATCTATCATAACCTAATGGTCCACCCATAGTGACTCTCTATAGTGTCCAATGGCAAAGTTGGTTATGAGTTATTGTCTTCTATCTTCTACTTATTTAATGTCCATAATTTATTTATTTGGAAGGTGACAACATCTATCATAATTTAATGGTACACCCACAATGAAGGCAATAGTCATTCACTGCTATATGCCAATATGCATTTACTTATCAATTTTATTCAAGGAAACTGACACAGCGTAAAATCATCTATTAATGGTTCATTTGTAACAAAAATACCTCTTTGTCTTGTCTAGTGTAAAGAAGAAAAATAACATTGTTAAAATAAAAACAAATTCACATAAACTCCATAGTGATACAATGCATTTGTCAATTCTAAAAAACAAGTGGGTTGAAAGAGTTTGTCACTTTATGATATTAAGAGGGTTGGAAATGAAAATACTTTCTCTTAGATTATTTGGTTTATACTCATAATAGATTTAATTTTCAAAATATTTGTGGCTCCATTAACCTTGACCTCTTTTTCTTTTTTTTTGTGATGAGAATGTTTTATTAAAAACCATTTTAACTTTTTAACTTAAGTAATCTCTTACTTTCTAGATTTCACAATATTTTGATCTTAGCTCAATCATCATCATCCTAATAAAAAGACATCATGTTTATTTTTGAAAAAGAAGCCATTAACATCTTTACTTATATCCAAGAAAAACAAACTTTTAACTAATTAAAACTAGATATTATTGTTAGATATTTCCAGAAAAGAAATGTGTAATGGATTTTCGATTCATCTAAAATTCCAAATAATTACTCCATCCATCATTAAAAATAAAAAATATATTGCACAATTTTCTTCCAAAAATATCTAACTTCTTTCGAATATTCCACGAAAGAGAGATATGTCAAAGGTTCTCAAGACTCTCCAAAAGAACTTGGGTAAAGGAAATGAAGAGATGAAATGAAACCAACCATTTTATGAACCCGAAACTAATTCCTGGGTGGATCAATTGCAAAAAGTTTTTGTAGAACTTCTTTTCTTTCTCATTTTGTCAAAAAGTAGATTTCTCCCTATCCATTCGTTCTTGAAGTATGAAATTAGATCCTGGAGCTGCGGAACTCACTACTCTATTAGAAAAGAGAATTACCAACTATTGTACCAATCTACAAGTTGATGAGATCGGTCCATAAAAACTATGATTGTGGTACCGACAAAATAATTCAAAACCTCAATAAAATCCACCAAAGGAATCAATACCCATTAACATCCATACTGATTACAAATCTAGCTATTCTATTGAATTTTTATTTTATATATACTTGTCCTATTCATAACCAATGCGTGAAATTTAAGGCGCACTCAATTTAGGGGTCAAGGTTAAGGCGCTGCTAAATTTAGCGGTCTTCACATTACATAACCTGCCGGTTTTCCGGTGAAACGTAATGTCTGCATTCAGTTAAGAAGTAAAATATTTCAATATGTCGGTCTCACAGTTGGAGATTATGTAGGTTTAACTTTTCTTTTTTAACACGAAAAATTATATGTAAATAGGTTTGATAGATAGCCAACAAGTCAAGGAATTTGTGATATGACGAGAGTTCACTCTCATAAAAATGTCTACCCTTCATGGGTCAGTATTAATTATTCAAATTTATTACATCTTACATTATGGAGAGAAAATAAATGTTGTGGGGAAAATTATTTTGAAGGGGTTGTGTTAAAAGGTTGGGTGGAAAATATATAGGTAACAATGATAAATATTAAAAATTTTGGTGTGAGATAGTATTATAAATGAAATGGTTGGTATTAATTCATAATAGACATCAAGATATTTATGTTATGACACGTCTCATATTGTTAAGATTAAAAAAAATATAAAAATTAACTAAATTATAATTTTATTTTAAATTTTTTGGATTGAGTGACTAAATGTGTTAAAGAGGAGGGAGATGAGTTAGTCACCCCATCATGAATTTCATAACTATTATGGGTTATTTCTACTTAGAGTCGAGTTTCACTGCAAAGCGCTGGGATTTTTTCTCAGGTGAGTGGGTTTGTCGTCCAAATTTGGAGTGCCAACTCTTCTTTTCTTTGGGGGAAGGACCAAACCACTCAGTCCTAGCCTCTCCTACAACCCTTCAGTTTCAAGCATTCCATTCTAGTTCAGCTGGTGCAGAGGATTATTACTACAATTTCACTCTATTCAAGGTATCTTGTCAACTCATGTCAAGTTACATGGCTAGGTACCCTCTCCATTGTTTCCATTTTCAATTTTTAACAATGGTTTACAATGCATCTCTAAAGGTATCGAGCTTATATTATCCAATTATGTGTTACAGAAGTTAAATGCTTAGCCTTTTTTCTTGGTCTCTCTCATAGGTATTAATCTTCCCCCTCTTCATTCTCACCCTCTCCCCTTTGCTCACCTTCATGTGCAAGCCTTGTTTCATTTGTTGTTGGTTCTCTGTAGCCTCGCCCAAGCCTGGCCTCTTGAGTTCTAGCCTTCGCATTCTTGGCCTAAGCTGTCACGCCCCTACACTGGCGGTACTCTTCCAACCACACTATAGCGAGGTGCGGCACTACCAACCGTTTTCTTTTCACCAATACTTACGATTGTAGACTACGCCTAACATTCCATACTTAGTTTATTTTTTCATTACCAAGTATTATCTTTGTCCTTTATACAGTGAAAGCCCATAACATTCACATAAACAACATTATACAATAGAAATGCACAACAGTATAAAGGGAGGGGCAACTCCCTGCAATATGAGTATGCCCGAATCAATATATATAATCTTCCTTTATAAGTACAAGTTAAATCTTGGGAAACCCCAAATTTACACTTAACCAAATTTCCAACTTCGGCAAACTTGGTTGCCCAGCTCGTCGGCGCCTCCGCACGGTCGCCGCACAACTCACCAACCCTTCGTTCACCTCGTCGCATGATCGTGTTGTTTGCCCAACTTGGGCACACCTCGTCATAACCAAGTTGCCACACACGAGTGCCTCCGCATGAGTCAAACCTTTGTTCACAACCTCAACACTTCACCGTTTCCACCATTTCGTCGTGCACGACGTGCCCTACCCAAGTTTCCCATCCACACGATTCTTCGTTTCATCGTACACAGCGCGCCCTCACCTGGCCGCCCGTCCGCACGTCCACCCGTTCACCCAAACTCGTTCACCTGAACAACTTCACTCGAGTCGCCACACGACTTCACCCGGTTCGCCCGAACGACTTCACCCGGGTCGCCCGACGATTTCACCTGGCTCGCCCAAACGACCTCACCCGATTCGCCCGAACGACCTCGCCCGAGTTTCCTGCCCAACGACCTCACCCGAGTTCTACCTGAACGACCTCGCACAAGCCCTGCTTGAATGACCTTGCTCGAGTTCTGCCCGCAACCTCGCCCGAGTTTTCTGCACGAGTTTCTTGCACGAGTTTTTCGCCCGAGTTCTCTACACGAGTTTTTCGCCCTAGTTTCTCACCCGACTTTTCTGCACCTGACTGTTCTGCATGAGTTTTTCGCCTGAGTTTCTCACCCGGGTTTCTCACCCGAGTTTTTCACCTGACTTTTCTACACGAGTTTTTCACCCGATTTTCGCCCGTCATGCGGGCTCATCCACGCACTGCAGAACTCTTGACTGAACTCGTGGTGATTGAATGATGGTCGTTTGCCTCAAAATGCCCTCCAATATATACGGGCGGGTGACGGGTTATGTCACCCGGCCGACCCACGCCCAACGCCTAAGCCGACTCGTTCAACATGTTGCCTTCGCCTGAGTGGAGGGTCGGCCCGCCCAACTCATGGGACCGCCCTCTCAACTTGCCCAACATCATATAAACTCGCCCTTGGCTTGTTCAATTCGCATTTCGCACGAGCTCCTCGCTCGTCCTTCACGGTGAAGGTGACCCGGACCGCAGGTCCATACATAAGCCCTTCAATAAAACTTCTCGTGTCTTAGTGAAGCTTGTCCCCCACCTTTCTCCCCTTGTCTTAGACAACACTGTCATGTCCCCCACCTTTCTCCCCTTGTCTTAGACAACACTGCCATTTCCCCCCCATGTTGAGGCATAGATCTTGTTGGGGTTGCAGAGCTAGCTCCATAGGTACCCACGGTGGCTCTTATGCTCATTCTTGGGTCTATCCTTTTAATTAGCTCTATCATCAACAAAATGCTCCCACGGTTCTAGAGGAAATTCAATTTGTTGAAGAGAAGGTGATGACTGAGCAAGAAGAAACATTTGAAGCTGAGGTTTTAGCTTCATTGATAGATTGGGTGCCATATCTTAGGCACAAAAGGGTTGGAAAAATCAATATTTGCTTACAACAAACATTTATTGGCACTTAAAGTTGTTTCTTTGCAAAATGCTACTAGAGAGAAATGAAGCAAAGAAAGAGATCATGTTTCACCTTAATGAGATACAATTGGAACATAGGGACATGGAAGGTAGGCTTGTGCCATGGGGACTTCACTCAATGAACCTATGACATATCATGTACATTCGTGGCATACTAAACAATTCCTTTAATTTGAATACATATTGGAAAATACCTCTAATAATCACATTATTTAACCCCCTACCAATATGAATCCAATACACCTTCCCAATTTAAAAAACCTCTACTTTCAATAGATATTGTTGGTATCCATTCTTTTTATTAATTTTGAGTTCCATTTTTTATACCTGTCAATATAAAAACCCTTTACCCCCTATTCTATGCTCAATATATTATGTCATTTTATCCTCAATATATATCCCCCAATATGAACTCATGTGGTATGGTATTGCTTCCCCAGTGAAGCCCCCGTGGCTTGCACACACAGAAATTGTGTTCATTTGTCTCAACATCGTTGCTCCTCTGGTTGGTCTAGCTGCTCATGATTTTATCGAGGTCTCCACCTCATCTTAATTTTGTTTACATTATTTTATGTTGCAATGATGTGATGCTACTATGTTGTCTATTGTTTTAGCATTACAAACTATTGTGTTTAAAGTATGTAATAGGCTATATATAGAGATATAGATATTAAAGTTAAGCCCATTTTTGAGGTATCCCACACATATTTCTACTAGCAGAGCCAGTCTTAGTGACCATGATGGCTTTCATTTGGTTTTGAACAACATATTTTGGATTAAATCTCTCCTCTACTATTGTTTTCCTGGTTTCCAATGTAGCATACCACTACGGTAGGGAGTTGATGGCTTTCTTTATAATATGTTCTTTTGATAATAGGAAAAAAGAAATATTATCAATCCCTACCTTGCTAGGAACTATAGTATCCCCCTAGTGGTCAAAGTGTGTTGACTGTGCATTATTTTGCTGTGTTTTTTCAATTTTACCTAAAGTTTCGGGAAGATGTTAAATATTTTCATTTTCCTATAAATTCAAAAATGGTGGAGAAATTTTTTTTTTGGTATTTGTCAGTGCCTAACAATAAAACTAATTTTGTGAGTGGTCATTCCCTCGGTGAGTACTCTGACACTAATACTAACGCTAACACTTTTATGTTAGTACTTTTCGCAGTGCTGCCAAAACTGACCCGATTGTTTGTCCTTTACATAGATGAGGGGTGGGGAGGGGTTTTTCATTAGGCAGAGATTTCACTATGAAATATATGTAAAATGACTCATGGAGTCTGGCTGTAAAAGCCATGCAATGACTCTCTATGAATTATATGTTCGAAAGTACAAAACAAATTTAGTTTATCATGTAAGCATTATCATGCACACGCTCATAATGGCCTTGAATTAAATCTTAGTGAATTCCAACAATGCTCTATGACAAGCATGTGCAAATATTGTTCGCTTCGTATAAATCTTGCTAAGTATTTGAAAATTTCAAAGCTCCAATGTTCAATTTCACAGCTCCCTGCAACTAAACATGATTGTAATCCTCATATTATACTCACTCTAGAAATTGAAACGAAAGGTTGAATCCTCCTGCAAGAATTAGAAATCAGGCCTGTGGATGTGTGTTATGATGTCAACCTTGCATCTTTGACTCAACTATATTATACAACAAAAGAGACATTTAATTTAGAAATTATATCGGTTCCAATTGTGCATCAAAGTAGCAGCTCCAGATTAGATGTATTTGAACAAATTTCAAGGGACATTCCATGGTTGGTCATCCAAAATCCATGGGCGATACCAAGTGCAGTCAATTATTTTATGATTAAGTTAGGTGCACTGCATGAACTAGAAGTAAAGGCTCCAAACACAATCAAGATAATAGAATCTAATGGTAGAATATTTACAACTTCTAAGCCTATAGTGGGTTTGCTGGAATGACATGGAGGTTGAGTTAGTGTATGCAAGTCTTTGGATGTGTTTAGCTATTTGTTTGGCATGGTTGGATAAGGGTAGGTACTCGTATAGTGCCACCATGTCGTTCAGATTCGCCACTTAGGTCCCTTCAAGATCCTACAATGGTTTCCTTTCTTTCTATTAGGCCCGCAAACACAGTGAGCTCCTTAGGTTGTGAATTAAGTGTAGAAATATTTGACAGCGCCACCATATTTGAATATGAGGATGCAGAAACCAAGGTTGTGAATTTAATATTTCGATGCTTGGAAGGTTTGTTAGGCACGTTGGAATGGGAACTCACCTTTTTGTGAAAATCTGTTGATTTCAACACATTGCAGCTCTTAGAATCGACATCTGCGAAATTGCGGCTAGACTTGGAATATAGATGGTTGATCACTCTTGGGATCGAGACTGGTATTTCATTATCCTATCGAACCTATTGTGATTTCTACTATTCGATCACTGACACTTTGGTATCCTTTACATGATGTCCTTGGCTAACGGCTAACCTAAACTGAAATTCAAAGCTCATATTGTTGCTTACCGTTGGGAATCGAGATGCCGTGGAGTTCTGAACCCAAGACCAATGATCCAAATTTCTCGTTATGAGATCCTCTCTTTGTTCAAAAATATGCTTTAGACCTGATTATTCCATACAAAATTCTAATTCGAGTGACTTCATTGAAATATCATCTATGTTTTGTGATTTCACCTTAATCAATGTTGCATCAAATTCTAGTGGATTTTTCTTCTTCTTGGTGGGTTGTCGCTCACTAGATATTGCTTTCTTAAGAGGTGAAGAATTATAGGATTCAATTCTCCATCTCGAGACACTGAAACAATCTTAACCAAATCATCTGAATTGGCACTGGACCAAATTACATCTTGTTTGAAAACACAACTTTATCCACCAAATTACAACTTGTTTGAAAACACAACTTTAACCACCAATACCATTGTAACAAAAATGTTAAAATCAACCATCAATTTTTAAAGTGGTAAGACTAGTAAAATCCCTTCATTTTTAAGTTAAAATTGTAACTTGTTTATCATTATAATCTCCATAATTAATACTACTATAATGAAAATCTTAAATCAACCCTTGTATCTAAAAGTGTTACCAATAATATATTTGTAATGAGAATATAAATTGCATCCACTTTAACATAATAAACTTAAAACGTTAATGTTGTTATAAGCCTAACCATAAAAAGTAGAAAAATAAATAAAAGGGAAAAAGATAAATGATTTAAAACACATAATTAGAAAGGAAAAAAATAAAGGTAGAAAGAAAAAGTCACACATCCCCTCATTCCATTTTTGAAAAAATTACACCTTTAAAATAAAATGAAAGAGAAATTGAAAAAGTTAAAAATTATATATCTATATATATAACAAGAGAGTTTTTAAAATAATATGGAAAAAAACTATTTTTTTAAGGGAAGTTTATTTAGTAACTATGTAAAAATGTAAAGTAAATGTGAGTATAAGGTTTATATTTAAAGCCTTTAAAATGTCTAACACGTGACCGTATGTTGAGGGCAAAGTAAAACGATCTGAAAGATATAGTATTAGTAGTCAAAATTGATTCTGTTATCAATTCTTTTAGCAAATAAATAAATATTTTTTTTTTTTGTAAGTTTCGCAGGACTACATCTTTATCATGTCCAATATATCATCTCGATCATTGCAAAGAATTGAACCGGTGACTTCACATCAAGGAGTGCCTTAACATAGCACCCACTATAAATAAAATAAATAAAATTGAAATATATATATATATATATATATATATATATATATATATATATATATATATATATATATATAGATATATATATATATATATATATATATATATATATATATATATATATATATATATATATATATATATATATATATATAATTTGAATACATTTATATTTATTTATTTAAATATTTAAGTTTTAAATTATGTTTTTTCAAATTTTCATATATATTGGTTTTTTTATTGATTTATTATTAGTATTTTACCAATTTATTTGTCAAGACCATAGTTTTAAACAAATTATAATCTTAACCCTAAAAAATGTTAGGGAGGTAAGGGGAGATAAGGGGTGGGGTGGGATGGTGTGATTCTAGTAAATCTATTTTTTCTATTCAAGGGTTTATTTTATTTTGGTTACAACAGGCTGTTAGAGGTAGTTTGAGTGGTAGGGACTGTTGAAAATGCAATAAGAAAATCTCTGTTTGACTTTGCCTTGGTCAAACTAGAGAAAATTCGAATTTCTATTTCAGCAGAAATCTTGGAGGTAGTTAACTGAGGTGACATGGCACTTGTCACTCAGTTACCTCAGTTAATTCGAGTTGGGAAAGCTTGATACCTTTTTAGTATGTTTGATTGCTAATTTGTAGCAAACTATTTCAATTAATTTGAGTTATTGTCATTTTAACTAGTTCTAACTATCATAAGAACTAGTGGAGGTCAAGTTATGGAAGTGGAACTTCAACCACACTCGGTGATCAACAATTTAACTGGTCAATCAACCCAAAATAATTTTTGCATGTAGAGAATTCGAGTTACCCAGTTGAGATGGAGATTCCACAGTAGTGTACTATCAGTTGTAGCATATTCCAATGTGTATAGGTGGTGCATGGAGTCAGAGGAAGGACCCTAGGGAATTGCGCAATTTAATAGTGGAAAATTCCTAAATAATAGGGGCCAATTTCCCAAGGGAACAACGCAAGGAAATAAGAGCTTGGAGGGTTTGAAAATTGGCTAAGTGTTGACCAGAGTTAGTCAGGTGGGTAGAGGGATAGACTATACACTTGCAAGGTTTGCTCAAGCTTTAGCAAGCATGTGTATTTCATTTCTATTCTCTGATTAATGCAATATAGATAGTAATGGGTTTTGAGTAGTTGTTTTCCCCTAGATAAATCTTTGGGCATGTGTGATGTTTCCTTTTTCATGTCTATTATTCTTATTCTAGATGGTGAATTAACTTCTGCAGATTAGTAGGGTAGCTTCAAGTCTTGTGATTTAGCAAATTTAATGAGTAATTTTGAATCTACACATTAATTTCTACACAGTATCGAAGTTGGAATCACTATAGAACAATGATTTCGAAGTTGTCATTGCAGGAGGTTCGAATTTGAAGATCAATGTTGCAGGTTTTATTAAGGACTAAGAAGATGGATTTCAATGGACTTACGCTTGAGTATGCCTTGGAAGGAACCTCAAAGTTTGTTGCATGGAATGACCGCATGGATGCAATATTGGATGACAATGGGCTATTGGAATACATCAAAACAGACGTAGCAAAACCCCAAGTACCCGATGCCAAGAATATTGCTTAGTGGAAGAAAGATGTGGCCAAAGCAAGGAGAATCATATTTTAGGGAGTATGGGATCATATTGTATCGAATCTCCACGGAAAAGAGACTCCATTCGCAATGTGGAAAATACTGACAAAATTGTTCAAGAATAATAATGACCACCGGAAGTTGGCATTCAAGGACAACTTTGAAGTATCAAGATGCAGAAGAATGACACAATTCTGCAATATCTGAGCAAGTTTTGAATGTTGTATGAATTTGGTGGGGTCGGTGTTAATGTACCTGAAGAATATTTGGTAGCTCTAGCCCTTTTGGTCCTTCACAAGAGTTGGCATAGTTATCAAGATTCAGTCAATGATAGAGAGAAACTAGCAAGTTGGGAGCACTTATGGTCCGACTTGGTATAGGACGAAATTAGGTGGAATATCAAAGACGTGACATCATCTAAGGGTGAGGATGAGGAGAAATGTCCCTTGGATAGAAAGGCAAAACAAGGGAAAAAGAATAAATCCCAATCCAAAGTAGAATCTAGTCAAGGGGGAAAGAATAAATACTTTTCTAGAATTAAGTGCTTTCACTGTCATGAATTCTGGCACTATTCCATGAAGTGTCCGCACAAGAAGACAAGAAAGAATACCTTGGGAGGAGCTGCAGTTGAAGATTTTCCTTCATAGTTCGAGATTGATTTTACTCTCATTGCATGCATGGCCAACACAGTGATGGGAAGTGTGTGGTACCTGGACAACAGTGCCTTGTTCCATATGACGGGAAATAGATATTTTTTTAGTGATTTGGAGGAGATAGATCTCTTGATGCACATCGATATGGGAGATGATGGAAGGTACAACGAGACCGGTATTGGTACAGTCACCTTTCATAGTGAGTCAGGCTCCCCTCTTAGGCTCAAGGATGTGATGTTTTTTCTGGGTCTAAAGAATAATCTTGTCTTCATTGTATTTTTGGATCAAAGCCTACCTATACACTTGTGGGATGAAGCATGAAACACAGCGGTCTATTTTCATAACATGAGTCCTCATCGAGTTCTTGGCATGATCACACCAGAGGTGGCTTTCTTAGGGAGGAAGCCGGATGTGTCACACTTTAGAATTTTTGGAGCCTCTTTCTATTTCCATGTCTCCAAAGAATCAAGGAAGAAGCTAGAGCTTATAGCAGAGTTGGGGGTATTTGTGGGTTACATAGAAACTCCCCACAACTACAGTGTGTATTTACCATCCCTCAAAATGACAATTGTGCGATGGGATGCCAAATTTGATGATTACAAAGCCATGTGATTCTCTCTTGAGATGGAGCTTCAAATCCCACTAGAGGCGAAGTTTTTAGCTCCAAAGGAGGAGCCTCAGCATGTTGTGGAGTAACCACAGGTTGAGGAGAAAAGAGTGGAGACTTCCACTCAAGCAGAACCATCTAGAGAAGACAGGAAGAGAGCTAGAGAAGCTAAGAGACTCGTGGAGGATGTGAGGGAGAATGTGGGTTCTCCTTCAAACCAGCACAAGCATAGAAGGTCACCAAATCGGTACAATGGCTACATGGCTCTAATGACTGAGCTAGTAGAGACTGAGCCATCCTCTTTTGAGGAAGAAGTAGAGAAACCTATATAGGTTGATGAAATGGTAGAGTATGAATCCATTGCGAAGAACAATGTTTCAGAAGTGGTCCCAAGACCAGCAGACAAATTAGTTGTGGGTTTGAGATGGATCTTCAAGGTGAAGCAGGCAACATACGGAAGCATAGAAAAGTACAAGGTTAGATTTGTTGCCAAGGGGTACTCTCAGTTTGAGGGGATTGACTATGAGGGGACCTTTTCTCCTGTAGCAAGGTACTCATCCATCCGATCAATCCTTGCTCTGGCTGCACAAATGGGTTGGAAGATCTTCCAGATGAATGTGAAAATTGCATTCCTCAATGGATTTTGAGGAGGAATTGTATATCGAGCAACCATAAAGCTTCGAGACTTTTGATCAAGTCTCATGTGTGCATAATCAAGCGAGCATTGTATGGTCTCAAGCAAGAACCCTGTGCTTGGTACACCAACATCGATAGCTATCTCACCGATTTGGGCTTCACAAAAATTGAAGTGGATGCAAAATTCTATCATATTTTGGTAGAAGGTAAATTGTTGATTATTGTTTTATATTTTGCTGACTTGATGTTGAATGTTGATGAGAATTGATTAGATCTTGCAAGGAGGACGTTACAAGAAATTTTGAGATGAGGGACATGGGTCTCATGCACTACTTCCTTGGATTGGAAGTATGGCAAGGTGATGGGGAACTCTTTGTCTCTCAAGGCAAGTATTCCAATGAGATACTTCAAATGTTCCACATGGATAGGTGCAAACCCATGGACACTCCTCTAGTGACCAACTGGAGGAAAGAGGATGTCACTTCAGGTGAGGAAGTGGATACAATTGTTTACTGACAGTTGGTGGGTTCACTCTTGTATCTTGTGAACACATGACCAAATATGTTCTTTGTGGTCAACTAGTTGAGTCAAGCTATGGTTAGGCCAACCAAACTATTTTGGAGGGTAGGTTAGCATGTTCTACGATACCTCAGAGGCACTACCCAGTTTGGACTTTGGTATAGATGGAAAAAGGAAGTGAAGTTGTGTGGCTTCACAATTGCAGATTTGGCAGGGAGTCCATCAAACCAGAAGAGTACATTTGGTGGAATTTTCAATGTTGAATCCACAACAGTTTCTTGGTGCATCAGGAAGCAAATATCTGTGGCACTCAGCTTGGCAGAAGCAGAATACATGGCTGCAAGTCAAGCGGCATGTGAGGCGATCTGGATGAGAAAGATATGTGTTGGCTTGTTTAGTCATATTATGGATCCTATTGTGATTTAATATGATAATCAGAGTTTCGTTAAACTCTTTGAGAATATTTTTTTTCACGATTGATCCAAGCATATTGATATCTGGTATCACCATCTACAGGATTGTGTGTAAAGGCATATTATGTTGTTGCAGTACATTGCGACAGAGGAACAAGATGTTGATATTTTGACAAAGGCCTTGTCAAGAGGGAAATTCAAGGTCCACATGTGCAGGATAGGGGTGGTTGAGAGGGAGTGTTGAAAATGTAGCAAGAAAATCTCAGTTTGACCTTGCCTTGGTCAAATTAGAGAAAATTTGAATTTATATTTCAACAGAAATCTTGGAGGTAGTTAACTGAGGTGACATGGCACTTGTCACTCAGTTAACTCAGTTAATTCAAGTTGGGGAAGCTTGAGTTCAGTTCAATATGTTTGATTGCTAATTTGTAGCAATCTATTTCAGTTAATTTGAGTTATTGTTAGTTTAACTAGTTCTAACTGTCAGAAGAACTAATGGAGGTCAAGTTGTGGAAGTGGAATTTCAACCACACTCAGTGATCAACTAGTTAACTGATTAATCAACCCAAAATAATTGTTGCATGCAAAGAATTCGAGTTACCCAGTTGAGATGGAGATTCCAAGGCAGTGTACTCTCAGTTGTGTCATATTCCAATGTGTACAGGTTGTGCATGCAGTCGGAGGAAGGACCCTAGGGAATTGTGCGATTCAATAGTGGGAAATTCCTAAATAATAGGGGCCAATTTCCTAAGTGAACAACATAAGTTAATAGGAGCTTGGATGGCTTGAAAATTGGCTAAGTGTTGGTCAGAGTCAGTCAATCAGGCGTAGGGATAGAATATACACTTGCAGGGTGTGCTTAGGCTTTAGCAAGCAAAAATTATTTCATCTCTATTCTTTGATTAATGCAATATAGATAGTTACGGGTTTTGAGCAGTTCCTTTCCCCTAGATAAATCTTTTGCATGTGTGATGTTTCCTTTTGCATGCCCATGATTCTTGTTCTATATGGTGAATCAACTTCCGCAAATCAATAGAGTAGCTTCAAGTCTTTTGATTTAGCAAATTTCATGAGAAGTTTTGAATCTACACATTAATATCTACAGGGACTAACGTTGTTAACTCCAACTTGTAACACCCTTATCCCACATCTACCTAAGTAACTGGTCAATAGGAGTAAACATGCAATGAGATATTAGGTCCTTATACTACTAGTGTAACCCCTTCTTGTTATCAGTACCACCCCCTTGTTATATTGTTGTGCCCATGTAGTCCCCATATTGTTATTATTGTGCCCTTACATTATTATTGTTATGTCGGGTCTGGTTATATTATGACCCCTTAGATTTCTATATATAGAAAGGAGGTCTTGTCATTTGTATCATCCAAGAATTGTTCATTTGTGTAATATAAAGGAGGTTTCCCCCTCGAAGAACCCCGCTATTTGTATTATCATACAAGTGGAAATATCTCAGGATTACACAAAGCTTTAGCTCTCAAGCTATCCAGCTCTCAGTACAATCCCTCACTGCTGCTCATAGACAGAATAGACAACACATATGCCTTCTCCTTAGTCCTCCAAGCCTCCTATTTCCTTGTGTAGTTTTCCATGGGTCCTCCAGCTGTAACCTGTGTGATTCTCACCTCACACACTGCTCTGACATCTATAGTAACTACACAATCCTCAAGGAATGAATTCCTTCTGCATGCAAGAGATATTCACATGGGAATATTCTAGCAACTGATAGTACATTGTCCCTGCCTTTAATCTCAACTAGGTCTTTGTCTGAACTGACATGCATGAGTTATTTATGAGAGAATATTCAGTTATCTGGAAAACACTAGTTGCATGCATGCATGCATTAACTGATTGAACTCACAGTTAGTTCCACAAACTGTTTGGAACTAATTTAACTAGACTTAACTCATTTAACTGAGCTAACTAATTACAACTCAAATACAACTCTTCCTTATCTCCTTAATTAAGGGATAACTTCCTCAATCAAAGGGATAACTATTACATGTCTTCACAAAGACTTCATGTTTGAATTTCACCAACTAATTAACTCAAGATGAATTAATTAATTATTTTTCAAATAGTTGGTGAGACTAAATTCGAATTTTAATTCTCAATTTTAATTCAAGGACAAATTAAAATTGGAATATATCCTGAAATGCTATCTATAGCAATGTTATTTATAGCATTTCTATTTTTAGCATTTATTGTTTCTATTTTCAACACTCCCTCTCAACAAGAAAGGGATTATCTGCCACCCCGATCCTGTCTCTATGGAACTCAAATTTACACTTTGACAATGCCTTATTCAAAATGTCAGCATCTTGCTCCTCGGTCGAAATATACTGCAACAACATGATCCTCCTCGCCACACAATATCTGAGATGATGATACTGAATGTCGATATGCTTGGACCTGTCATGAAATACTAGATTCTCAGAGAGTTTGATACAACTCTGATTATCACAATAGATCACAGTTGGATCCATCCTCTGATCAAACAAACCAATTATAATTTTCCACATCCAATTGGCCTCACATGCTACCTGACTTGCAGCAATGTATTCAGCCTCTGCTGAGCTAAGTGCAACTGACCTCTGTTTCCTACTGTACCAAGAAATTGCAGCTGAACCAAGGTTGAAAATTCCTCCTGATGTGCTCTTCCGATCTGATGGACTCCCTGCCCAATCTGCATCTGTGAAGCCCTGTAGCTTCACTCCCTCTAACCATCTGTACCATAATCCATATTGAGATGTGCCTCTGAGGTATCTCAAAACATGCTTCGCTGCCTTCCAAAAAAACTTGGTAGGTTGAACCATAGCTTGACTCAGCTGGTTCACCGCAAAGCACGAATCTGGTTGTGTGTTCACTAAATACATCAATGAACCCACAAGTTGTTGATACATAGTAGCTTCTACTACTTCTCCTAAAGTGACATCCTCCTTCCTCTAGTTACCTGCTAGATGAGTCTACATGGGCTTGCATTTCTCCATGTGGAATCTCTTGAGTATCTCATTGGCATACTTTCCTTGAGACACAAGCACTTCCCCATCCTTCTGCCACACTTCCATGCCTAGAAATTAGTGCATGAGACCCATATCTTTCATCTCGAAGTCTCTTGCAAGGTCCTCCTTGCAAGACATGATCAACTGATCATCACCCGTCAATATCAGATCATTAACATAAAGAACAATGATCAACTGCTTACCTTCCACAATGATGTGGTACAAGTTCACATCTACTTCACTCTTTGCGAAGCCCAACCCGGTGAAGTAGTTGTCGATCCTGGTGTACAAAGCACGAGGTGCTTGCTTCAACCCGTACAAAGCTCTCTTGAGTCGAAACACTTGTGACTCATGATCAAAGGTCTCAAATCCTTTTGGCTGCTCTATGTACACCTCTTCCTCCATCCGTGTTGTTACTAGTCCTTTCTCCCAATATTGCATCTGCACTGCACCTCCTCTCATCATGTTGCATCGTGCTGCCCACTGTTGCACTGCAACTTAGTTACTGAGAAGTAAGTAACTGATCTCCCAACTGACCTTCTTGTTGGTCTAGAAACACCCTCTGATGTTGAAGCTCCTTCTGCTACTCCATCCGCATCTGCCTCTACCCACTCAGCCAGTCCTGCTACTCCTTGTCGGGGCTCCCATAGCAAGGTTTAATCAAAGAGGTTGGGTACTGATGAGCCCCAATTTTTGGTAACAATTTGGGCTCATTTGGCCTACTGACCTTGCTCAACCCTTCATCTTTTATCACTTATGCATTCATTTCTTGGTATATTCGTGTTATTTGTAGGAAGAAGGGCAGGCATTATATCTATGTGGCTAATACATGATGATTTCAGGTTTTTTGGCATTAAAGGGAGCAAAGACCACACAAAAGGAGACAAGGAGACAACAAAGGTGGCATTGCAGGTTTATAGGGAGGTTGTCTACAGCCTTAAATGACCTCCTTCGTGATCTCCACCCTAACTCTGAGCTCCAACAGCTCTCCCCACCGAGCTTAAAGGCAGCCAACGGGTTCTACAGGAACAACAGTTTAACTTTCAGTTGGACAGCCAAGCTCCACGTATTGAGGAAGCCAGCTGGATCCTCATCATGTATAAATATTAAGGCCGTAGCCTTTGATAGGAGCTTTTTGAACTTTGGAACTACTGTTGCAATTTCTAAGCACGAGCTACAGCTCGGTTTTTGTTTTTTAGTAAGTCGGTTTTGGCATGATATTAGACTCATGATTATTCAATAAAGGCAGGCAGCTTTGGATTCAATTCTGAATTTTCAAGGGAGCTATAGCTCTCAGGTTAGGGCCCAACCTGAGAGCAATAGACCTCCTCTTCCTTGTATTATTACTTGTCTTTCCTTTCAGCACTTTATTCCTCTGTTTTGACATGCATTTAGAAATTACAGTCTGCTGATTTGATTTCTTTTATGTGATTGAGTAGGATTAGTTTACGGTTCAAGTGCTTTTAGTTGCTTAGATTAGAGTAGGAGGATCAGCATTCATTAGAGCTCCAAGAAAAGGTTGACAGTGCACTCACTGCCATCTCTGTTTAGAGATTGGGGGTGTAGACTGTACCAACCACCAAAAAAACGCAGTCTTATACTTTCATTCAAGCTGCAACACAGTCATTTCAATTGTAGGTCCATCCATGCATTCTGATCTTGAGCAGTACTTCTTCATTCCAACTCCATGCACGATTTTTCTCTGAAGTTTACATTGATGTTCGTGGATTTAATAACACAGTTAGGATAGGTTGATGAATTCTCAGTTTTGTGCAGATTTGTTTCCTTTACACTGCATTGCATCACTCTGTTATCTTCTTCTTCTTCTCAACCACGCCTAAAGTCACCTACCCAACCTCTGTTCAGATCATTTGCCTTCCAACACTTCTACTGTTCACGTAGCTCCATCTTTTTGGACTTTTCATTGCTTCCACCCTCCTATCCACCAACCAACTTTACCCATTCTTTCCTCATCTCATATCTCTGTCCCTAAGCCATCATAAGCTCCCTTTCCATCCTACCTAGCCACCCATACAACTCCTCCACTCCTCCATCACCCAAAACTCCAACCACAGAACATCCTGTAGAAGTTAGCAGACTTCCTGTAGAAATCCCGAGCTTCCTGTAGGATCCCCTGCAGACATCCTGTAGAAGCCTGCAAACTCGGTTGCCGAGCACCTGAACGTTGTGGACTTCTGTGGAACGACGTTAGGGATCCCCTGGAACCTCTCCTAGCCCTCCTGACCTTTCCCAAGCTTTCTTTCCCTTCGAACTACCCCTGCACAGTCAAACCCTAATAAGAAACAAAATCATAATAACTCCAACCACTTAAGCAAAAATACAAAAACAATGTTCTTTTCAGTAGAAGTAGCTTAAATTCATGCATCTCATATCACTAGAAGTAATGGCATCATTTCTAGAAGTTTTCACTCCCACCATTGCATCATAGAGATTAGACTAGTCAGATTAGGGTTTACTAGGGTTTCCCTGTTTTGTTGGCTTTCAGTTCATTATTGCAAAATAGGTTAATTTCCTTTGAGATAGCCTTCGTCCATCATTTAGAAAGCTTCTTCTGAGAGCATATAGAAGTTGGCTTGAGCCCTAGCGGACTTGTGCCAGCTGACCAAGTGACAGCTGCGACAAGAGCTAGTACTTGTGCATACAACACCGTCGCTTCCAAGTTTGTTACGAACTACCGGGTTGATAAAATTAGAGATAGGAAGCTCCAGGAGTTGTAGCATTATTGCTACAATACTGGAGCCCACCATCTTTTTGGCGCCGTTGCCGGGGAAGCGTCAGAGTATTAGTAATTGTTGCTTTTCTTCTATTTTCTTACTCTTGCCTTCTGCTAAGTAGTTTATTTCATTTCCATTCTGCAAAAGTAGCATAGAAATTTCCTGCTTTCATAGATTAGCATTTCAATTCTGCAATTTCATTCCTGCAAGCATAGATTAGCCTGTCAATTCTACAAGCGTAGACTAGCATTTCCATTCCTGCAATTTCATTTGAGCAAAGTAGATTAGTTCTTTCATGCTTTCAATTTAATTCTGCATCTTTATCTCAGTAAGATAGTTAGTTGTAGATCAATCTGTTTCAGTTTTGCAGGTACCACAGAAAAAAACAAAAGCAATCAAAAAAGTCTTTCCATTTCATGCCTCGTAGGAATCGAGATAAAACAGGCAAATTCTTACCCAACACCCCCACCACATCACTGAGTCACCCTTCTCTCTTCTTCGGTGACAGTGATCCAGAAGAACCTATAGGTGAACCTCCTGAGATATACGAAGATCCTATAGCAGAAGAAGAATTAGAGACCATCCCATCTGAAGCTATGGCTGACAATAGAAGAGAAGATGAGAGAATAGAAGGTGCCTTCCCCATCTGAGAGACCAACGGAGAGATGAAAATGAAGAACATTAGCCCCTCCGCTTTACCTCACTTCCATGGACTGACTACTGAAGATCCTGATACCTTCCTATTTGAGTTTGCTGTCCTTTGTAGAACCTATGACTATACTGAAGATGAGCAGAAGCTGAAACTCTTCCCTTCAACTCTTAAGGATGCAGCATTACGCTGGTTCATGGACTTACCTGGGAATAGTATCACCACTTGGGCTCAGATGCAGCAAGCTTTCAATACCAAGTACTGGGATTACTGTAGGTCCAAGGAAACCAAGGGAGAAATCTTTCGGATGACCATGGGAAGTGATGAGTCCTTAGAGGATTATGAGGAGAGGTTCCAACTTAGCTATAAGCGGGCCAGGTGCACACTTGACCCTGAATCCCTCAAGTTGGTCCTGCTCCGAGGAGTCCCTGAAGACCTCTTAGATACCCTTCACATGTTAGCTGGGGGGGACATTTACCAACTACCTTATGAGGACATCAAGACTGTGTTTAGAAACCACTCCAGGGCAGCTCGGAAACGAGGTAGAGGAAACCTCCTCTCAACTGGTGTCCCTTTCTCCAAACATGAGTTTGCAAATCAATTGGAAGATCTTAAGAGTGAGGTGAGACAGACCATTTCCATGCAGCTGGACACATTCAGGATCCAGTAGAAGAAGGAAGAAGCTGAGAGAGCCTTGGCTATCTTCTTCCCTAGATGTACCAGGAGACACCCTAAGAACGAATGTCCATTGCATTCGGTTGAAGTGTGTTTCGTTTGTGAGGAGTACCATCCCACAAACCAATGTCCAACCTTACCTAGATTTAAAGCCATGTACCAAGGGACAGAAGCTCCCACTGAACCTCTCTATTACCTCAACCAAAGGAGGCCACAAGGACCTAGACCTTACCAGCAGGGGATGCAAGGGGCACCTCAAGCTTATTACAGCCCCAACCAATCGACTCCTATGCCTTCCTGGGGTCCCCTTGCTCATCCTTCTTGGTCTATGCCTCCTCCATGGTCTTACCCACCTCAGTACCCTACTCAACCCTCTACTCATTCCTATCACTCACATGCCCAGCCACAGCCTCAGTGGAATGCACCTCAGTCAGGGTGGAGGCCCCAGTACAACACTCCTCCTGCCATTTTGCCTCCACCACCAGTTCAACCTCAACCATTACCTCCTGCTCCTCCAAGGCAACCTCAAATACCTGCTCAACCGAACCCGAACCCCAACAATAGACAGGCCCAGCAGGTATACACTGGGGAAACATCATGCCCTACTTATGCTGTGGAGATCCAGGAGATCAATCTTCGATCTGGAAAGACTCTTCCAGATCGCCAACCTCCTCCCCCAGAGGATGAGGAAGATAAACAGGAAAGTGAACCAAAGGCTATTCCACCCTTTCCTAAGAGACTAACAGCCACCACACAACCCAACCCAGAGGAGGATGAGCTCCTGGGTGAGCTCAAGTAGTTGTGTGTGAAAATACCACTTCTCCAAGCCATCAAGGATGTGCCAATATACAACAAACTGGTTAAGGAAAAGTGTTTCAAACACCCAGGCAGGCGAAAGAGAGATGCTTCAACCATCAATATCTTAGGACAATTGTCTGACCTTGTGTTAGGACAAGTCATCTGCCCAAAGTATCTAGATCCTGGGAGTCCTGTAGTAGATGTCCACATCAATGGCATCATCATACCTCACACTTTGATTGATTTGGGGGCCGCCATTAATGTGATGACCAGGGATACCATGCTCAAACTCAATCTTCAGGGTTCCTTGAGGAAGACCTCGATAGTTCTGCAACTTGCAGATCGCTCCACTGTGACTCCCGAAGGGATTGTGGAGGATGTCTTGGTCTCTGTCGACTCTTGGGAATACCCTGCAGATTTCTTGGTTCTGCAACCCAAGGCAAAGCTTACTGGATATCCTCTTATTTTGGGAAGGCCTTGGTTAGCCACTGCAGATGCTTACATAAGTTGTCGCGCAAGAAATATGACCATCAAAAATGGTCCTATGTCCAAGCAGCTAGTCCTATACCCTCCTGCCCAACCTTCCTTAGAGCATGACTTACCACTTTGGTTGGAGGAAGGAGAAGAGGATGAAGTGTACTCAGCACCCTTGTGCACCCTAGATACCACTAGAAGAGACCCCCCAACCGAGGATGACTTGATTGAGACCTTGATTCAGAATCCACCTTCCAGTGCACTATCCTTAGAAAAATTGGTGGAGGATGCCCAAGCCAGCACCTTAGTGGATCTTTGTACGACCAACCCGGTCACTCCCAGTGTCAAGAATGTGGAGTTCGGCCCTGAGAGAATGTTAAAGATCAGCTCCTCCCTATCTCCTTCCCAGAAAAAGGAGCTGTGTAGCCTGTTGGCCAGTCACCTAGATGCTTTTGCTTGGAGCTATAAGGAGATGAAAGGAGTCCATCCCTCGGTCTGTACCCATCACATATACATCAAAGAAGGTTGTAAACCGGTTAGGCAACCTCAGAGGAGAATGAATCCAGCCCTTAAGGACATTGTCAAGGAAGAATTGCAAAAACTGTTGGATGCCGGATTCATTTACCCCATCTCAGATAGTGAATGGGTGTCCCCTCTGGTGTTGGTTCCCAAGAAGAATGGGAAATGGAGAATCTGTGTGGACTACCGAGAACTGAACAAAGCTACCAAGAAAGACCACTTCCCTCTACCTTTCATAGATCAAGTGTTGGATGGACTGGAAGGAAAGAAGTTCTTCTCTTTCCTGGATGGGTTTAGCGGGTACAACCAAATCCAAATCAGCCCGGAAGACCAAGATAAGACCACCTTCACTTGTTCTTGGGGTACCTTTGCCTACCGAGTTCTTCCCTTTGGGTTATGCAATGCTCCTGCTACCTTCCAGAGAGCTGTCTTGAGCATATTCTCGGAGCTGGTCCATGATGCAGTGGAAATCTATATGGATGACTTCACTCCTTATGGGGCCAACTTCCAGGAAGCATTGTCCAATCTGGGAAAAGTCCTAACCAAATGCATTGAGATGAACTTGTCCCTTAGTCCTGAAAAATGTGAATTCCTGATGACTGAAGGGACCGTGCTAGGCCATACCATTTCTTGCCAAGGGTTACAGGTGGATCCTAACAAAATTGCTCAAGAAGGTTCCACCTCCTCAAAAGGTAAGGGATGTTCGGAGTTTCTTAGGATTAGCAGGGTATTACAGGAGATTCATTAAGGACTTCAGCAAGCTAGCCTCGCCATTGTTTGGCCTGTTGGCAAAAGATGTGGAGTTTAAGTGGAATGATGATTGTCAGAGGGCTTTGAATGAATTAAAGGACAAGTTGGTGTCAGCCCCAATCTTGAGAGGTCCAAAATGGGCCCTACCTTTCCACATCCACACTGATGCCTCGAACAAAGCCATAGGTGCAGCTTTAGGACAAGTTGAACAAAAACTTCCATATGCCATTTACTTTGTTAGTAAAAACTTGTCCAAAGCTGAACTGAATTACACTGTAACTGAGAAAGAGTTTTTGGCTATGGTCCATGCACTGAACAAGTTCCGACATTATATCACTGGCTACCAAACATTTGTATATACAGACCATGCTGCAATTAGATATTTAATGAATAAACCAGATGTGAATGCTCGTATTATTAGATGGTTACTTTTGTTGCAGCAATTTGATTTGACCATTGTTGACAAACCAGGTAAAGAAAATGTTGTTGCTGACTTTTTATCTAGATTGGATTTGTCTGCAGATGAGGATGGAACAGTGGATGACCAGATGCCCGATGAACATCTGTTTGCTATCTCAGCACTCTCTCCATGGTTTGTTGATATAGCAAACTACCTTGTTTCAGCACAGTTCCCTCCGCACCTATCTTCAAGAGAGAAGAGCAGAATCATCAGAAAAAGTGCCTCATTTACTTGGATCGGGGGCAATCTGTTCAAGCTTGGCCCCGATCAGATCTTAAGGCATTGTGTAAGGGAGGAGGAAGTCTTTGATATCCTCCTCACCTATCATGGTGGGCCTTGTGGAGGACATTTTGCAGCAAAGAGGACTGCCTTCAAGATCCTGCAGGCAGGCTATTATTGGCCCACACTTCATCAAGATGTCAGAAGATAATCAGCCAATGTGACCAATGCCAAAGAATGGGGAAACCGACTCAAAGGGATGAGATGCCTCTCCAACCTCAAGTGACTCTTGAGCCATTTGAGAAGTGGGGTATGGACTTTGTGGGTCCAATCAACCCTCCTTCGAGGCAAAGGTCTTACATCATCGTGTGTACTGACTACTTGACAAAGTGGGCAGAGACTAAAGCAATCAAAGCAGCAACAGAAGAAAAGGTGGCCGAGTTCTTAAGAGAAAACATCTTCTACAAGTTTGGCTACCCAAGAGAGCTGGTCACCGATCAAGGGAGCCAGTTCACATCCAACCTGGTTGAAGACTTACTAGCTCATCACAAAATCAAGCATAGGACTTCCACCCCCTATCACCCTCAAGCAAATGGGCAGGTGGAAGTCACCAATAGAGCATTAGAAGGGATCTTGACTAAGGTGGTGAGCAGCAGCAGAAAAGACTGGGAAAATCGCCTGGTTGAGGCCACATGGGCTTACAACACCACCTGGAAGACCACCACCGGCTTCACACCTTATGAGCTGGTCTATGGGAAGAAAGCTTTGCTGTCCATTGAGTTTGAATACAACACTTTGAGGATGGCAGCTCAGCTAGATCTAGATCTCAGCCATGCACAACAAGAAAGGTTATTGCAGCTGAATGGACTGGATGAGCACCGGATGCAGGCCCTCCTTCACTCGGAAGTGGTTCAACTTCAGAGAAAGGTGTGGCATGAACAACATCTCCATGACAAGCACTTTCAGCCAGGAGATTGGGCCTTGTTGTATGACTCCAGATACAAAGATTTCAAGGGGAAGCTGAGAACCAGATGGCTAGGACCATATGCAGTGGAAAAATATCATGACAATGGATCTGTTCTTATTCAGACCATTGATGAGGAAGCCATCCCCATGCTTGTCAATGGGCATCGATTGAAGATCTACAGGAAGCCTCTCTCAAGACAAGAGTTCATCAAAACTATGGAGAAATCAGTGTTGGTCATAGAGAAGGGTTCTGCCTCTCCTTTGGGCATACCCTGAAAGATCTAAAAAAAATAAAAATAAAAAATAAAGATCCTTGGGTGAAAACCTTTCTGAGGCGCCCAAGGCAGGTGGTAGGGGTGAAAACCTCATTGAGACACCCCTATTGTCTTTAAAAAAAAAATAAAAAAAAATAAAAAAGAGATGTGAAAAAAGATCTTTGAGTGAAAACCTCTCTGAGGCGCTTAAGGCAGATGGCAAGGGTGAAAACCTCATTGAGGCGGCCCTGTTATCTTTCAAAAAAAAAAAAAAAAGGGAAAAAAAAAAGAAAAAAGAAAAAAAGAAAAAAAACAATAAGAAAAAACAAGGTCAGCAAATTCATAATGTAAAATTGCATGCAAGTTGCAGGTGTTCTATGGAGGAGAGGAAGCCTCTCAACTCAAAGCCAAGGATCCTTATCATGCTATCAGGAGACCTCACCAGCACCTCCTCCAAGAATACTCATTTTCTCCAAGGTATGTGCAATTTTATCACGGTTTGAGTCTTCTACAGGAAGACGTAGACTTTCTACAGGAAGACGCAAATTATCTACAGGAAGACGCAGATTTTCTACAGGAAGGTGCAGACTCTCTACAGGAAACGCGACCTTTCTACAGGAAGCTCTGTATTTCTACAGGAAACTTCCTGTAGAAGTTCAGGATGGCCCAGAATCCATTTTATGAGGAGATCTAACGACTAAGGATCGGTTGGGACGCATGCAAGCTATTGTTATCTCCCTTGCACATTGTTGTCACCTCGTCCTGCCATCCTTGTTGACATGCAACGAAGTTACCTGCACCAGCAAAGCAGATCGATGAGTTATCAAGAAAAAGCAATTTTTTATCCTAGTCATCCAGAAGCCCTGGGAGCGTGATCGAGAGGCCAGATCCTTCGTCGTGCAGCATGCACCCAAGGAGGAAGAACTGTTACAAGACATCCCGCGGGAGTCCTGTAACAGTTAAGCGTGCTAGAGTGTATACTATTCACAGCGCTGGCCATATGCAATGGAAACGCGGACGCATGCAGCCAAGCATCAACTCCATCGTCGGCAGCCTGTAAACGTGAACCTCCGGGCCTGTGCAAATTCACCAGCAGCAGATAGATCCATTCATCATCGTCCAAAACCCGAAAAATCGTGTTGCAGCCGCGCAGGTAAGTGTCTCGACCCTTTCTTCCGTCAGATTGCATGAATTTTACTTTGAATTGTTTGCAAAGTGTGAAGTGAATGGGTTGAGCGGTTGTATGGCCAGTTGACTGGCCACGTCGACCGGTTAATGGTCCAGTCAGATGTTTGGGTGGCGGCCGTGACAAAAGGAATGGATGATGCGGTAGTAAGTGAACTCGCAGACAAATGATGGAACGACGTCATCCAACGGTCCGGCGGGGACAGCTCACCCCCGCGCCACGGATTCCGCCGATTCAAATCTAATCGGCTAGATTGCCCGCATGCATTTATCATTCACCGTTTGAACCTCGAGTGAACATTCGGATCCCTCTGCAGTTCGAAACTCCGAGCCTTTGGCTATCAGAACGGCTGTGAAGCAACACCGAGAGCGCAGACCAACTGCAGTCTTCCCCAGGAATCACGCGCTGCTCCTACAGGAAAGCTGCTCCTACAGGAAAGCTGTTTCTACAGGAAGGCGGGTTCCTCACGTAAAAAGGTGGCAGATAAAAAGGTAACCCTGAACTCTCCATGCAATTGGTTTTTAAAGGTGGCAGGATCGTCGTCTACAGTCTGGTCATAGAAAGTTGTTGCAAGTGTTGTCTGCTGTGCATAGACTGTCGTTCTACAGGATGTCAGTATAATTAAACTGTGTTAAGGTCCTCAGGGATAAGTTTTGTGGATTATTTGCACGCTCTGTCCCAAGAAGCTAAACTTCTTCCGCATTCGCCACCTCTAGCAATAGTTTTTATCATGCCGGGTGGGTTTATTAGACGGGAACCCACTGATTCATCAAAATTAAGAGAAAACCAGGAGGTGGTGGAGCTCTTCACACGGGCGCAATGGATATCCTTTTGTGACAAGTTGCAGGGTTATGACGACGAAGTGGCAGAAGAATTTTTACAAGCCTTGAGGCCGAAATCCAAAACACTGGCCACCGTGAACTTCAAGGGCCTAACCCTCAAGCTCACCCCGCAATATATCAGTCGAATTACTGAACTTCCAATGGGTTTACCATGGGATAAGGAAGAAAGGAAGTTGAGCCAGCAGGCAAAGAAAGAATTCTTTCCACCTGAGGAGGAATTCTCGGAGGACAAAAATGGGGTGCGTAGAACTAGTTTGCTGCCACCATGGAATGAAGTTAGCCTGCAAATCATGAAGTATATAACCTGTGAAGGTCGTTTTAGCATTGTGTACGGGTACCACTTTAGGTTTCTCACTGAATTGAGACACCAGATTGATCTTCCTGTAGAAAATAAACTAAGCATCCCTTATTTCCTGCTACAGTCTCTAATTGAGTGTGCCACAAAGTTAAAAGAAGGCATACCAGATCAGGTAGCCCACCATGGATTGATCAAACTTCTTGTGGAGGATGCGCTTCATTCATATAAGGTTCCCCTCTCATGGGAAGCATTCAGAAATTTGACAAGAGATGGAGACATAAGGATGTTGACTGAAGGAAGTGGTTCCTCCAGCAGTGAGGAAAAAGAAGCAGTGGCCACGGGAAAGAAAGAAACAGGCCAGAAGACCCCGACCACAGTGCAGAAGAAAGAACAAAGGAGGAAGCACGAGAAAAAGGATGACAAAGAAAAAGGTGACACACCCATCTTGTCAGCAAGAGAGAAAAGGTTGCAGAGCAGAACGGACAAAGCTGAGAAGGTCCACATCAGCACAAGTACCTCATCAGCACCCGCAACCAAACCAAAAAGCAAAACCCATGCAGCAAAGCAAGCCAAGGTGGTGACACCTGTGTCTACAGGAAAGCAGAAACAGGCTTCTACAGGAAGCCCGAAAACAGAAAAAGGGTCTTCTACAGGAAGCCCGAAAATTACCAAAACAGGGTCTTCTACAGGAAGCCCGAAATTGGCTAAAACAGGGTCTTCTACAGGAAGCCCTGAAAAGGTGAAACCCAAGGAGAAGAAAGCTGATATTCGTGAAAGGGAGGCAGCAGCTGTGCTGGCCGCCCTCAGCACGCCACCTAAGCCAAAAGAAAAGAGAAAGAGGGAGACCCCTCTATACTTTAAAGCTCGAAGAAGTGTTAGGATAAAGACGGGCAAGCCACAGCCTTCGTCCAGCAGCCCGATTGTCATTGAAGATACCCCTACTTCTCCCAAGGAAAAGTCCCCCTCAAGGATAACAGTCACCTACGAGAAGGGGAGCCCAAAGAAAACTAAGTGGCAAGAAAGGTTAGACCTGTTGACTGAAAAAGCTCGGCTACAGGAGGCTGAAAATGTTCTACAGGACACTCTGGCCCGGCTACAGGAAACAGAGAAGAGGGAAGGAGAAGGACCCTCATCACCACCAAGGGAGGGTGAGGTAGAGCCACCTAAAGAGGCAGAAAAAGAACATATACCAGAGCCCAGCCCTCAGCCTAGTCTGAGTTCATACTACACCTTTTTAGAGGCGGGCAAAATCATACCGCAGAAATTTACTGTACCCCTGTTTTTTGCATTAGAGGAAGAAAGAGTCCGTACACACACGTGGATGAAGATCGCCAAGTCAAAGGGTGTGGCGGACATAGGTCCCTTACAAGAGCAACTCAAGGAGGTCAGGAGTGAATTAGCCTTGGCTAAACATGTGGCTAATTGCCAAAGAGTGTACCTACAGGAAGAAAACCAGAAGCTAAGATTGCAGCTACAGGAGCTGAGGGCAGGGGCAGGTACATCCTCCAAAGACACCACAGAAGAACAACAAGGCAAAAAGGAGCTGACCACCGGTCTTGAGGAGCCAATGACACTTCTACAGAAAGCATAACAACAAGCACAAATTGAAGTGCAAGCTCTAAAAGAACAGCTGTAGCAAAAGGAAGCACAATTGTCCTGCATGGCCAGTTGGGCCATGGAGGCAATACAGTGCAGACAACCTGCAAAATCCTATGGTTTGTACTTGAAATACCAATGGCTACAGTTCCAAATAAATACTTTGGCACAAAGAGGTATTTCTCAGATCCAAGACCCACAGCAATTTTCTGAGTTGTGCAGTACTAGTTCATCAGAAGATAAAGCCAAATTAGCAGAGTTCTACCTCCACAATTTGGCCTTGCCTAATGAAGTTTCCTGGGATCCCAATACTGCCTTGGGTGATATGCAATTGATGGCGTTCGCTTCATGGTTGAACCATGAGGATCAAAGAGCAGCTGAAGCAAAATCGGTCATGAACCGAGAATTGAACGAGCCATTGTTCATTCGAGCAGAACCAGAGGATCCAGTTGCACTCATCTCAGCACACCAACACTTGTCTACTGATCCCACAGCTTCCTTGAGATATATGGACCAACAGGCCCAAGCCATAGCTCATTTTGAAGACATGGAAAGACTGTTAGGAGAAAATGCTGCCCAAGCATGCACACGCAGATGGAATACATTGGCACACAGTTTGAAAATCCGAGAGTACCATACCCCAACTCGGATGAGGGAAGCTTTGGTAAGGGTAGACCTTTACAAGAAATCCATGCAAAGCCTCCAGGCCAGCTGGATTGGCCTTAAACTCAGCCCACCACTGCTGCTAGGATTGACTGAAGGCAGCACAGAGGAGTGTTGGTCAGGTAAATCCCCTCTGCGGACAGAGGCGATCCCACTAGCCTATAACAAAACTAGCCACAATCAAACCACGCTGCTACGCAAGTTCCTAGTTATGCATCAAAGGTGAATCAAGAAGACCAACCTGGAGTCCAACGCTATGATTGAAGCAGAGTTGATATCCCCGCTCCCTCGCTCCAACAGATCATAAACGAACACCTGCACATGCAAAGGAAGAGACAGATACCAACATAAAAACTACCAAGGCACAACTATATTTCAGTCAGAAAGGAAATAAATCAACACATCACCATAATAGACAATGAGATTGGAACTATAATAGCAGTCGCTCATCAATTAATAATAAACAGGAAAAGTTACAACCATTGTTCTGACGTTGACCCTTCTCCTAGCTGGGCGAGTAACTATATGTGTCTTGCAATGCATCTCCTCTCCGACAGCATAATCTCTCTAGCACTCACTAGCATTCCTCCAAGAACTCAACATCTAACACTCCATGACTAACGATTATCACTACTATCACTAGCTTGTCCAATGCATAATGACAAGCTTATATAGATGAAGAAAGGAGGAGGATACGATGAACCGGGACACCTTTTGTGGATTAACATTATCCCCAAAAGCCATTAAAGATGGAGATAGGATAGAGCTCGACATAAAGCTGATTTTTTATCCTCAGAAAAGCTCCGTGTAATGAAGGAAACAACAGTCGGACGTGCGTTAAGGCAAAAAGCATGACTAAACTTGGTTGGCGCGACTGTTGCTCTAAGACAGAGCGCCAATGGTCGCGCCCTCTTTTAAGGATCTCCATGATTGGCGCGGGTAAGACACTGTGGACTTGCGCCAATGGAAAAAGAGCACTTTTCAGGGATAATCTGCAGAAGGTGTCTTCAGGGAACATGGAGTACATACTCAGGGGAACATAATGTAAGTGTTTTTAGACTTTGTCACTTCTTATAACTCCCGGGATGAGTCCTCCAAGGTACGACAAGAGGAGTAACAGGGATGGTGACAAATTACTGTGTAACAGATGCCCCCTAAAGCATGAAGTCCGAGAGGTGGAGAGGGGTGAAATGCTTTACAAGAACACACAAGAACACATAAGAGCACATATAGTTACTGCCGCCGAGGATCTGTATTAAGAGACATGACTGATAGTTCAATTACATGATGTACGTGGTATGGTCGCAGCCATCCATAAGAGAGTACATAAATAATCTAGATCCATAGTATGGACGCAGCCATCTGGTTAGGATCAAAGAATTGACTCAGGTATGGTCGCAGCCATCCAGTGAATGAGTCAAGTATCAAGAATCACGCCTAGATTACAACAGACACAATCCAGGGTCTTGTGCTCCATCTCGACCCGAACAAGAGTACAAGTTCAAGCATGTGAATATATGAGCTGAAGTCGAACATGCATGAACATCGTCTAATTACCAGTCAATAGTGGAAATTGTTAACAGACGCGAGAGGTACCACCAATAATGACAATGGCCCTCAAGGTACTATAGGTACAATCTACGGCGTGTGAATCAATGATCTGAAGTCGAACACCCGTAGAATGACTCGATCGGAGGCCAATGATGAAAACCTCACGTCGAACACGAAGAACCTGCCATTGAGGCATGCAGGCTCCAAGGCACCGGAAAGGAGTCTCTAGATCAACTTCCTGGATAATGAGTTGAAGTCGACAGGAAGTGACCTTGATCGAAGGTGGGCCATAATGTTTCCCACATCATCGACACGAGACAGAGAGATAATGTTGTGAATCAAGATTGTGCGAACTATCAGAGGGAGGTTGCTTTGCAGAGGTCAACTTCTCTTGAACATATCGGCGGCACATTAACGGAATTGGCAGTATTTGACATCAATGTATCAAAGGTCATGATGACGAGGCAATGAGTGGATGAGAGGTCAAATAGGGTACCCAAGTCCATGGAAGCAAGTGAAAGATATGAGATGAAATATCCCCACCCCGGACACGAAAACAAAAAGTGCCATGTTCAAGAGCGACATACTGCCGTTACGGTAGTAATTATGGTTCAAAAATTTTCTTTTCCCCCCGCCATTTCTGGCGAGTACCCCAGTTATTTTTAACAAGCTTGATGGGGATAGCATATGCTTGTGTTGTGACAAAATCCGATGTCATTAAGCTTTAACGAGTCTGACAAAGGAAGAACTCAGCGTCTTTTCATGTTTAGAGAGTTTGAAAAGACAGCAGAAAAGGAAACTCCAGGGATGTCCTTTTTCGTAAAGTTGTGTCTCTCGGGCCTGAAAAAGTATAAAATAATACCCGAAAGAACCGCCCGATCATTACGATCGAGGAGTACTTTTCATAATTAGTGATTTCGACCCGAAAAAGTAAAAAAGTGGTCAAAACCACGTCGTTTCGTAACCATTAACAAGTTCAAAACGAAAAAAACCCGGTAATCTTTTTATGTTTTAACGGTCGACAAAAAGAACTTAAAACGACCGCCCCTTATTAACATTTAACGAGTCAAGAGGAGCGACTCGGCAATCTTTTCCTCTTTAAATGGTCAGAAAAGAGCTGAAAGCGGACCTTGAAGTAACCTTTTTCCGTGTTTTACCGAGCTCGAAAAACCGAAAAAAGGAGCTCGTTATGTCGCTTGAGTGGCACTAATCCCTGTCAACATACAAAAACAGCGTAAAATCCTACTTTGACATAAAAATATTCACAAAAACATGATTTTAATGTGTTTTTTAAGCCAAAAGAAGTTATAAATAGTGAAATAGTAAAAAATAAAATTACTTTTCACTTTTTACCTTGTAAGTTTATCGTTGGAGGGTTTTGGGTGCAAACTTCAACTGCTGATTGCGACCAATCCAGGAGACCATTCGAGCCGCCGTTTGAAACAGGTAAGAGGCCTCATCCTTAGCTTCATTTTTACTCCATTCTTTCAGTTTTCCATCCACAGAATAATCCTCTGCAAGGGGTATTGCAAAAAATAGGGTTGCGCCCATTGGCGCGAGTTTTCCTCACGGGACCGTGCCAATGGGCAATTTTCTCTAAAGGAGACGCGCCAATCGCGCGAACCAATTTTCACATAATTTTGACCGTTGAACCTGCAATTTTCTTTGATTTTTGGTTTCACCATTGATCTCATGATGTCATTTTGGTGTTTTGGTTGCAGGAATTGGTCAGAATGGCTATAGAATGGAGAGAAAGGGAACATGAGGCCATAGATGCTTTGGCATTGGAAGATGACGCATGCATGGATGCTTTGCGAGATTGTGGCTTGAAAAAATTCTTCCTTACCTCATATCTACGTGCACAGCCCGAGTTACTAAGGTTTATTGTGGACGCCTGGGATATTGAGGATCAGGTATTCCGCCTGAAAGACCAGACATTGGAGTTGGATGTCTCTGATGTCTATTTTATTACTGGACTATCTCGGCGGGGTGCACGGCCCATCTTGACCGGTAGTAGACCTTCTGGGGAAAAAATGGGGGAGGTAATGGCCAGAGTTTGTCCTGGGGCCCATTTTGGATCCAATAGTGCCAAGGTGGACATTGTCACTATCCCAGATTTGGTGCTACGAGTGGTACTATTCACTATCACTCGGACGGCTGGGGTACAGGCACCCCACGAGGCCAGCAAGAATCACTTGCTGCTGGCAACTGAGTGCCTACACCCTACATTATTTGATTGGGCCACGGCAGTAACAACAAATATCAAGAGGCAGCTTACCAAATGTAAGCATGATGGCAATAAACAGTTCGGATATGGATCCATCATAGTAGTTGTTTTTCCTGGAGCGACTACCGATATTCCGGATCCCAGGAGGTATAGTAGCAGATCCAGTGCCACGAGAGCCGAGGTTGGCTCGATGGGCACCACTTATGCCCAGAGGAGGTGGGGGCTAGCAGATGGCCTGGAGGCCCGAGTTCTTCATTTGGCTCCAACATCAGTTGATCGTTGTGGAGGACTGGCCCTATGCGGGCACTGATTTTACTGGAGATCCAGACCTCCCGTTGCCTGAGGGAGAGGACTGGGACGAGGAGTTAGGTAAGGACCCTTTATGTTTTTTAATATTTTAACATATTCAAGTTTTTATAATTCATGTCTGTTTCTTACAGCACCTATATATATGTATGCAGACGTTGGTGCAGAGCGACCAGCCGACTTGCCTCACAACGTATGGAGAGTACAACCTGCAGCGGACCCTCAGGCAGAGGGTGACGATGATGACCTAGTGCAGAACCTCGAGGCACTTACTCGAGGGATCCCAGATTATGACAGACTGGCGGATGTGCCTAGAGCGTACCAGAGGCATACGGTGGGAGTATCTACTCGCGTCCATAGTCTGTTGAGACGTTTGGTGCGGGCGGTGACATGCTATCATGAGCATCACTGCGATTAGACGCCTAGGTTTCATTTTGCACGTTTTTGAGAGACATGTTGTCGACGGCTGTATGAGTTTTGGACATGTATTATTTTTTGGATTATGTAACGCGCAGGGTGCAAACATTTTGACACACACGTATATATATACATATGTTCATGGTTCATTATTGTGTTTTCATGTGCTTGCTTACATAATGTTTTAATTACAAATTATGCAGATGTCTATCTAATACATGATTGGCCAATGCATCAGATAATGTGTTTAATTGTCTCGGAACATGTTGATATGTAATAAAATCAAAATGCCTTTCTAACAACCTTACACGTAAATACAACCTTAATATATCATGGTTTCTGACGGAATATTGCCCGTTGAGCTGGTGGACAACAAGTTGAGAGTCCAGGTTTACTATCAATGCGCGAATACCGAAATTAATTGCTCTAGCAAGTAGCTCGATTACAGCACAGTATTCGGCGACATTGTTAGTAGTACGGCCTAAACACACACCCTGGCAATCTATTAGCTCGCTATGAGGATCGTAGATTACCCATGCCGCAGAAGACAAATCGCGGGTACTGCGGCAGGCACCATCAGCGAAACCAACATAATGTGCATCCGGCATCTGCACAAGAAGCGAAAAACACAATAAGCAGTAGCTATGTCTCGAAAACCGACACACAATACACTAAAGTACATGTATGTACACAATAAAATGTACCAGCATCACGCATAGTACTTTTTCAAGTAAAGCCCATTTCGGGGCTTCCCAAGAGGGTTTCCTTCATAATCAATCAGCTCGTAGGCCCCTTTCTGCAGGACTTTCTTGACAATATAAGGGTCGAGCCACATAGACTCGAGCTTTCCTGCGCCTAGCTTATCTTTCGCTTGATCATAGAGTAGGACCAAGTCTCCCTCAACGAAAGAACGTGGATGGACGGTCTGATCGAAGTGAGTCTTGACTCGCTTATTTTGCGTTTCGATGGCCAAAGAGGCCAGGCGACGAGTCTCATCTAACCGTTCTAGGTAAAGAAGGTGTTCTTCTAACGGGGTAGTGTTGGGAAGCAGCTCGACGGCTAATTTCAATGAAGGGATCTCACATTCAATTGGAAGGGTAGCCTCTAGTCCATAAACTAGTTGAAATGGAGTGAAACCAGTGGCATCCTTCACGGAGGTTCAGTAAGCCCATAAGGCAGGGAATAACATCAAATGCCAGTTAGATTTATGCACACCAACGATACGTTGAAGCATTGTAACCAAGATTTTATTGACAGCTTCAACTTGACCATTGGACTGAGGGTAGTATGGAGTTGAACTATCGTGTTGCAGGCCTAGCTGGGTTGTTAATTCCGACATCATATGATTACGGAAATGCTTTCCGTGATCAGTGACAATGGCTTGAGGGACGCCGAATCGCGAAATAACATGATTGAATAAAAATTGCGCCGCAGTGTGACCGTCTTCAGTTAATGTAGGCATCGCCTCAGCCCATTTAGTAAAGTAATCGACGGCAACGATGACGAACCCATGCCCCCCGGCCGAGCGAGGGTTACAGGTCATATAATCAATGCCCCATTTTGCAAAAGGGCCAACGGAAATCACAGGGTGCAACGGAGCAGAAGGCGCTCGCATTTTCCGCTGGTATATCTGGCACTCATGACAAGAGCGGACGGCAAGGATGCAATCCTTGAAAATAGAGGGCCAAAAATAGCCAGCACGAAGGATTTTTTGGGCTGTAGCATATCCGGACATATGTCTGCCACAAGCACCAGAGTGGCAGTCATTAGAACCCGTTCAGCTTCCTCTAGAGTAAGACAACGGCGGAGAACGGAGTCTGCACCAGGACGATATAATGTATCTCCAATGATACGATAGGGTTGAGATTGATGACGAATCCTCCGCCGAGCGTCTTTAGACACACCCGGGCGGAAGGAGGACGTTTGCAAATATGTGATTATATCTCCGTACCATGGATCGAGGGTGCTAATGAGGAACAGGGTTTCATCTGGAATTTGATTTTCTGTAGGCGAGGTCGAGGAAGAAGATGGCAAAGAGCAAATTAACTCAGCAAACACAAGGGATTTCTTAGACTTGGCAGTGGTAAATTCCAAGTCAAACTCTTGGAGGATAACAATCCACTTTGAGTATTTGCCCCCTAGTAACTGGCGTGACAATATATACGTCATGGGGTTGCAATCATAAATCACAGTAGTAGTACGCAAAAGAATATAATGACGGAAGCGTTGTACAGCACAAACTGCGGCTAGTGCTAACTTTTCGATATAAGCATATCGAGTTTCCGTGTCTAACAAGTTGCGGCTGAGATAATAAATAACATGTTCAGTGTTATCATCATCAGTTTGAACAAGAACCATGCCGATAGTGGTATCGGCGGCGGCTAAATACAATGTGTAGTCGCGATAATAATTCGGAGGACGAAGCAATGGAGCAGAAACAAGT
Source organism: Pinus tabuliformis (assembly GCA_031772625.1). Classification (NCBI taxonomy): domain Eukaryota; kingdom Viridiplantae; phylum Streptophyta; class Pinopsida; order Pinales; family Pinaceae; genus Pinus; species Pinus tabuliformis. The sequence goes on from CM062813.1 coordinate 662,961,891, forward strand.
AAACTCTTGAGACGTTCAAAAGATTCCTGAGTTGTGGCATCCCAATGGAAAGGGATATCACGCTTCAGTAATCGCGTAAAACCTTTAGCCACCTCGGCATAGTTGGGAACAAAACGGCGTAAAAAATTGGCTTTCCCCTGCAAACTTTGCAACTGATGCAAAGAATTTGGGGGAGGGAGATTGACGATAGCTTCGACTTTAAGGGGATCCAAACAGATGCCTTCTCTAGAAACGATAAAACCGAGAAGTCTGCCAGATTCAACGCAGAAGACACATTTGTGGGGATTTAGCCGGATTCGGTAGTACCGACAGCGAAGAAAGATTTCGCGAAGGTGTTTAGGGTGGTCCTGACGTTTAGCTGAATGAGCAGGAAGATCATCCAGATAAGGTTGCACAATATGCCGAATGTCATGAAAAGCATAAGACATTGCGTGCTGGAAGGTAGCACCGGCATTTTTAAGACCGAAAGGGAGCTTCTTATAGGCAAAAGTTCCCCATGGGCAAATAAAGGCCGTTTTGTGTTGATCAGCGGGAGCAATATTGATCTGGTTATAACCAGAGAAACCGTCCATAAAAGAATACATTTCACTACCGACACACTCGTCAATGATCTGATCAATGAATGGCGTGGGAAAATTATCTTTAGGACAGGCTTTGTTTATATCACAGTAATCGACACAAACCCGGATTGTACCTTGTTTTTTAGTTACAGGGACAATGTTAGAAACCCAATCTGTAAGAGGAATAGGGTAAATAAAACCAGCGTTAAGAAGCTTTTCTACTTCGGCCTTAATCGCCGCAGCCTTCCGAGGGTGTACAGGGCGTAGACGTTGACGAACAGGCTTAGCATCTGGGTACGTGATTATTTCATGCATCACTATACTAGAATCAATGCCAGGCATTTCTTCATAGGACCATGCGAAAACATCACGAAATTCGCGAAAAAGTTCGGAATAAAGTTGAATCTCCTCTGGAGTACAAGTGACTCCGATGTGAAGATGCTCGACTATCCCGGGTTTAACAGAGATGTCGAGGGGTTGGGTGCGTGTAATGTTTGCCATATTTCCTTCAGAAAAAACCTGATCAATTTGAATAGGCGTTTGAAGGATTTGTGATGGGAGACAAGGAGCAAACCGCTCGAGGCATGTCAGAAAATGCTGCGAGGCAGGGAGAAATGAGGAACGATGGTGAGAACTATACCAGGGAGGTTCCTCCAGAGACATAGTCTCAATAATAGCTTCGTCGGAGAGGAATATTTCTCCTAGAGAATCCGAAGAAGCCTCATCTAGAAGTCCTGAGGATGGAGTAAGCGTAGAGGAGGGAGCCGAGGCAGCAATGATTTCAACATAATTAAACTCGGCAGGACTCAATGGCATCTGGTCGCCCCAGGAATCTACTTGGTCTGTGGGGGGTACGAGCCACAGATCAAAGCCAGTAGCGATCATATTGACAGAGGCGACATTTAGAGGAGGGAGTGGAAAAACACCCATAAGATCAGGATCTTTGAAAAGTGCAGCTCCCAGAGTCTTAGGTAATTTGGAGGTATGGTCCACGAACGGGATGGTACCTTCGGAAGAAGAAGCAAAAAAGGAGAGCTGGTCAACGGTAACGATCTTCCCTTGATGAGGGAAACGGGTGATTCGGAAGAAAGATGAAGCAACAACTTGCATTGCGTATATCCAGCTACGTCCGAGAAGGAGGTTGTAGGTTAGAGTAGCATCAACGACTTCAACTTCCATCTCGACCATCTTCCCTTCCAAAGAAATTGGTAAACGTTGGAGTATACCGTAAGGACGGGACGCTCTTCCATCAAAAGCTTCCAAGGTAGTGGGAGATTGGCTCAACGTCGGAGATCCAATAGCTTTCCAACAGGCAACAGACATGATGCAAGTCGAGGCACCTTCATCAATAACTGTACGATGAATCGTCTTGGAATCAATAATTACCTGTATGAGGAAGGCGATTTGGGGAGGCAGTCTTTGAGTGTGGTGTTCTAAGTCAAAAGTTATTAAATCCGAATCGACCGGGTCTATGCCACCAATGGTAGATAGCATGGACTTCCTCTGAGAAGGGCAGCTCTGGAGAACCTCTAAAGCGGACATGGCCGACGGAGTCTGTGCTAAGTCTTCAACGATGTTGTAGTGCTGTGCAGCACGAGCATTCAGATTATACGAGGATTTCCGGAGTACTCCTTTTGGAGGGGGTCGAAGAGGCGTTTCAGTGGTAGGCCTCTCGATGTGGACCGGACCTGAACTGAACGGGGGAGCACTTGGGGGAACCTCAGGCTCCTTCCCGGCAGATGACGAATAATCTTTCGTTCGAGTACTGATATTAATGGGTATTGTACCAGCCATAAAAACTTGAGAACCAAAGGAAGAGGGAGGCTGAGTAGGGTCAGCCACCATTTGAGTTTTTTGAGTGTGTTGGGTGGGAAAGGGCTCTTTGAGCACCGCAGGAATTCCAGAGGTGCCTTTTAACAAACGACTAACTTCGGACCGCCTCGGGCAATCCTTGGTAAAGTGATCTTCATCGCAAATAAGACAAGGATATTTGGGTTTGCGTTTAGTGCCGTCCTCGGATTGAGGTTTCGGGGTTTCCTGCTTAGGTTGTTTCGGCTTATTTTTCGCTTTTCTTTTTTTCTTCTCTTTCGAAGCCTTCTTTGTCGTATTAGATTGGACGGCATTAACCTTAGAAGTAACATTCGAACCAGGCGATGCCTGGGAAGGTTGTCCATTCGAAGCAGATGATTTTTGCTTTGCAGGGTTCGTCGAATTTTTCTTTGAGGATGAATTAACCGAACCAATGATACCGTCAACAGTGGGTGTTGGCGGGGCTTTAGATGTTCCTTGTCTTGGGACATCAGGAAAATAATCATATAATGTACCTGACTGAGAATAAACCAAGTCAAGGTACTGAGCTCGAGCAATAGCTTTCTCTTCAGTGACACACGCCCCCATAGCGATATCCCGAGCTATCGAAGGCACGAACGAAGTCGTAAACCAATCGGTAAGAAGCTGGTTGGGAATCCAAAATTTGATCATACGTCTACGCCGTCTCCATTCATGGATATGATCAGAGATATGCGTAGCCGTCGTTTGTCTTAAAGAAGTGAGGAGGTGCGTACCCGTTTCGTACCGAATGGGTAACTGGAAGTGAGTGAGAAATGCCATAGCCAAAGAATTGAAATCTTGAAAGGACCCGCGATGAAGTTCGATATACCACTTAGCGGCGGAGCCAGTGAGAGTCCTTTGAAAAAGGCAAAGCCGAATTGAATCGTCAAGCCATGAATTAGATGAACACCACAAATGATAGGTCATAACATGGGCTTGTGGGTCTTCATTGGCTTTACCATCGAATTTTGGACAGTCACCAGGTATTTTAGTTGGAACTGGAGGCCAATAAGGATTATGAAGAATAGGATCATTGGTTAATTTGGATACATCCGGTAATTCTAAAGTCGCTAAGAATGGTAATTGAGGATTGAAAGGCATCTGGGGCTGTTGGTAGGGTGGAGCACCAGGGTTCCAACCAGGTGGTGGTTGCCCCCATAGAGTTTGTCCGGAAGGATTTGGCCCCATAGTGGATTGGCCATAGGGATTTGTATAGTGCCCCCCAGCATAAGGATTACCAAATGATGCTGCAGGTGTGCCATATTGCTGTTGATAAGTTTGCGAGGGATTCGCTTGCGGTTGCTGATAGTTCTGGTACGGGGCAAATGAAAATTGCCCTTGAGGTTGTTGGTAGCCATACGGTGGTGGGGCTCCAAATTGCGTTGGAGGACCAGGCTGGGTTGGATAAAAAGTTTGTGATTGAGACCCAGCCTGCATTTGAAGACCAGATGGGTATTGGGGTCCCATTTGGGGCCATGGACCGGATTGAGCAATGCCAATAGACTGTCCTATAGGTTGGGCTATCTGGCCAGAAGGAAAACCTTGTTGATAGTGGGGTTGGCCGATCTGTCCAGAAGGTTGTACCTGCTGATACTGAGGTTGGCCTACCTGTTGGAACTGTTGTTGCGCAGTTGAAGGTTGTCCTAGCAGACTAGATGGTTGAGGAGACTGGGCAGTTGGTTGGCCCAACTGTGTTTGAGGTTGACCAGCCTGCCCAGAGGGTTGTGCATACTGGACAGTAGGTTGACCAAGTAGTTGAGTAACTTGTCCAGACACTGGACTATACTGGACATTGGATTGGTTTGGGTTAATAGTTTGTTGACCACTTTGTCCAACGGGATAGCCCTGCTGGATACCAGGTTGGACTCGTTGAAAAGACGACTGACCTGAGTTACCAGAAGGTTGCATATAAGAAGAGGAAAAAGGAGCAGCAGTAACGAAAGGGTTTCCATGAAAGGATTGCCCTGGTTGGTCTTGAGGGGGTTGTATTGGAGATTGCGCAGATAAAACTTGACCACCATGGAAAGAGGTGGAGGTCCAATCAATTGACAATGGGACCGATACCTCAACAACCGGTTGAGATGAAAAATATGGATCATATGGCTCCTGTATTGGGACATTTGTCATGGGGTCAAAGACTCCAAACAAAGAAGCTGAGGGACGACTAGAAATAGGAGTCGAGGGGGCTGCACACACCGTTGGAGCGGTTGTGACGAAGGTAACAGATAGACTGCGACTTGGTGGATTAAAAGGCTTCGTAGTAGGAAAAGTGTGTGATGACCAAATGGGACCTGTGAACGGAGTTCCAGAAGGCGTAGCATCTCTCAAAGCTTTATAGCCCAGTGGTAAATTTGTAGTAGCAGGTGTACTACTAACATGTATAGGGTCCGTTGAGATGGGAATTTCACCACTCGTTGCAACGGACTCATCGGTCGTTGTCGGGGAAAAATCATCCATGTCAGATGAAAAAGGTGGGATTGATGCACGAGGAGAAGTATGGTCCCAAAAAGGGGCACCGTCCTCAAAATATTCCCACGTAGGGTTCCAATGAAACTGGTAAGTCTCGTCACCTGGGGCACGAGAACTATGTGGTTGTATACTCAGGACCACAGGGAGACTCACAACCAATGTTTCGGTAGAAGACGAAACTGGTGATTCCGCCAGGATGAAACTTACGAAATCTACCGAGACAATCCCTACTTCGAACTGACACAAACAAAAGCTAATTGGGTAGATTTTATCGTGGTCAATAAATTTTAAGACACTGAACTTAACCTTTTCATTTTTTAAGAGTCGAGAAAAGGATAAAAGATGACTCTAGTCTCCTTCGAATATTTAATGAGCACGAAGTGACAAGATGCTCATAGGCACCTTTTCGTTTAGGGAGTCCGAAAAGGATCAAAAGTGACTGCTCTGGAATTCTAGGTAGAAGGTGTGCCAAACTTTTCGCAAAACCACAGAATACTTTTTAGGGTACGGGTGGTCAATCTTCGTAAATGCTGTGTTCACTGCATTGTGAATCGTAGGGCGGCTGACACGGCTTCCTATGGATAAAGGCTTTATTCCTATAGGGGTCTCCCAATATATACTCGACGGTACGTGGGAGCACAGTCCGTCTTGGCACCTATCGTTTCACTGTGGAGGAATCACCCAACCACTCGACGATAAACTACCAGGTTTAAAGATGCCGGAACACGTCTCTAACCTAGACCTCTAGAGTATTTGCGTTATGTTCCCATGCGTTGTTATGTTCATTGAGTTCATTTTAAAGTTTATCTTCGATTATGTTTCAGTTTTTGGTCCTACCGTATGTGATATCTCAAAAACTTCTTAAATGCAAACTATATGCCAAAATTAAATCATTTGATTCGATGAATTCTATCTACAGGAGGGTTGAGATTTTTACACAAACGAAGTGATCACCCAACAAACAACAAAGATCCTAATGCAGCTAATAACAAGAAATGAAATTTTTTCTTTTTCTTTTTAATAGCAACAAATAACAATAAATGCTAACTACTATGATGCAAAAGATTTTTTTTGTTTTTCTCTCCTTTAAGATGGCATGATGCATGTAAACAAATTTTAAGAGATATGCACAATCCAAGTTCACTCAATGAAATAGAACCACTTCTGAAACACCAAAATGAACCATGCAAGCAAGGCACAACACAAAAGACTTTCACTGAACCATGTAATCTAAGTTCGAATGAAATCGAGTGAAATCCAAAGAGGCTAGAAGTGAAGCACTCAGAGTATAGAAGATCAAGCTTTAACAAATCACTGGATAAGTGCAGAACACAACCAACAAGCTGACTGGATAATCAAGAGACCGAAACTTCCCACAGAAGGCTAGACATGCAAAGTCACTAGATGTTCTAGGGCAGAGTCGAAAATCAATAGAAATGAGCAAACAGCTGAGGGATAAAGGCTAAGACCAGTCAAGCAGAGGTTCAACACAGTTCCAGAGGCTGTAAGAGATATAAAAAGAGACTGAAAGAGCTTTCCACACACACACAGGCAAAATTTACAGAGCTGGCGCGACTGTCAGCCTGCAACTTGCGCTACCACAGGATTGGCGCGAGTTGCCTTTGAGCAACATGCGCCAACTGGCGCGACTGTCAGGGAAATAACCGCGCCAATTAAGCTTGCCAACTAGAAAAATAAATGATAGGACCTCAGGTCAGGTTGACAGTGCTCAGATGGGTCAAACAGTAAAGAATAAACTCAAAACTGACTCAAGAAGCTCATTCACTCAAGCAAGCAGAAGAAAATTAATATGCAAGACAAAAATCAAATAGCTCCTCCCCAGCGGAGTCGCCAAAATGTTGGTCAGGTAAATCCCCTTTGCGGACAGAGGCGATCCCACTAGCCTATAACAGAACTAGCCATAATCAAACCACGCTGCTACGCAAGTTCCTAGTTATGCATCAAAGGTGAATCAAGAAGACCAACCTGGAGTCCAACGCTATGATTGAAGCAGAGTTGATATCCCCGCTCCCTCGCTCCAACAGATCATAAACGAACACCTGCACATGCAAAGGAAGAGACAGATACCAACATAAAAACTACCAAGGCACAACTATATTTCAGTCAGAAAGGAAATAAATCAACACATCACCATAATAGACAATGAGATTGGAACTATAATAGCAGTCGCTCATCAATTAATAATAAACAGGAAAAGTTACAACCATTGTTCTGACGTTGACCCTTCTCCTGGCTGGGCGAGTAACTATATGTGTCTTGCAATGCATCTCCTCTCCGACAGCATAATCTCTCTAGCACTCACTAGCATTCCTCCAAGAAATCAAGAACTCAACATCTAACACTCCATGACTAACGATTATCACTACTATCACTAGCTTGTCCAATGCATAATGACAAGCTTATATAGATGAAGAAAGGAGGAGGATACGATGAACCGAGACACCTTTTGTGGATTAACATTATCCCCAAAAGCCATTAAAGATGGAGATAGGATAGAGCTCGACATAAAGCTGATTTTTTATCCTCAGAAAAGCTCTGTGTAATGAAGGAAACAACAGTCGGACGTGCGGTAAGGCAAAAAGCATGACTAAACTTGGTTGGCGCGACTGTTGCTCTAAGACAGAGCGCCAATGGTCGCGCCCTCTTTTAAGGATCTCCATGATTGGCGCGGGTAAGACACTGTGGACTTGCGCCAATGGAAAAAGAGCACTTTTTAGGGATAATCTGCAGAAGGTGTCTTCAGGGAACATGGAGTACATACTCAGGGGAACATAATGTAAGTGTTTTTAGACTTTGTCACTTCTTATAACTCCCGGGATGAATCCTCCAAGGTACGACAAGAGGAGTAACAGGGATGGTGACAAATTACTGTGTAACAAGGAGGATGACAGTGAACAATGGGAAGAGGTGAACAAGAAAGCTGGGTTTCATATCAGCAAGGAGGACACTACCACAGAGGCTTGGGATGTAAGGGAAGCAGTAAAAGAAATGAAGGATGAAGATTTGGACTAAGTTGCGCAAGGATGAGCAAATATTTTAGATGGGGGGTGATGATGAGCCCCAATTTTTGGTAACAATTTGGGCTCATTTGGCCTACTGACCTTGCTCAACCCTTCATCTTTTATCACTTATGCATTCATTTCTTGGTATATTCGTGTTATTTGTAGGAAGAAGGGCAGGCATTATATCTATGTGGCTAATACATGATGATTTCAGGTTTTTTGGCATTAAAGGGAGCAAAGACCACGCAGAAGGAGACAAGGAGACAACAAAGGTGGCATTGCAGGTTTATAGGGAGGTTGTCTACAGCCTTAAATGACCTCCCTCGTGATCTCCACCCTAACTCCGAGCTCCAACAGCTCTCCCCACCGAGCTTAAAGGCAGCCAACGGGTTCTACAGGAACAACAGTTTACAGCAGTTTAACTTTCAGTTGGACAGCCAAGCTCCACGTATTGAGGAAGCTAGCTGGATCCTCATCATGTATAAATATTAAGGCCGTAGCCTTTGATAGGAGCTTTTTGAACTTTGGAACTACTGTTGCAATTTCTAAGCACGAGCTACAGCTCGGTTTTTGTTTTTTTGTAAGCCGGTTTTGGCATGATATTATACTCATGATTATTCAATAAAGGCAGGCAGCTTTGGATTCAATTCTGAGTTTTTAAGGGAGCTATAGCTCTCAGGTTGGGACCCAACCTGAGAGCAATAGACCTCCTCTTCCTTGTATTGTTACTTGTCTTTCCTTTCAGCACTTTATTCCTCTGTTTTGACATGCATTTAGAAATTACAGTCTGCTGATTTGATTTCTTTTATGTGATTGAGTAGGATTAGTTTACGGTTCAAGTGCTTTTAGTTGCTTAGATTAGAGTAGGAGGATCAACATTCATTAGAGCTCCAAGAAAAGGTTGACAGTGCACTCACTGCCATCTCTGTTTAGAGATTGGGGGTGTAGACCGTACCAACCACCAAAAAAACGCAGTCTTATACTTTCATTCAAGCTGCAACACAGTCATTTCAATTGTAGGTCCATCCATGCATTCTGATCTTGAGCAGTACTTCTTCATTCCAACTCCATGCACGATTTTTCTCTGAAGTTTACATTGCTGTTTGTGGATTTAATAACACAGTTAGGATAGGTTGATGAATTCTCGGTTTTGTGCAGATTTGTTTCCTTTACACTGCGTTGCATCACTCTGTTATCTTCTTCTTCTTCTCAACCGCGCCTAAAGTCACCTACCCAACCTCTGTTCAGATCGTTTGCCTTCCAACACTTCTACTGTTCACGTAGCTCCATCTTTTTGGACTTTTCATTGCTTCCACCCTCCTATCCACCAACCAACTTTACCCATTCTTTCCTCATCTCATATCTCTGTCCCTGAGCCATCATAAGCTCCCTCTCCATCCTACCTAGCCACCCATACAACTCCTCCACTCCTCCATCACCCAAAACTCCAACCACAGAACATCCTGTAGAAGTTAGCAGACTTCCTGTAGAAATCCCGAGCTTCCTGTAGGATCCCCTGCAGACATCCTGTAGAAGCCTGCAAACTCGGTTGCCGAGCACCTGAACGTTGTGGACTTCTGTGGAACGACGTTAGGGATCCCCTTGAACCTCTCCTAGCCCTCCTGACCTTTCCCAAGCTTTCTTTCCCTTCGAACTACCCCTGCACAGTCAAACCCTAATAAGAAACAAAATCATAATAACTCCAACCACTTAAGCAAAAATACAAAAACAATGTTCTTTTCAGTAGAAGTAGCTTAAATTCATGCATCTCATATCACTAGAAGTAATGGCATCATTTCTAGAAGTTTTCACTCCCACCATTGCATCATAGAGATTAGACTAGTCAGATTAGGGTTTACTAGGGTTTCCCTGTTTTGTTGGCTTTCAGTTCATTATTGCAAAATAGGTTAATTTCCTATGAGATAGCCTTCGTCCATCATTTAGAAAGATTCTTCTGAGAGCATATAGAAGTTGGCTTGAGCCCTAGCGGACTTGTGCCAGCTGATCAAGTGACAGCTGCGACAATAGCTAGTACTTGTGCATACAGCACCGTCGCTTCCAAGTTTGTTACGAAATACCGGGTTGATAAAATTAGAGATAGGAAGCTCCAGGAGTTGTAGCATTATTGCTACAATACTGGAGCCCACCAGACGCATGCAAGGCAAAGGAAATTGACCTACTTTGCAATAATGAACTGAAAGCCAACAAAACAGGGAAACCCTAGTAAACCCTAATCTGACTAGTCTAATCTCTATGATGCAATGGTGGGAGTGCAAACTTCTAGAAATGATGCCATTACTTCTAGTGATATGAGATGCATGAATTTAAGCTACTTCTACTGAAAAGAACATTGTTTTTGTATTTTTTCTTAAGTGGTTGGAGTTATTATGATTTTGTTTCTTATTAGGGTTTGACTGTGCAGGGGTAGTTCGAAGGGAAAGAAAGCTTGGGAAAGGTCAGGAGGGCTAGGAGAGGTTCTAGGGGATCCCTAACGTCATTCCACAGAAGTCCACAACGTTCAGGTGCTCGGCAACCGAGTTTGCAGGCTTCTACAGGATGTCTGCAGGGGATCCTACAGGAAGCTTGGGATTTCTACAGGAAGTCTGCTAACTTCGACAGGATGTTTGTTTGGTCTAGAAACACCCTCTGATGTTGAAGCTCCTTCTGCTACTCCATCCGCATCTGCCTCTACCCACTCAGCCAGTCCTGCTACTCCTCGTCGGGGCTCCCATAGCAAGGTTTAATCAAAGAGGTTGGGTACCTCAAGGATTCTGCCCCTATTTTAGCCTTCATGAGACTATCACTTCACATTGCCCCACCTCACACCTGAAGGTATGGCTGCATGTGATTCTTCTACCCACTTGGATTGAAATTTCCCCCTACTGGAGGTCTCTGCATGACCTCCACTCGGTCTCCTCTCAACATCTCCAATTATGGCTCCTTCACAATTGTCTAAGACTTCTTCTAATGCTCCATGTTGAGAGGTAATGTACTCTCCCTCTCAACCACCAAGTCTCCAACATTTGCCTTGCTCCTTAAGGCTTTGCCTGCATCTTGAACCTCAAGAGCATACAAGTTCTTGACTCATGAACCAATCTGCTTCACCTATCTCGTGGTGATGTGTCTAAGGAAAACTTTTCCCTTACTGAAGACAACATCGTAGCCTTTGTCCTCCAACATCGCGATCGATACCAAATTCTTCTTCAATCCAAACACATACTTCACATTTGTCAAATTAATAAGAGCTCCATGCTGCCTCTGAAAAGCAACCGTGCCTACTACTAAAACACTATACTTTTCATCATTACCCATCTCTATGCGCATCTGGAGGTCTTTCTCCTCCAAGGTACTGAACAAACTCTTATCGCCAGTCATGTGGAATGAGGCTCCATTATCAAGAAACCAACCACAACCCCTCATCGATGAAACAATGCATGCGATGAGGGTAAAATCCAATTCGAACTGAGAGGCCAATGCCTCACCTTCAGATCCTTCCGAGGATCCCTTCTTGGATTTCTTCAATGGATAACTAGTTGCATAATGGCCCACCTCATGACAATTAAAGCATCTCACTTTAGATTTGTCAATCTTCTTCCCACCATGAGAAGAACTCGATTTGCGATGAGAATCCTTCTCCTTCCCTTTCCTTGCCTTACTCGCTAAGGCTAGATTTTCTTCATCATCATGCTTAGATGAAGAACCATCTCTGGTGCTTCTCCTGATCTCCTCCTGCATCAGATCTGACCACAATTATTCCCAATCTGGCAGTTTCTCTCTTCCATTCACTGAGTCCTGGTAGCTATGCCAGCTCTTAGGAAGACCAAGGAGAGCAAGACTCACCATATCATCATCAGCTGTCATGATTCCTACACTTCCAAGCTCATCTCTATAGGTGGTGAGCTTGTTCAGATATGTAGAGATCGTGTTGCCCTTTTCACAATTGATTTTCTGAATCTTGTCCTTGAGCGTCAGCTTCCTTTGGTCGTTGTTGTTCTGATATAGGTCCTTCAATGTCTTCCACATTGAAAAGGGAGTCTCCTTCCCATGAAGACTCAAAACAATATGGTCTCAAACTCCCTCCAGAAGAATCCTCCTTGCTCTCGCCACATATTTCTTCCATTCCGCCAATTCTTGGGCATTAGCTGTTGCTGGCTTGGGGACTTCTTGATGAATGAAGTCCTTCAAACCATTGTCTTCTAATACCGCTTCCATGCGATCCTTCCATGCTATGTAATTTGAGCTTCCATCCAGGGCATACTTGAGTCTCAAGCCATTGAACGCCATTGGTGAACTTTGAGATGTGATAAGAAATTGATTTTGTACCTACAATCAACTTCAAACTTCGAATTTCTCCCTTCTTTGTATACTATTCTCCGCTTTGATCACATTTGCTCTGATACAATGTAGAAATTCTCACTGTAGATTAACCTGATTATGCAATGTACTAAAGCAAAATACTTAATCTACTTCTACAATCAAACTTGTGGAAGCTTAATCGATTTTGAGCAAGATCAAACAGAACACATATAATAGAGAAGAAGATTCAATCAAACATGAAACATAGAAGAATACCCTGGGGAAAGCCTCAGCTAAAAACCCTGCTATCTGTATTATCATGCAAGTGGAAATATCTCAAGATTACCCAAAGCATTAGCTCTCAAGCTATCCAGCTCTCAGTACAATCCCTCACTACTGCTCATAGACAGAATAGGCAACACATATGCCTTCTCCTCAATCCTCCAAGCTTCCTATTTCCTTGTGCAGTTTTCCCTGGGTCCTCCAGTTGTAACCTGTGTGATTCTCACCTCACACACTGCTCTGACCTCTGTAGTAATTGCTCAATCCTCAAGGAATGAATTCCTTCTGCATTCAAGAGATCTTCACATGGGAATATTCTAGCAACTGATAGTACATTGTCCTTGCCTTTAATCTCAACTGGGTCTTTTTCTGAACTGACATGCATGAGTTATTTATGAGAGAATAATTAGTTATTCGGAGAACACTAGTTGCATGCATGCATGCATTAACTGACTGAACTCACAATTAGTTTCACAAACTGTTTGGAACTAATTTAACTGGACTTAACTCAGTTAACTAAGCTAACTAATTACAACTCAAATACAACTCATCATTATCTCCTTAATTAAGGGATAACTTCCTCAATCAAAGGGATAACTGTTGCATGTCTTCACAAAGACTTCATGTTTGAATTTCACCAACTAATTAACTCAAGATGAATTAATTAATTATTTTTCAAATAGCTGGTGAGACTAAATTCGAATTTTAATTCAAGGACAAATTAAAATTGGAATATATCCTGAAATGCTATCTATAGAAATGATATTTATAGCATTTCTATTTTTAGCATTTCTTGTTGCTATTTTCAACACTTCCATGTCTTTTATAATTTTATTATTCTTCACTTTCATGCCCATGAAGCGATTTTGGATATAGTTTATCTCTTTCTTATGGTTTTCTTGCATGATAGCTAACTGCTTGTTGTGATCAAATTCCATGATGGCCATTTCTTCATCATGCCTTAAAATATTCTATTGATAGTTGAGGATTTTAGAAGATCACTTTCGCTCTTTTGCATAGCACTAGGGGCAAAAGGTAAGTCACCTTGTTCCATATATCTATCCTTAAAAGCATTGATGATGTATTGTAACGAAGATAAAGAATCCTCAGGACAATTACAAAACCAATTCATTGCATCACCTTTTAAGGAAAAGGAAAAGAGACTTATCTCGACATCTTCATGATTATATTGTGAAGGAAGACAATTCTGGTTATTACATGAGTAACTTTGCAAAGATGCTTTACAGCAATGGCTGAATGACCACCCAAGAACAAAGGAAATTTATGAATGGCCTCTTTCGATATATCATGGAGAGTATCATCCATGATGACCTGCTTAAAGGGGGAAAAGGGAACAACCAAATGGATTCTAAAGAGATAGATCTTTGCTCAAGAAAATAAAAAAGATCCACAAGAAGCGAGCTTCTAGCAGAAATTCTTGAAAGAAATGGAGTTGCCACTTGAGCATGGACCTAGCTTTAATATTCCGAAGGCAGAAACCGAAAGTTCAGTTGAGAGAAGCAAAGATATCAATGAAGGTTTCTTGTCTGGGAGTAAATGGATGTATAAGTGGAGTCACCAAGAAATCAACCGAAATGTCCAGGTATTAAAGTTGCATATGAAAGGATTAGTGAGATGACGAGAGATACGTTGATGAAGAGATGAAAAGGCACTATAAAATGTGGCATTGATGGGACAAGAAATGATAAAATATTAAAAAAATGAATGGCTAATGAATGGCGGAAAAGAATAGAAGATTAGAAAAATGTCGTGAAGATCAAGGAAATAAAAAATCTATCCCCAACAACGATGCCAAAAAATGTTGTCACACATAATTTCTAGGCACCGCTAAGACGACTTAGATCAGGGGTTGTCATGTCGATCCCCAATCTCTTCGTTTAAGTTGTCTCCCAATAGCAGAAGGGGTAGACCCTACTGAAATGGAATGAAGGAGAACTAGTTGGGAACCAACCAGTTCGGGAGACACAGTTAAGCGACCAAGTACTTGTTTTATATTTAGCAAGACTTATAGGATTCGATTAGATTTAAGCGATTGATACCAGTGCCTTATGGAGTCAACTATCTTGCTAGAAAATTTAGGACCAAGTAATTGATGAGTAGCTGTTGCTTGGATGAAGGAATATCTTATATGAAATACAAATCCTAAAACTAATGTTAGATGCAGGAATCTTAGTTAATTTTAGTTAAATGGCTATCTAAGTTTTAACCCTTCAATCATTTATATATTGAGCCTAATTTCATAGTAAGTGGCAGAGAGAAGATAAGGTGAAGCACACTAAGGTGTGATTAACGATACCTCTACTTAAAATCTAACATACCCGGCGCCTCCAGCGCTACAGAGGGTTGTGGCTCTGACGATTACAAGATCACTATTTTAAGTACTATTAAAACTAGAGTTCTCAAGCAAATATGGATGGGTACCTATCTTTCTATCGATCAATCTTATGCTTGGAAGTAAATTTTAATTAGGCAAGGCTAACTTAATATGCAAATGCACAAGATGATTAGAGGATGAAGCTAGATTCAAGGATTGAAAGAACTTATGTCACGATCTATTTCTGATTTAAATGTCAAAGCCTTAAATGCCAAAATCAATATTCACTTCACAAAATAATGGGTGAAAGATAAAGTTCTCAGAAATGCACTTAAAATTTTACAGTGTAATGCCCAATATGAAATTAAATCACAAGCTTCAATTCTTTTTAATGCAATTATAGATCAAAGAGAACAAAAATTTCTTCACAATTCTTCAATACCACTCTCAATATAAATGCCAATTATATAGATGCTCAAATATACTCAATTGAGGAAACAAAAGATATGCAATTTACCACAATTCCATAACAATTACTTGCAAATTTCTCAAAAATTTAATATACAATAAATATTAATTCAAGTAATTAAAACCACGTTTAGAGTTAATTAAACGATGAGTAATCTCAATAGATGTCAAGCACAAAAATATTTAAAACCCAATATCAATGATTATGAAACTTAGCATGCAAAAGTCCTAAGCACTTAAATTTCGAAAATTAATTACTATTGAAAAACCATGAAATCCAAATGTTAAACACTTCAAGCAATTCCAGAATTAAAATGATTTTCTTAAGTAACCCAAACCCATAAAATTTCCTCTTATAGTCAAACCTTAGAGATATTAAAACTTCATTATATAAGAATCTAAATTTTTTAAACCTGTTGGAGCTCCAGGAAACTATCCTAGGTTGTAGCTCGGAGATGCCTGGTAACATATAATTTTCAATATGGTTCTAGGAACTTATTGGGATGGGTGATGGTTTGGTTCAAGCCAAATAACCACTTCTACTATGATTTCACTCCAGACATGCATGAAAACCCTCAAACTACAAGGCTTTAGACCACCAATGCTCAACAGTTTGGGAATTAGGTGAATAGATGAAGAATACTAACCACACCAGCAGATGCATATAGAATGTATGATGGCCAGTTGCAACTAGTAAATAAACCTGTGAATCTAATCTATCAATTCAGAGATAAGATGACAATTATCTTGCATTTGATACAAAAGAGACCTATGTGACCTACTCACTGATACATTCAATTGTCTAATCCAAAGATAAGATGACAATTATCTAGTATTAGACATAGAAGAAGTCATGAATACAACACTTCAGGCACAAGCTTAGAACAGAGGAAAAATGGGCATTGAGCAATTAACAGCAAAAGAAGCTTGCATTGCTGAAAATGAAGATGAGACGCTGCAAGTTATAGAATATCTACAGTCTCTAGAAGTTGAACCGAAACTCAATTGCCAACCGTGATTACATCTTTCTTCTAGCTATTTATAGTCTATCATTACAATGGCTCTTAGCCGTTTAGGGATGGAGGGATCTTAATTGACCACCAACTACCATTAACTATCTGATAGCGGCTTTGAACGTAGTTGCTTTCTCTACTACGAAAACCTGATTGGTTTTGGTACCGTGCTGTCCTTCGGGTAGTCGGATTGATCATGGCAGTGGAGTTCCATGACTGTTTAATTCGATTGTTGAGTCGTGCTGTGTCCTTTTCTCCTCTGGCCATGCTTTTCTTTTAATTCAGTTTCATGTTCAGACTGTCGCCAGACTAATAAAGTTGGCCATCTTCCTCTTCGAGTAACAGACAGGACGTGGGGTATGGAGTGCATGGGCAGATGGATGGTCGTGAATGATTGCGAATGATGGCCGTCGGATCAAGGGAGATGTGTGGCAGAGATTGTTTTTTGGAGGCTAGTGGTCATGGTGGGAACGGAGCATGCCCGATCCGTTAGATCTTTAGGCGAGCAAATCAGACGGTTATCGGGTGGCGGAGATGTGTGGGCGATAATACGTGGGGTGGTTTGATTTGAGTGGTAATGGTTTATATCACGCTGGCATCGGGCGATAAATGGTAAGTGTGAGAACTCGCTCGATGCCATTCATGGGATGACAGTAGTGGCGGGGAGAAAGAAAAACCACCCACATCGGGCGGGTACTTCTTGCGCTTGTTATCTATACGATATGGGTGCTAACCGTTAGATCTGGTGGGGGTGATATAACAGCCGAGGAGTGTCGGACAAGTTGGTGTATCGGCTGGGAAAAATCAATGGCGAAGATGTGGTGAAGGTACGAGATGTCTTCAGGAAATATGCTATAGGCGCGTAAGGCATCTGGGTGAGGTTTTATGAGGATTTTGGCTATTGCGCTTGGGGCTAAGGCTAAAGAGGAACTTTTTAGGGTGGGAGGGTTAACTTAGGAAATAGAAAGGGTAAAGTGTAAGCGGGGGTAAGGGAAGAAGAGGAAAAATGGCCCATGTGGGGCCTTCTTTTGGGCAGCAAAGCAGACCGTGTCCTTCCTTTAGCCTTCAAAACAGCAACGTTGCACCTCAGGGCTAACACTGGCTCCTTCTGGGGATGAAAGCCTCCCCGTGAGGTTTCAACAACGGTAGACCACTGCCTTTCCAGTAAACAACAAGATTATATCTACTACATAGTGTTCCATTGGGCATGGAGTCTAACTAGTATGGAATAAAACTAAAAAACATATTTACAACACCAAGGCTTTAAAGCCTTAAACGAAATAAAGTTCGAAGAACAACCCATTGACTGGGCCATCAAAAACATATCCTCCTTCCTTTAAAGCATTCCTTTTGAGAAAACAACCGTTAAATTGAAACTTGACCGTTTTTACCTTTCTATGAAAGGTTTCTTTGTCTTGGCCAATGTGCATATCTGTGAATTCATCAAAGACTTGCAAAAGCCTATTGATTTGATCCTTTACTTCATTAACTTTCCAGCATTCGGTATTATTAGGTAGAGATGGTCTATATTTCACCTTATCTCTATATGCTTTCAGCCTTAGATGTTTTGCTCGGAAGGTTTGGCACACCTGCTGAATGATAAGGTCTACTTCATACTCTGCTATGTCATTTGCGACCTGAAAAGTTAATATGAAGGATGAATCAATGCATTCTTGTGTGGGGAACACAAGGACTTCACCTATTCCTGCAGCTTCCTTAGATTAAGCCCCATCAAAGAACATGTCCCAAATCTGTGAGCCTTCTTCCTTTGTGATCTGGCAAACTAGTTTTTTAAGCTGTGTAGAAGCCAACTGATAAGGCTTGGTAATGTCAAGACAGAGCTTATCCATGACAGCCTTGGGCGTTGGAGTATGGCTGGCTCCAGTGTCCAGAAGACAATTATGAAGGATTTGATCATGAATAGACAAAGGAACATAGGATGATGGGGAGCTATCTTCACAATTTTCAATGATTGGGCTGAGAATAATAGCTGGTTGGTCATCTTGCAGATTTACATAGTCAGTGGAGGCTTGGATTGCTTTAGGCTCAAAATCCTCAAGGATGGATGCTTTGAAGGACTCATTATTCACTAGTTCGATCAGAGGCATAGCTATTCTTGGCTTCTGGCTATGATTCAAAATTGAAAGGGGAATGGGACTTTTCAGGACCTCTTACCTCTTGAGCTGGGGCTTTTAGGCTGATAGAATCAACTGCTGGTTGCTTCTGCTTATTGGCTTGATGTTCTGCAGGAACAACAGCTTTATGAACAGGAGTTTCTTTGACATTATTCATCATAGACCTTAGATTATATTGGTGCTGATCTACCATTTGTAGAACAGCTACACCATCCCATTCTTGGCTGATCTGGTCATTGAATAATGACTTATCATAGGCAGTTTTGGTTAAAAATGTGGCGCTACCTTTGTCTTCCATGCAGTGGATCTCATCATCTTCCTCAAACTGCTCTTCTTCCATGACTGCATTTTGAAACAGGGTCTTCACCCTTTGGTCTTCATTGGCATCTTTGTTTCTTTGCAAAATCTGCAACTTCTCATTTGCTCTTCTATATGGATTTGGATTTGGAAGAGCAAAGGTATTAGGCACCCTTGATTTCCCAGAAGGCTGCTCAACCTTTAATTTGGAAAATTCAGAGGCTAATGACTCTATCATCTTGGCCATTTTATCGATCTTGGGATCTGAAGATGATGAGGGCTCACCCCTCTGTCTTCTTCTATCAGCATTACCTTTGAGCTTTTCTACAACCATGATGTTTGATTCTACTTCCAGGGCTGCATCTTGCATATCAGCCAAAGAAGCACATCTTCTCTCCCTCAATAGTAAACAGAAATAAGAATTGAAGGTATTGGCATAGGTGAGCTTAGCAGAGGTAGGGGTGGGTTTCACTTCAGCTGGTATCTTGCTGTACATGCAGTTAAATCTCTTATTGAAATCAGACAGCAGCTCACCATTTTCCCTCTGTAAGTTCCCAAACTCAGTATGATAGTAGAGCAGATCTTTCTTATCCCCCCAATGCTTTAGGAATACATCATCTAAGGCCTCAATATCTGTTATAGACCTAGGGGTCAATCCTCTGAACCATTTTCTTGCCTCTCCATCTAGGCTTTGGACAAAGACTCTCATCCACAAACCATCTTCACTAATGTCTAGATTATCTGCATAGCTATAAAAGGACTCAAGATGTTCTTCAATTGTAACCCCTCCAGTCCCAATGAACTTAGGCATGTATTTCTGGTATTCTCCAGTAGGCATGTCATTCAAAGGAGTAGGCAATACCAAGAGCCCATACCTAGCAGCTATGATTCTTTCCATTTTGGTGAGTTCTTGTGGACCTGCCATGGTTGTGGTGGATTGAAGAGTACTGGGAGTCTGGATGATAGAAATCTGAGGTGTGACTAACAGGACTAAAGGAATATGATGGACTGGAGGGGAGGTTTCCTTTGGGCTGAAATCCAAAGGAGGACCTAAAGAATAAGGAGCTTTATGAATCTCTAAAAAAATTTCTCCGCTACTAGTGCTAGAGGCTATATTCTCAACATGTATTTGTTCTATTACAAGCCTTTCTTGTAGAGATGCATAAGATTTTTTAGGTTTACCTGATCCTGATGCTCCTTTCTGTGATAACTTTCTCCCTTTGATGATTTTTTCAGGGTCGGGTACTAGGTCAGCTGGTTACTTCTGAGGATTTCCCCGAGTATGCCTCACAAACTGAGCCAGAACTATGATGTGGAGTCGCCAAAAATTTATGCCTCCAGTAGAGTCACCAGATAGATGACTACAACCAAAAATGTGTCTAGACTTTGTCTATCATAAAAGTTGGATCTGTGTCGTTCTCCCAGGGAAGCTAAGCTTCAATCTCCTCTCCCTGGCAACGGCGCCAATTATGTTGGAGCTCCAGGAAACTCTCCTAGGTTGTAGCTAGGAGATGCCTGGTAACATATAATTTTCAATATGGTTCTAGGAACTTATTGGGATGGGTGATGGTTTGGTTCAAGCCAGATAACCACTTTTACTTTGTTTTCACTCCAGACATGCATGAACGCCCTCAGACTACAAGGCTTTAGACCACTAATGCTTAACAGTTTGGGAATTAGATGAATAGATGAAGAATACTAACCACACCAGCAGATGCATACAGAATGTATGATGACTATCTGCAACTAGTAAAGAAACTTGCGAATCTAATCTATCAATGCAGAGATAAGATGACATCTATCTTGCATTTGATACAGAAGAGACCTATGTGACCTACTCACTGATACATTCAATTGTCTAATCCAAAGATAAGATGACAATTATCTAGTATTAGAAATAGAAGAAGTCATGAATACAACACTTCAGGCACAGGCTTAGAACAGAGGAAAAATGGGCATTGAGAAAAAAACAACAAAAGAAACTTTCATTGCTGAAAATGAGGATGAGATGCTACAAGCTACAAAATATCTACAGTCTCTAGAAGTTGAACCGAAACATAATTGCCAACCCTGATTACATCTTTCTTCTGGCTATTTATAATCTATCATTACAATGGCTCTTAGCCATTTAGGGATGGAGGGGTCTTAATTGACCACCAACTACTATTAACTGTCTGATAGCATCTTTGAACATAGTTGCTTTATCTACTACGAAAAACTGATTGGTTCTGATACCGTGCTGTCCTTCAGGTAGTCGGATTGATCATGGCAGAGGAGTTCCATGACTGTTTAATTCGGTTGTTAAGTCATGTTGTGTCCTTTTCTCCTCCGGCCATGCTCTTCTTTTAATTCAGTTTCATGTTCGGATTGTCCCCAGACTGACAGAGTCAACCATCTTCCTCTTCGAGTAACAAAAAGGACGTGGGGTATGGAGAGCATGGGCAGATGGACGGTCGTGAATGATTGCAAATGATGGTTGTCGGATCAAGGGAGATGTGTGGCGAAGATTGTTTTTTGGAGGCTAGCGGTCATGGTGGGAGCAGAGCATGTCTGAGTTAGATCTTTAGGCGAGCAAATCTGACGGTTATCGAGTGGCGGAGATGTGCGGGCGATATTGCGCAGGGTGGTTTGATTTGAGTGGTAATGGTTTATATCGTGCGGGCATCGGGCGGTAAGCGGTAAGTGTCAGAACTTGCCCGATGCCATTCACGAGATGACACATAAGCGGTGGGGGTGATCTAACGACGGAGGAGTGTTGGATATGTGGGTGTATCGGATGGGACATGGACCGTTGGATTGGCGGGGAAAAATAAACGACGAAGATGTGGTGAAGGTACGAGATGTCTTCGGGAAATGTGTTATAGGCGCGTAAGGCATCTGGGTGAGGTTTTATGAGGATTTTGGCTATTGCGCTTGGGGCTAAGGCCAAAGAGGAATTTGTCGGGGTGGGAGGGTTAACTTAGGAAATAGAAAGGGTAAAGTGTGAGCGGGGGTAAGGGAAGAAGAGGAAAAATGGCCCATGTGGGGCCTTCTTTTGGGCAACAAAGCAGACTGTGTCCTTCCTTCAGCCTTCAAAACGTTAGCGCTGCACCTCAGGGTTAACAAAACCCACAAAAATATTTCAAGGACCTAAGACCCCAAAACCCTTTCTCACAAAAATTTAAAAAATAACTTAAGATGTACTTTTATTCATGTCACACTTAAAAAATCTTTTGAAACTAAAATGTAAACAATAAAAAAAAAAAAAAAAAATTAAATGTGGAAACATAAAAATTAGATTTTAATTTTTTTCTTTAAAAGGATCAATTTAAAATCCCTTTTTTTAATCTTTTGCTTTTTTAGAATTGTCAAAGTTTAATTTTTGTTTTATATGGGCCAAAAGCCACACATAAAATTGCAAATCGAATTTTTAATTTTTTTCATTTTTAAACCCAAACCAAATCAAAATGAAAAACGAATAAAACAAAAAAATTGGATTTTTGTTATATTACCTTGCTTTAAAACTAAACATAAACATAAATAAAATAAAATAAAAAATGAAAGCAATTTGAGAGGGTGAGCTTTGCAGGTTGGAGAAGCATAAAGGTGAAGTCGAAGGAGGGACGACAGGGAGATGGTAGCGAGGGAAGGATGCAGGAGGAGACGAGCATGCAGAGGAAGGGAGGCAAGGATTGCAGGAGAGAAAAGGGAGATAGCCGCACTGATAAGGAGAGGCTGCGAGGGAGAAAGGGATACGTTGGGAAACGAGGAATGAGAGGGAGCAGCGAGGATGAAGGTTAAAGATGTTGCATAAGAGATGGTAGGGCACGCGGAGCAACAAGGAACGGCTGAGACACGGGCTAGCGGAGGATAAAATGGGATTGTGTGCAGGGAGCTTGTAGGTAGAGAAAAAAAACCCACGCACAGGTAGAATAAATGAGGGAAAGGTAGCAGCGAAAGGAGGAAAACGCAGAGGGAAAGAAGAGGAATAAAGGAGATAAGGGAAAACTCAGCAGATACAAAAAAAGGAGAAGGAAAATGCAAAGGGAGAGAAGTTGTGACTTTTGAAGGTTTTCGAAACGCAAAGGAGCTAGAAAAGAGGGAGCAGAAAGCTGGAGCTTCCAAACAGCAAATAGGATTTAAAAAAATGGTAGCCCAAGGGCCTTAAAAAATTCCCCAGAAATTTAAATTTCAAATTGATATATTTCTTCTTTAAAATTTGTTCTCATAAAAACCTCATATCTGAATTTGAAACCCTCGAACTGAAGATAATTTTGAATAATTTGTCCCTGCAAAATGGTATTGATGCCAGATATTGCCCTCCACTTCAAATTAAATTTTTTCTATAGACTTGCACTTGCAAAACAAAAAAAAAATACTTAGATCACAAATATACAAAAATAAATAAAAACCCCAAAACCCAAGTTAGAAAAAACTTAGATGTATACAAAATATTTATAGATCTATGCACAAAGGTTGCAGATCTACCATATCTTAGGAGTCCAACTATGCTCCTAGATCTAATGATCTAAGGCTCTTCCTAGCTAGATCTATCAATTTTCCACAATATATTAAAAAATGACCTTTTTAGAGAGGTACTAGCCCAAAAACATCATGCATAAAAAATTGATCGTTAGATAAATCTCAAAGCTTATATGAGGTAGGCTCTTCAAAAATATCTGTTTGGTTGGTCCAATCGAGGACTATTCCCAAATTCTCAATGAAACCCTTTGAGATCTTCTGCAAACATTAGATCAACTATCAAACCAAGTGGAGAAATAGAATAACAAAAAATTTCCGAAGAAATAGAAATCCCTGCTAATTCAATAAAAAATAAAAAATGTTATCCTAGATCCAACAAACTAAATAAGACACATGTATTCATATTATTATAAGAGAGTTATTGATTGACAATTTTCACATAATATTAAGCAGAAATTAAAACAATGTTACCATAGTTCATGTAGAGGAACACAACTGCAAATAGATACCTCAAATACTTTTGCATTAATTCCAGAAAATATACAAGAGAGCTTGAGAGCTTAGTACACAATTCAAAGATCGGATGAAAAATAGACTGACATCGACCTCTAATCTATAGATAAATTCTCCAACGGCTAGTTCATGTGATCCCCATCAAAGTAATTTCGACTATTGAAAAAGATTTTATTATCTTTTAATCTCGTTTGTCGAAATATGCCTCACAAACTGAGCTAGAACTATGATGTGGAGTCGCCAAAAATTTCGGCCTCCAGTAGAGTCACCAGATAGATGATTACAACCAAAAATGTGTCTAGACTTTGTCTATCATAAAAGTTGGATCTGTGTCGTTCTCCCAGGGAAGCTCAGCTTCAATCTCCTCTTCCCGGCAACGACGCCAATTATGTTGGAACTCCAGGAAACTCTCCTAGGTTGTAGCTCGGAGATGCCTGGTAACATATAATTTTCAATATGGTTCTAGGAACTTATTGGGATGGGTGATGGTTTGGTTCAAGCCAGATAACCACTTCTACTTTGTTTTCACTCCAGACATGCATGAACGCCCTTACACTACAAGGCTTTAGACAACCAATGCTCAACAGTTTGGGAATTAGATGAATATATGAAGAATACTAACCACACCAGCAGATGCATACAGAATGTATGATGGTGAGCTACAACTAGTAAAGAAACCTGTGAATCTAATCTATCAATGCAGAGATAAGATGACATATATCTTGCATTTGATACAGAAGAGACCTATGTGACCTACTCACTGATACATTCAATTGTCTAATCCAAAGATAAGATGACAGTTATCTAGTATTAGAAATAGAAGAAGTCATGAATACAACACTTCAGGTACAAGCTTAGAATAGAGGAAAAATGGGCATTGAGAAAAAAATAGCAAAAGAAACTTGCATTGCTGAAAATGAGGATGAAATGCTACAAGCTACAAAATATCTACAGTCTCTAGAAGTTGAACCGAAACATAATTGCCAACCCTGATTACATCTTTCTTCTGGCTATTTATAATCTATCATTACAATGGCTCTTAGCCATTTAGGGATGGAGGGGTCTTAATTGACCACCAACTACTATTAACTGTCTGATAACATCTTTGAAAATAGTTGCTTTATCTACTACGAAAACCTGATCGGTTCCGATACAGTGTTGTCCTTCAGGTAGTCAAATTGATCATGGCAGAGGAGTTCCATGACTGTTTAATTCGGTTGTTGAGTCGCGTTGTGTCCTTTTCTCCTCCGGCCATGCTCTTCTTTTAATTCAGTTTCATGTTCGGATTGTCGCCAGACTGATAGAGTCAACCATTTTCCTCTTCGAGTAACAGAATGGACGTGGGGTATGGAGTGCATGGGCAGATGGACGGTCATGAATGATTGCAAATGATGGCCGTCGGATCAAGGGAGATGTGTGGCGAAGATTGTTTTTTGGAGGCTAGCGGTCGTGGTGGGAGCGGAGCATGTCTGGGTCATTAGATCTTCAGGCGAGAAAATCTAACGGTTATCGGGTGGCAGAGATGTGCGGGCGATAATGCGCGGGGTGGTTTGATTTGAGTGGTAATGGTTTATATCGTGCGGGCATCGGGTGGTAAGCAGTAAGTGTCAGAACTCGCCCGATGCCATTCACGAGATGACACGTAGCAGCGGGGAAAAAGAAAAACTGCCCACATCGAGTGGGTACTTCTCGCGCTTGTTATCCATGCGATATGGGCGTTGACCATTAGATCTGGTGGGGGTGATCTAACGGCGGAGGAGTGTCAGACATGTGGGTGTATCAGATGGGACATGGATCGTTGGATTGGCGGGGAAAAATCAACGACAAAGATGTGGTGAAGGTACGAGATGTCTTAGGGAAATGTGTTATAGGCGCGTAAGGCATCTGGGTGAGGTTTTATGAGGATTTTGGCTATTGATCTTGGGGCTAAGGCCAAAGAGGAATTTGTCGGGGTGGGAGGGTTAACTTAGGAAATAGAAAGGGTAAAGTGTGAGCGGGGGTAAGGGAAGAAGAGGAAAAATGGCCCATGTGGGGCCTTCTTTTGGGCAACAAAGCAGACTGTGTCCTTCCTTCAGCCTTCAAAACGTCAGCGCTGCACCTCAGGGTTAACAAAACCCACAAAAATATTTCAAGGACCTAAGACCCCAAAACCCTTTCTCACAAAAATTTAAAAAATAACTTAAGATGTACTTTTATTCATGTCACACTTAAAAAATCTTTTGAAACTAAAATGTAAACAATAAATAAACAAAAAAAAAAATTAAATGTGGAAACAAAAAAATTAGATTTTAATTTTTTTCTTTAAAAGGATCAATGTAAAACCCTTTTTTTAATCTTTTTCTTTTTTAGAACTGTCAAAGTTTAATTTTTGTTTTATATGGGCCAAAAGCCACACATAAAATTTCAAATCGAATTTTTAAATTTTTTCTCTTTTAAACCCAAACCAAATCAAAATGAAAAACGAATAAAACAAAAAAAATGGATTTTTGTTATATTACCTTGCTTTAAAACTAAACGTAAACAGAAATAAAATAAAATAAAAAATGCAAGCAATTTGAGAGGGTGATCTTTGCAGGTTAGAGAAGCATAAAGGTGAAGTCGAAGGAGGGACGACAGGGAGATGGTAGCGAGGGAAGGATGCCGGAGGAGACGAGCATGCGGAGGAAGGGAGGCAATGACTGCAGGAGAGAAAAGGGAGATAGCAGCACTGATAAGGAGAGGCTACGAGGGAGAGAGGGATACGTTGGGCAACGAGGAATGAGAGGGAGCAGCGAGGATGAAGGTTAAAGATGTTGCATAAGAGATGGTAGGGCACGCAGAGCAACAAGGAAGGGTTGAGACACGGGCTGGCGGAGGATAAAATGGGATTGCGTGCAAGGAGCTTGTAGGCAAAAAAAAAACCCACACACATGTAGAATAAATGAGGGAAAGGTAGCAGCGAAAGGAGGAAAACGCAGAGGGAAAGAAGAGGAATAAAGGAGATAAGGGAAAACTCAGCAGATACAAAAAAAAAGGAGAAGGAAAACGCAAAGGGAGAGAAGTTGTGACTTTTGAAGGTTTTCGAAACGCAAAGGAGCTAGAAAAGAGGGAGAAGAAAGCTGGAGCTTCCAAACAGCAAATAGGATTAAAAAAAATGGTAGCCCAAGGGCTTTAAAAAATTCCCCAGAAATTTAAATTTCAAATTGATATATTTCTTCTTTAAAATTTGTTCTCATAAAAACCTCATACCTGAATTTGAAACCCTCAGACTGAAGATAATTTTGAATAATTTGTCCTTGCAAAATGGTATTGATGCCAGATATTGCCCTCCACTTCAAATTAAATTTTTCCTTTAGACTTGCACCTACAAAACAAAAAAAAAAAATACTTAGATCACAAATATACAAAAATAAATGAAAACCCCAAAACCCAAGTTAGAAAAAACTTAGATCTACACAAAATATTTACAGATCTATGCACAAAGGTTGCAGATCTACCATATCTTAGGAGTATGAGTCCAACTATGCTCCTATATCTAATGATATAAGGCTCTTCCTAGCTAGATCTATCAATTTTCCACAAAATATTAAAAAAAATGACTTTTTTAGAGAGGTACTAGCCCAAAAACATCATGCATAAAAAATTGATTGTTAGATAAATCTCGAAGCTTATATGAGGTAGGCTCTTCAAAAATATCCATTTGGTTGGTCCAATCGAGGACTATTCCCAAATTCTCAATGAAACCCTTTGAGATCTTCTGCAAACATTAGATCAACTATCAAACCAAGTTGAGAAATAGAATAACAATAAAATTCCGAAGAAATAGAAATCCCTGCTAATTCAATAAAAAATAAAAAATGTTATCCTAGATCCAACAAACTAAATAAGATACATGTATTCATATTATTCTAAGAGAGTTATTGATTGACATTTTTCACATAATATTAAGCAGAAACTAAAACAATGTTACCATAGATTCATGTAGAGGAACACAACTGCAAATAGATACCTCAAATACTTTTGCATTAATTCCAGAAAATATACAAGAGAGCTTGAGAGCTTAGTACACGATTCAAAGATCGGATGAAAAATAGATTGACGTCGACCTCTAATTTATAGATAAATTCTCCAACGGCTAGTTCATGTGATCCCCATCAAAGTAATTTCGACTATTGAAAAAGATTTTATTATCTTTTAATCTCGTTTGTCGAAATTATTTATTTTTTGAGGAATTTCAAATTTTTTATTTAATTAATTCTTAATTAATTCAAAAATAATAATTTTTATTTAATTACCTCAAAAACTTGACTTTGACTTAACTACCAAGGTCCAAGGGTCCAACATTTCTTAAAATTTTCAATATTTCATTGGCCCGGGACCTTTAAAAAATTATTTTTTAAGACCGACGAATTTTGCCTTTGGAGAATTTAAATTTGGGTCTAGGACATAAAATTAATTATATTTATGGCTTAGGATTTTTAATTTAATTTGGCCAAAAATTTAATTAATTGACTTATGAGGGGATTAATTATTTTTCTAACCCTCTAATACTTAGTCATGGTGTCTAATTATGAGGGACCATGCACTAAATATCATTTATATCATGATTTTACATTTTAATACATGAAGGGGGGAAACCCATTTGTTATAGACCCTCAAAAAATACCCGTTTCTGCGACACAAAATATAATCTAATAGACCAAGTGACTTATAATAAAATAATCTAGGCAATTAACTAAGATCATTCCCAAATAACTTTTACGTAGTCTCGATCTAAAACACTAAGACTCGCCTAAGATCTTAGCAAAAAAATCCACTCTAGCTTTAGGGTAAGAGTGGAGGGAAAAAATTTGCCGATCATTTGTGTCTAGAGACATAGATGAATCAGTGAGACAAAAAAAATCCTAGAATGGAGATCGTCACCAAAACCATAGGTTTACCTAGGTTGTTACATACAGACGTGATCATAATGAGATTATTTGCATTTTACATATGCAGAATGGGCTGACATATTCATAAAATTGTTGGTTGATGAGGACGCCTGAATGACACAGACGCTCGAACACGATGGATCCCCTTTGCGAAAAAAGGGTGTACTGCTATGGGTTATTGACACAAAATGGTCAACAATGTGTATACAAATGCTTGTACACTTCAATGGCTGCCATCAAGTGACTCTCTATAGTGTCCAATGGCAAAGTTAGTTATGAGTTATTGTCTTTTATCTTCTATTTATTTAATGTCCATAATTTATTTATTTATTTACTTGGAAGGTGACAACATCTATCATAACCTAATGGTCCACCCATAGTGGCTCTCTATAGTGTCCAATGGCAAAGTTGGTTATGAGTTATTGTTTGCTATCTTCTATGTATTTAATGTCTATAATTTATTTATTTATTTACTTGGAAGGTGACAACATCTATCATAATTTAATGGTCCACGCATAGTGACTCTCTATAGTGTCCAATGGAAAAGTTGGTTATGAGTTATTGTCTTCTATCTTCTACTTATTTAATGTCCATAACTTATTTATTTGGAAGGTGACAACATCTATCATAACTTAATGGTACACCCACAATGAAGGAAATAATCATTCACTGCTATATGCCAATATGCATTTACTCATCAATTTTATTCAAGGAAACTGACACAACCTAAAATCATATCTTAATGGTTCATTTGTATCAAAAATACCTCTTCGTCTTGTCTAGTGTAAAGAAGAAAAATAACATTGTTAAAATAAAAACAAATTCGCATAAGCTCCATAGTGATACAATGCATTTGTCAATTCTCAAAAACGCGTGGGTTGAAAGAGTTTGTCACTTTATGATGTTAAGAGGGTTGGAAATGAAAAATACTCTCTTAGATTATTTGGTTTATACTCATAATAGATTTAATCTTCAAAATATTTGTGGCTCCATTAACCTTGACCTCTTTTTTTTTGTGATGAGAATGTTGTATTAAGAACCATTTTAACTTTTTAACTCAAGTAATCTCTTACATTCTAGATTTCACAATATTTTGATCTTAGCTGAATCATCATCATCCTAATAAAAATACATCATGTTTATTTTTGAAAAAGCTGAGCCATTAACATCTTTACTTATATCCAAGAAAAACAAACTTTTAACTAATTAAAACTAGATATTATTGTTAGATATTTCCCGAAAAAAATGTGTAATGGATTTTCGATTCGTCCAAATAATTACTCAATCCATCATTATTTTCTTCCAAAAATATCTAACAACATAAAAAACTATGAAAACGTCCCACAATAAATATGATTGTGGTACCGACAAAATAAGTCAAACCCTCAATAAAATCCGCCAAAGGAATCAATACCCGTTAACATCCATACTGATTACAAATCTAGCTATTCTATTGAATTTTTATTTTATATATACTTGTCAATTTAGGGGTCAAGGTTAAGGCGCTGCTAAATTTAGCGGTCTTCACATTACATAACCTGCCGGTTTTTCGTTGAAACGTAATGTCTGCATTCAGTTAAGAAGTAAAATATTTCAATATGTCGGTCTCACAGTTGGAGATTATGTAGGTTTAACTTTTCTTTTTTAACACGAAAAATTATATGTAACTAGGTTTGATAGATAGCCAACAAGTCAAGGAATTTGTGATATGACGAGAGTTCACTCTCATATAAATGTCTACCCTTCATGGGTTAGTATTAATTATTCAAATTTATTACATCTTACATCATGGAGAGAAAATAAATGTTGCGGGGAAAATTATTTTGAAGGGGTTGCGTTAAAAGGTTGTGGAAAATATAGAGGTAATAATGATAAATATTAAAAATTTTGAAGTGTGAGATAGTATTATAAATGAAATGGTTAGTATTAATTTATAATAGATATCAAGATATTTATGTTATGATACATTTCATATTGTTAAGATTAAAAAAAACATAAAAACTAACTAAATTATAATTTTATTTTAAATTTTTTGGATTGAGTGACTAAATGTGTTAAAGAGGAGGGAGATGAGTTAGTCACCCTATAGTCACCTCAAGCCATTGGTGAGGGAGGCATGGCCACCATCCTCCCTCATTAATATTTTCATGGGACATGTCATTTACTCGTCTAAGAGCATCATTTGATGTCAAGATCTCTGTTGCGCATCCATTTCACCAAGAAGGTTCTGCATACTAGTGAGATGGGGGTATGTCACCTTGTGATGGTCTATCCATCATGAATTTCATAACTATTATGCGTTATTTCTACTTAGAGTCAAGTTTCACTGCAAGGCGCTGGGATTTTTTTCTCATGTGAGTGGGTTTGTCGTCCAAATTTGGAGTGCCAACTCTTCTTTTCTTTGGGGGAAGGACCAAACCACTCAGGCCTAGCCTCTCCTACCACCCTTCAGTTTCAAGCATTCCATTCCAGTTGAGCTGGTGCAGAGGATTATTACTACAATTTCACTCTATTCAAGGTATCTTGTCAACTCATGTCAAGTTACATGGCCAGGTACCCTATCCATTGTTTCCATTTTCAATTTTTAACAATGGTTTACAATGCATCTCTGAAGGTGTCGAGCTTATATTATCCACTTATGTGTTATAGAAGTTAAATGCTTAGCCTTTTTTCTTGGTCTCTCTCATAGGTATTAATCTTCCCCCTCTTCATTCTCACCCTCTCTCCTTTGCTCACCTTCATGTGCAGGCCTTGTTTCCTTTGTTGTTGGTTCTCTGTAGCCTCACCCAAGATTGGCCTCTTGAGCTCTAGCCTTCGCATTCTTGGCCTAAGCCCTTCAATAAAACTTCTCGTGTCTTAGTGAAGCTATGTCCCCCACCTTTCTCCCCTTGTCTTAGACAACACTGTCATGTCCCCCACCTTTCTCCCCTTTTCTTAGACAACACTGTCATTTCCCCCCCATGTTGAGGCATAGATCTTGTTGGGGTTGCAGAGCTAGCTCCATAGGTACCCACGGTGGCTCTTATGCTCATTCTTGGGTCTATCCTTCCAATTAGCTCTATCATCAACAAAATGCTCCCACGGTTCAAGAGGAAATTCAATTTGTTGAAGAGAAGGTGATGACTAAGCAAGAAGAAACATTTGAAGTTGAGGTTTTAGCTTCATTGGTAGATTGGGCCATATCTTAGGCACAAAAGGGTTGGAAAAACAATATTTGCTTACAACAAACCTTTATTGGCACTTAAAGTTGTTTCTTAGCAAAATGCTGCTAGAGAGAAATGAAGCAAAGAAAGAGATCATGTTTCACCTTAATGAGATACAATTGGAACATAGGGACATGGAAGGTAGGCTTGCGCCATGGGGACTTTACTCAATGAACCTATGACATATCATGTATGTTCGTGGCATACTAAACAATTCCTTTAATTTGAATACATATTGGAAAATACCTCTAATAATCACATTATTTAACCCCCTACCAATACGAATCCTATACACTTTCCCAGTTTAAAAAACCTCTACTTTCGCTAGATATTGTAGGTATCCACTTTTTTATTAATTTTGAGTTCCATTTTTTATACCTGTCAATATAAAAACCCTTTACCCCCTATTGTATGCTCAATATATTATGTCATTTTATCCTCAATATGTATCCCCCAATATGAACTCACATGGTATGGTATTGCTTCCCCAGTGAAGCCCCCGTGGCTTGCGCACACAGAAATTGTGCTCACTTGTCTCAATGTCGTTGCTCCTCTAGTTGGTCTAGCTACTCATGATTTTATCGAGGTCTCCACCTCATCTTAATTTTGTTTACATTATTTTATGTTGCAATGATGTGGTGCTACTATGTTGTCTATTGTTTTAGCATTACAAACTATTGTGTTTAAAGTATGTAATAGGCTATATATATATATATATATATATATATATATATATATTAAAGTTAAGCCCATTTTTGAGGTGTCCCACACATATTTCTACTAACAGAGCCAGTCTTAGTGACCATGATGGCTTTCATTTGGTTTTGAACAACATATTTTGGATTAAATCTCTCCTCTAATATTGCTTTCCTAGTTTCCAATGTAGCATACCACTATGCTAGGGAGTTGATGGCTTTCTTTATAATATTGTTCTTTTGATAATAGGAAAAAAAAAAATATTATCAATCCCTACCTTGCTAGGAACTATAGTATTCCCCTAGTGGTAAAAGTGTGTTGACTGTGCATTATTTTGTTGTGTTTTTGCAATTTTACCTAAAGTTTCAGGAAAATGTTAAATATTTTCATTTTCCTGTAAATTCAGAAATGGTGGAGAGATTTTTTTTTTTGGTATTTGTCACTGCCTAACAATAAAACTAATTTTGTGAGTGGTCATTCCCTCGGTGAGTACTCTAACACTAATACTAACACTAACACTTTTATGTTACTACCTTTCGGAGTGATGCTAGCACTGACCCGATTGTTGGTCCTTTACGTAGATGAGGGGTGGGGAGGGGATTTTCATTAGGCGGAGATTTCACTATGAAATATATGTAAAATGACTCATGGAGTCTAGCCGTAGAAGCCATGCAATGACTCTCTATGAATTATATGTTCGAAAGTACAAAACAAATTTAGTTTATCATATAAGCATTATCATGCACACGCTCATAATGGCCTTGAATTAAATCTTAGTGAATTCTAACAATGCTCGATGACAGGCAGATGCAAAGATTGTTCGCTTCATATAAATCTTGCTAAGTATTTCAAAATTTCAAAGCTCCAATGTTCAATTTCACAGCTCCATGCAACAAAACATGATTGTGATCCTCATATTATACTCACTCTAGAAATTGAAACGAAAGGTTGAGTCCTCCTGCAAGAATTAGAAATCAGGCCTGTGGATGTGTGTTATGATGTCAACCTTGCATCTTTGACTCAACTATATTATACAACAAAAGAGACATTTAATTTAGAAATTATATCGGTTCCAATTGTGCATCAAAGTAGCAGCTCCAGATTAGATGTATTTGAACAATTTTCAAGGGACATTCCATGGTTGGTCATCCAAAATCCATGGGCGATACCAAGTGCAGTCAATTATTTTATGATTAAGTTAGGTGCACTGCATGAACTAGAAGCAAAGGCTCCAAACACAATCAAGATAATAGAATCTATAATAGAATCTAATGGTAGAATATTTACAACTTCTAAGCCTATCGTGGGTTTGCTGGAATGACATGGAGGTTGAGTCAGTGTATGCAGTTCAAGTCTTTGGATGTGTTTATTTATTTGTTTGGCATGGTTGGATAAGGGTAGGTACTCGTATAGTGCCACCATGTCGTTCACATTCGCCACTTAGGTCCCTTGAAGATCCTACAATGGTTTCCTTTCTTTCTATTAGGCCCGCAAACACAGTGAGCTCCTTAGGTTGTGAATTAAGTCTAGAAATATTTGACAGCGCCACCATATTTGAATATGAGGATGCGGAAACCAAGGTTGTGAATTTTATATTTCGATGCTTGGAATGGGAACTCACATTTTTGTGAAAATCTATTGATTTCAACACCTTGCAGCTCTTAGAATCCACATCTGCGAAGTTGCGGCTAGACTTGGAATATAGATGGTTGATCGATCTAGGGATCAAGACTGGTATTTCATTCTCCTATTGAACCTATTGTGATTTCTGCTACTCGATCACTGACTCTTTGGTATCCTGAACTGAAATTCAAAGCTCATATTGTTGCTTAACGTTGGGAACCGAGATGCCGTGGAGTTCTGAACCCACGACCAATGATCCAAATTTCTCGTTATGAGATCCTTTCTTTGTTCAAAAATATGCTTTAGACATGATTATTCCGTACAAAATTCTAATTCGAGTGACTTCATTGAAATATCATCTATGTCTTGTGATTTCACCTTAATCAATGTTGCATCAAATTCTAGTGGATTTTCTTCTTCTTGGTGGGTTGTCGCTCACTAGATATTGCTTTCTTAAGAGGTGAAATAATTATAGGATTCAATTCTCCATCTCGAGAAACTGAAACAATCTTAACCAAATCCTCTGAATTGGCACTGGACCAAATCACATCTTGTTTGAAAACACAACTTTAACCACCAAATTACAACTTGTTTGAAAACACAACTTTAACCACCAATACCATTGTAACAAAAATGTTAATACCAACCATCAATTTTTAAAGTGGTAAGACTAGTAAAATCCCTTCATCTTTAAGTTAAAATTGTAACTTGTTTATTATTATAATCTCCATAATTAATACTACTATAATCAAAATCTTAAATCAACCCTTGTATCTAAAAGTGTTACAAATAATATATTTGTGAGGGAGAATATAAATTGCAACCACTTTAACATAATAAACTTAAAACGTTAATGTTGTTATAAGCCTAAGCATAAAAGTAGAAAAATAAATAAAAGGGAAAAAAATAAAGGATTTAAAATACATAATTAAAAAGGAAAAAATAAAGGTAGAAACAAAAAGTCACACATACCCTCATTCCATTTTCGAAAAAGTTACACTTTTAAAATAAAATGAAAGAGAAATTGAAAAAGTTAAAAATTATATATCTATATATATAACAAGAGAGTTTTTTAAATAATAGGGAAAAAAACTATTTTTTTTTTAGGGAAGTTTATTTAGTAACTATGTAAAAATGTAAAGTAAATGTAACTATAAGGTTTATATTTAAAGCCTTCAAAATGTCTAACACGTGACCGTATGTTGAGGGCAAAGTAAAACGATCTAAAAGTTATAGTATTAGTATTAGTAGTCAAAATTGATTCTGTTATCGATTCTTTTAGCAAATAAATAAATATTATTTTTTTTGTAAGTTTCGCAGGACTACATCTTTATCATGTCCAATATATCATCTCGATCATTGCAAAGAATTGAACCGATGACTTCACATCAAGGAGTGCCTTAACATAGCACCCACTATAAATAAAATAAATAAAATTGAAATATATATATATGTATATATATATATATATATATATATATATATATATATATATATATATATATATATAATTTGAATACATTTATATTCATTTATTTAAATATTTAAGTTTTAAATTATGTTTTTCAAATTTTCATATATATTGGTTTTTTTTTATTGATTTATTATTAGTATTTTACCATTTTATTTGTCAAGACCATAGTTTTAAACAAATTATGATCTTAACCCTAAAAATGTTAGGGAGGTAAGGGGAGGTAAGGGGTGGGGTGGGATGGTGTGATACTAGTAAATCTACTTTTTCTATTCAAGGGTTTATTTTATTTTGGTTACAATAGGCTGTTAGAGGTAGTTTGAGTGGTAAGGACTGTTGAAAATGCAATAAGAAAATCTCTGTTTGACTTTGCCTTGGTCAAACTAGAGAACATTCGAATTTCTATTTCAGCAGAAATCTTGGAGGTAGTTAACTGAGGTGACATGGCACTTGTCACTCAATTACCTCAGTTAATTCGAGTTGGGGAAGCTTGATACCTTTTTAATATGTTTGATTGCTAATTTGTAGCAATCTATTTCAATTAATTTGAGTTATTGTCATTTTAACTAGTTCTAACTATCATAAGAACTAGTGGAGGTCAAGTTATGGAAGTGGAACTTCAACCACACTCGGTGATCAACCATTTAATTGGTCAATCAACCCAAAATAATTTTTGCATGTAGAGAATTTGAGTTACCCAGTTGAGATGGAGATTCCAAAGTAGTGTACTATCTGTTGTAGCATATTCCAATGTGTATAGGTGGTGCATGGAGTCAGAGGAAGGACCCTAGGGAATTGCGCAATTTAATAGTGGAAAATTCCTAAATAATAGGGGCCAATTTCCCAAGGGAACAACACAAGGAAATAAGAGCTTGGAGGGTTTGAAAATTGGCTAAGTGTTGACCAAAGTTAGTCAAGTGGGCAGAGGGATAGACTATACACTTGCAAGGTTTCCTCAGGCTTTAGCAAGCATATGTATTTCATTTCTATTCTTTGATTAATGCAATATAGATAGTAATGGGTTTTGAGTAGTTGTTTTCCCCTAGATAAATCTTTGTGCATGTGTGATGTTTCCTTTTTCATGTCTATGATTCTTATTCTAGATGGTGAATTAACTTCTGCAGATTAGTAGGGTAGCTTCAAGTCTTGTGACTTAGAAAATTTAATGAGTAATTTTGAATCTACACATTAATTTCTACACAGTATCGAAGTTGGAATCACTATAGAACAATGATTTCGAAGTTGTCATTGCAGGAGGTTCGAATTTGAAGATCAATGTTGCAGGTTTTATTAAGGACTAAGAAGATGGATTTCTATGGACTTAGGCTTGAGTATGCCTTGGAAGGAACCTCAAAGTTTGTTGCATGGAATGACCGCATGGATGCAATATTGTATGACAATGGGCTATTGGAATACATCAAAACAGACGTAGCAAAACCCCAAGCACCTGATGCCAAGAATATTGCTTAGTGGAAGAAAGATGTCGCCAAAGCAAGGAGAATCATATTTTAGGGAGTATGGGATCATATTGTATCGAATCTCCACGGAAAAGAGACTCCATTCGCAATGTGGAAAATACTGACAAAATTATTCAAGAATAATAATGACCACCGGAAGTTGGCACTCAAGGACAAGCTTTGAAGTATTAAGATGCAGAAGAATGACACGATTCCGCAATATCTGAGCAAGTTTTGAATGTTGTATGAATTTTGTGGGGTCGGTGTTAATGTACTTGAAGAATATTTGGTAGCTCTAGCCCTTTTGGTCCTTCACAAGAGTTGGCATAGCTATCAAGATTCGGTCAATGATAGAGAGAAACTAGCAAGTCAGGAGCACTTATGGTCCGACTTGGTATAGGAAAAAATTAGGTGGAATATCAAAGACGTGACATCATCTAAGGGTGAGGATGAGGAGAAATGTCCCTTGGATAGAAAGGCAAAGCAAGGGAAAAAGAATAAATCCCAATCCAAAGTAGAATCTAGTCAAGGGGGAAAGAAGAAATACTTTTCTATAATCAAGTGCTTTCACTGTCATGAATTCTGGCACTATTCCATGAAGAGTCCGCACAAGAAGACAAGAAAGAATACCTCAGAAGGAGTTGCAGTTGAAGATTTTCCTTCATAGTTCGATATTGATTTTACTCTCATTGCATGCATGGCCAACGCAGTGATGGGAAGTGTGTGGTACCTCGACAATGGTGCCTTGTTCCATATGACGGGAAATAGATATTTTTTCAGTGATTTGGAGGAGACAGATCTCTCGATGCACATCGATATGGGAGATGATGGAAGGTACAACACGACCGGTATTGGTACAGTCACCTTTCATAGTAAGTCAGGCTCCCCTCTTAGGCTTAAGGATGTGATGTTTTTTCTGGGTCTAAAGAATAATCTTGTCTTCGTTGTATTTTTGGACCAAAGCCTACCTCTACACTTGTGGGATGAAGCATGAAACACAGCGGTCTATTTTCATAACATGAGTCCTCATCGGATCCTTGGCATGATCACACCAGAGGTGGCTTTCTTAGGGAGGAAGCCGGATGTGTCACACTTTAGAATTTTTGGAGCCTATATCTATTTCCATGTCTCCAAAGAATCAAGGAAGAAGCTAGAGCTGATAGTAGAGTTGGGGGTATTTGTGGGTTACATAGAAACTCCCCACAACTACCGTGTGTATTTACCATCCGTCAAAATGACAGTTGTGCGATGGGATGCCAAATTTGATGAATACAAAGCCATGTGATTCTCTCTTGAGAGGGAGCTTCAAATCCCACTAGAGGCGAAGCTTTTAGCTCCAAAGGTGGAGCCTCAGCATGTTGTGGAGTAACCACAGGTTGAGGAGAAAAGAGTTGAGACATCCACTCAAGCAGAACCATCTAGAGAAGATAGGAAGAGAGTTAGAGAAGCTAAGAGACTCATGGAGGATGTGAGGGAGAATGTGGGTTCTCCTTCAAACCAGCACAAGCATAGAAGGTCACCAAATCGGTACAATGGCTACATGGCTCTAATGACTAAGCTAGTAGAGACTGAGCCATCCTCTTTTGAGGAAGAAGTAGAGAAACCTATATAGGTTGCTGAAATGGTAGAGGAGTATGAATCCATTGCAAAGAATAATGTTTCAGAAGTGGTCCCAAGACCAGAAAACAAATTAGTTGTGGGTTTGAGATGGATCTTCAAGGTGAAGCAGGCAACATACGGAAGCATAGAAAAGTACAAGGTTAGATTTGTTGCCAAGGGGTACTCTCAGTTTGAGGGGATTGACTATGAGGGGACCTTTTCTCCTGTAGCAAGGTACTCATCCATCCGATCAATCCTTGCTCTGGCTGCACAGATGGGTTGGAAGATCTTTCAGATGAATGTGAAAACTGCATTCCTCAATGGATTTTGAGGAGGAGGTGTATATCGAGCAACCATAAAGCTTTGAGACTTTTGATCAAGTCTCATGTGTGCATAATCAAGCGAGCATTGTATGGTCTCAAGCAAGAACCCTGTGCTTGGTACACCAACATCGATAGCTATCTCACCGATTTGGGCTTCACCAAAATTGAAGTGGATGCAAAATTCTATCATATTTTGGTAGAAGGTAAATTGTTGATTATTGTTTTATATTTTGATGACTTGATGTTGAATGCTGATGAGAATTTGATTAGATCTTGCAAGGAGGACCTTACAAGAAATTTTGAGATGAGGGACATGGGTCTCATGCACTACTTCCTTGGATTGGAAGTATGGCAAGGTGATGGGGAACTCTTTGTCTCTCAAGGCAAGTATTCCAATGAGATACTTCAGATGTTCCACATGGATAGGTGCAAACCCATGGACACTCCTCTAGCGACCAACTGGAAGAAAGAGGATGTCACTTCAGTTGAGCAAGTGGATGCAATTGTTTACTGACAATTGGTGGGTTCACTCATGTATCTTGTGAACACATGACCAAATATGTGCTTTGTAGTCAACTAGTTGAGTCAAGCTATGGTTAGGAAAACCAAACTATTTTGGAGGGTAGGTTAGCATTTTCTACGATACCTCAGAGGCTCTACCCAGTTTGGACTTTGGTATAGATGGAGAGAGGAAGTGAAGTTGTGTGGCTTCACAAATGCAGATTGGGTAGGGAGTCCATCAAAACAGAAGAGTACATCTGGTGGAATTTTCAATTTTGAATCCACAACAGTTTCTTGGTCCAACAGGAAGCAAATATCTGTGGCACTCAGCTTGGCAGAAGCAGAATACATGGCTGCAAGTCAAGCGGCATGTGAGGCGATCTGGATGAGAAAGATATGTGTTGGCATGTTTAGTCATATTATGGATCCTATTATGATTTAATATGACAACCAGAGTTTCGTTAAACTCTTTGAGAATATTTTTTTTCACGATTGATCCAAGCATATTGATATCTAGTATCACCATCTACAGGATTGTGTGTAAAGGCATATTATGTTGTTGCAGTACATTGCGACAGAGGAACAAGATGTTGATATTTTGACAAAGGCCTTGTCAAGAGGGAAGTTCAAGTTCCACATGTGCAGGATAGCGGTGGCAGGATAGGGGTGGTTGAGAGGAAGTGTTGAAAATGTAGCAAGAAAATCTCAGTTTGACCTTGCCTTGGTCAAATTAGAGAAAATTTGAATTTATATTTCGACAGAAATCTTGGAGGTAGTAACTGAGGTGACATGGCACTTGTCACTCAGTCAACTCACTTAATTCAAGTTGGGGAAGCTTGAGTTCTGTTCAGTATGTTTGATTGCTAATTTGTAGCAATCTATTTTAGTTAATTTGAGTTATTGTTAGTTTAATTAGTTCTAACTGTCGGAAGAACTAATGGAGGTCAAGTTGTGGAAGTGGAATTCCAACTACACTTAGTGATCAACCAGTGAACTGATTAATCAACCCAAAATAATTGTTTCATGCAAAGAATTCGAGTTACCCAGTTGAGATGGAGATTCCAAGGCAGTGTACTCTTAGTTGTGTCATATTCCAATGTGTACAGGTTGTGCATGCAGTTGGAGGAAGGACCCTAGGGAATTGTGCAATTCAATAGTGGGAAATTCCTAAATAATAGGGGCCAATTTCCTAAGTGAACAACGTAAGTTAATAGGAGCTTGGAGGGCTTGAAATTGGATAAGTGTTGGTCAGAGTCAGTCAATCAGGCGTAGGGATAGAATATACACTTGTAGGGTGTGCTTAGGCTTTAGCAAGCAAAAATTATTTCATCTCTATTCTTTGATTAATGCAATATAGATAGTTAGGGGTTTTGAGCAGTTCCTTTCCCCTAGATAAATCTTTGTGCATGTGTAATGTTTCCTTTTGCATGCCCATTATTCTTGTTCTATATGGTGAATCAACTTCCGCAAATCAATAGAGTAGCTTCAAGTCTTTTGATTTAGCAAATTTCATGAGAAGTTTCGAATCTACACATTAATATATACATGGAATAACGTTGTTAACTCCAACTTGTAACACCCTTATCCCACATCTACCTAGGTAACTGGTCAACTGGAGTAAACATGCAATGAGATATTAGGTCCGTATACTACTAGTGCAACCTCTTCTTGTTATCAGTACCACCCCCTTGTTATATTGTTGTGCCCATGTAGTCCCCATATTGTTATTATTGTGCCCTTATATTATTATTGTTATGTTGGCTCTGGTTATATTATGACCCCTTAGATTTCTGTATATAGAAAGGAGATCTTTTCATTTGTATCATCCAAGAATTGTTCATTTGTGTAATGTAAAGGAGGTTTCCCCCTCGAACAACCCCGCTATCTGTATTATCATACAAGTGGAAATATCTCAGGATTACACAAAGCTTTATCTTTCAAGCTATCCAACTCTCAGTACAATCCCTCACTACTGCTCATAGACAGAATAGACAACACATATGCCTTCTCCTTAGTGCTCCAAGCCTCCTATTTCCTTGTGCAGTTTTCCATGGGTCCTCTAGCTGTAACCTGTGTGATTCTCACCTCACACACTGCTCTGACCTCTATAGTAACTGCACAATCCTCAAGGAATGAATTCCTTCTGCATGCAAGAGATATTCACATGGGAATATTCTAGCAACTGATAGTACATTGTCCCTGCCTTTAATCTCAACTAGGTCTTTGGCTGAACTGACATGCATGAGTTATTTATGAGAGAATATTCAGTTATCTGGAAAACACTAGTTGCATACGGATTTGTCTTTATACGGTTTTTCGGTTTGCGACAATTGCTAAATTTCATGCAATTCTCGCACGCAACACACTCTTTTGTCTCCGTTCGTAGGGTCTCGATCACGTGTAATGTAAGGGGCTACAAGGGGTGAAACTACTCGACCGATAGGGATAGGGGAATGAAGACCGCTAGGGAAAGGGGGCCCCTAAGGAATAAGCTCGCGCTTTACTGTGTGCCCCTTCATAGAGTGTTCGTCCCTACGCTCCTCACCCTCACCCATATGAATGAGTGAGCGACCCCAGAAGTAGGCGATGGCGGCCCTACGGTCGAGCGTCTAACGACCCTCGCCCTTCCGATGGTCGGGCTTCGCGCTCGTATCCTCGACCCCCTCACCCATATCAAAGTTTATGTGATAGGGAGGGGTGGGTTTGGGGAAATAAGGCAATTGTGAAAGTGTTTCGACAACCTTGTTAATTTGTAATTGCGGCATTGTTTGAAAGCGAACCAGTATGACGTCAAATCTTGTCGTAGGAGTTTATAAAAGCGGGTTTTTTTTCCGTGTAACGGTCCACCACGACGATTCACAAGAGAATCTTCAGGACCACCCCAACTCTCCCTTTTCTATATAAGAATTTCTATATAAGAATTGACGAATGTCATTTTGAACGTATATGATAATGGATTCTAAAGGCAGGATTTCTCTATTATTATCCGAGTGGATCCTCAAACTCTAACCTGTAACGATACTTCTGGGGTACTTGGGAGAGGGAAGCGCCATTATTACCATGAAACCACCGGTCGAAACTTCAAACCAGTAGTAGATGGTTTCGGTTCTGTCTCTAGAGTTGCATGGCAGGAACAAGTGGTAACCACTAATTCGCTTCATCTCAGCGGATATGAGTTGGGACTTCCCGTTTTCTAGGAATGGGATCTTACTTAGGCGGAAGAGGGGTGGTGGG
This sequence comes from Pinus tabuliformis, assembly GCA_031772625.1. Lineage (NCBI taxonomy): Eukaryota > Viridiplantae > Streptophyta > Pinopsida > Pinales > Pinaceae > Pinus > Pinus tabuliformis. The sequence goes on from CM062813.1 coordinate 663,004,590, forward strand.
ATCTCATTCATTTGACAAGAAGGGCAGGAATCGGATCATCAGTGGGGTTTCGGGTGGGATTTCATATTAGGTATTGGGGAAGAAAGTCAGAAAGAAGAAATGAATGGTAGGGGTAAGACGAATAAGGGTCGAACCTAAACCAACAAAAACAAAAACCCTTTCTCGTGATCTTGTTCTTTGGTATTCACTCTTGGTTTCAATCAATAATCATGCTGGAATGAAAGCAAATACCCAGCCTTGACTTTATTCGTTATCCCGATCATGGCGAAATGATACTTCTGCCGGTAATCGAGGCGGGTGGGAGTCAAAAGGTGTAGGATCAATGTTGTTTTTATAAGCCCCCTACCTTCATGGATAGGGAGGGCTGTCTATATCTGAGCTAACATCTAGCTTCTTGCGACATGCTGGGTCTTCTCCCTTTCATTTCCTATCTCGCTTGTCGTGAGTGAAGGATATGTGGTAGAGTAGTCCATCCCATCGGGCGAAGAATATGCGTGCAGTAGAGCTCTTTAATAATTCAATTCTTTATCTCCCTCCCGCCCGGCATACATATATACCAGAATCTCTCGTTTCTTCGGAGAACCCGTACCATTTTATAGTACCGAATATTGAGTAGACAAGCAACCTAGAGATGTTTCTTGTTTTCGAATCTACAGACTGACCTATATATGCAAATCGGGGAACCCACCGAATTCACTACCAAGGGGAGGAACTAGGCAAAGGGGTGGGATCTACCTATACTAACCGGGTGGATGGAAGGAGTAGTTCGAGAGGAAACAAAATAGGGTGGGAATGAAATAAGGCAGGCCGTTCCACTCACTATGAGCTTGGTTTTTTTGTACTCATCCAGACGCGCGCAACACCCACACTTTTCCTATTCCGCATCCGGCCGCATACTCGAGGAAACCTCTAGGGATTACTTGACGAACCGGGCCACTCACTTGATTGATGAGCCAGCGAATGGAGAGGGAGTGGGCGGAAAGTCAGGCCAGCTCGGGTTTATTGGGAACGGCGAACGACCTAATAATAGTGAATTCTAATAGTTGATCTAATGGAAAAGGTGGAGAGTAAACCACAAGCTTCACTCGGCTATAGCTATCGACCGACGAGGGCTGAGAATGATGTGCTGCATTCTTTTGGGTCAATCACTTCGAAAGAAACTTTTGGTGATATCCCCATGATTGTAGTCTTGGCATTCCTCCATACTCCTATATGTTAAATAACCTTCTACTGCTTCTATCGCTTGCCCACTTCACGGGCCATAACCGGTACTGCTTATACTTCACGGGCCATAACCTTCTATCGCTAGCTGCTACTGAGTAACCGTCTACCGCTACTCGTCTCGTGCTGTCACTTCCTTGGAATGATATCACCGGGAATAGATACTGTGCGGAGCTGAACCTCGTCCCGTACAGAGTGTCATGGGGAATAAGGCGTCCTCGTACCCATCGTTATCCGCAGCATAAAAAGCACTTAACTAAGAATAAGAAGATCTTAGGCGTTCCTTAACTGGGAATAAGTATCTCTTAAACCAGGTATCACTAGTTCGCTTGCTCACCCCCACCCAATAACGCGGAGGTTTGAAATATTGAGCAACGAATGAATGCATAATGACATATATAATGATATATATCTATTTGTATACGATATTCGATCGATAGAGCGTGAATGCATATATTATATATGTAATTACGCTTTCTCGAATCCAATCACCGTACTTCTCTGAATGAGAAGTCAAACTTCCCTAACCTCTTCTTGCATTTTAAGGGTCCTTATCAGTCGAGTCACTAACGTACCTGGGCATGGTGGTAGTTAGTTATATATGAGCATGTAGTAGTTTAGGTTCAGTATGGCGTAATGACATATAATGATAGTGATTTCCTAGCTAGAGAGAGAAGAAAGACCAGTCATTGTTATATATGAGCATGTGGTAGTTGCGGCTTCATAAAATAGAGATTCAGATCGTAATGGCATATATAATTCAATGTAGACTTACTCGATCTATCTCTCTTTAGCTAGCCTATGTTGCGGTAGTTTTCCAGAGGCATGCATCGAGAGCCCCGTGGAATCTAGTCTGAAAGGCCATTTGCGTGCGTTTTACGGCGATTTTACACACCCAAGCTGGGCTGGGGTTTTAGCGTAGACCTCAGAAATCGTCTGAAAGGATGCGTAAGCAGGCTCGACTGATAAGGATGCGTAAGCAGGCTCGACCCTTTTTTTGACTTAATTTGGGGGGGCCAATAAGTAAATTGAACCTTTAGGTGCTCGACTGATAGGGAGAGGAGAGGGCATTTGCGTGCGTTTTACGGCGACTTTACACACCCAAGCTGGGGTTTTGTACCAGCGTAGACCTCATAAATCGTCTGAAAGGCCAATCACTCGTGCTATGAATCCTTCCTGTAAGGACGTTCTTCTTACTGCTATCCTTTCACCAAAGAAAATCGTACTTCCACGGGGAAAGGCTATAAGGGAAGTTCCCCTAACAAAGCTTACTTGGATTTAGTCTTTCCATTGTGGACCTATACCATCTTTCAGTCATATTCCCGCTCCATCGTTTATAACTGATGGCAAAAGATGTATGTGCCTATCTCATGTGGTTTTGAAGATATATTAACGTCCTTGGTAAGTAAGTGCTTATGAACAAGAATTTGATTAGCCTTAAGCTCCCTCCAAAGGCTTAAGTTTCACGTAACCTTTCTTCCTATTTCGCTTCCTTTGGGGCTCTTTTTTAGCCCACCTGAAAGTGCCAGACCCGAGTGAACTCACCCCTACTAATCTAAATGGAAGTCACGCACTGGATTCCTTTTTTAACTTGTTATATTAAGCAAGTTGGAGTGCCTTTGACACCTAGGTCTCTCTTTCAAGCTCAGGAGAGAGAGTGAGTGCCCGAGTCGTAGTATGACCGAAGCCTCCTGCCCAAAGATTATGGTGAAATGTCATTCTATTCTAGGCGGGTGAGTATCAAAAGGAAGACTCACCAAGCTGATGCCATAGGACTGAAGACTCGAGTGTGCTATTTCGTAGCCGTTCCTGAGCAATTCAATTCAAGGAGGCCGGATTTACCTTTATGAACCTCAGCGCGAAGTGGTCAGGTTTAGAGAAAGACCGCCCTTCCCTTCCTATGCGGCTAGGTGATAAACGCATAAACCGCTTTTCGAAGGTTCGACGCAGTTGACTGGGATACTACAACTCCATGCGGTTGATAAGCCAAGCGGTTCTTGTACTTTAGTTCTTTTTGAACGGTTCTGCTCGAGATCAATTCATTGGTCCGCTAAAGGAATGAGAGATGGGGCAAGAGATGTCCCGCTACCTTGCCTTTAGTAGTCGAGAAAAGGGAGTAGTCGAGAAGAGAAGAGGTATTGAAAATCAGACTGTGGTTGGTTCCATAGGGATAAAAAGAATTGGTATGATCAACGCCGTTTAACCACGATTGCTCAACTGTCAATGTGCAACTTTCCTTGTTCTTGTTAGTAGCCATTCAGAGCGGACAGGCAAGGAGAAGTCCCAATGCTTTCGTCTCAGGCTAGAAACTATAGATTCTCATGCGCTTGAACGGGATGAGTTTCAGTCGGATAGATACAATATGAGAGGCGAGCCTGAAAAGAAAGACAGGTCGGCTGGCTGCTCTGCCTGCCCGTTTGGGGATCGGTCAGGAGATAGATAGAGTGAGTGTAGGAGGAATAGGGAGGGCTCAGAATATTCCCGGTTTTAGTTCAGATCGGCCGTGTCCAGCTTTCCCAATCCTAAGAGAGAGCGGATTGGCATGCATGCATTAACTGACTAAACTCACAGTTAGTTCCAAAAACTGTTTGGAACTAATTTAACTAGACTTAACTCAGTTAACTGAGCTAACTAATTACAACTCATCCTTATCTCCTTAATTAAGGGATAACTTCCTCAATCAAAGGGATAACTGTTACATGTCTTCACAAAGACTTCATGTTTGAATTTCACCAACTAATTAACTCAAGATGAATTAATTAATTATTTTTCAAATAGTTGGTGAGACTAAATTCGAATTTTAATTCAAGGACAAATTAAAATTGGAATATATCCTGAAATGCTGTCTATAGCAATGCTATTTATAGAATTTATTGTTTCTATTTTCAACACTCCCTCTCAACAAGAAAGGGATTATCTGCCACCCCGATCCTGTCTCTATGGAACTTGAATTTACACTTTGACAATGCCTTAGTCAAAATGCCAGCATCTTGCTCCTCGATCGAAATATGCTACAACAACATGATCCTCCTTGCCACACAATATCTGAGATGATGATACCAAATGTCGATATGCTTAGACTTGTCATGAGATACTAGATTCTTAGAGAGTTTAATACAACTCTGATTATCACAATAGATCACAGTTGGATACATCCTCTGATCAAACAAACCAATTAGAATTTTCCACATCCAATTGGCCTCACATGCTACCTGACTTGCAGCCATGTATTCAGCCTTTGCTGAGCTAAGTGCAAATGACCTTTGTTTCTTGTTGTACCAAGGAACTGCAGCTGAACCAAGGTTGAAAATTCCTCCTGATGTGCTCTTCCAATCTGATGGACTCCCTGCCCAATCTGCATCTGTGAAGCCCTGTAGCTTCACTCCCTCTGACCATCTGTACCTTAATCCATATTGAGATGTGCCTCTGAGGTATCTCAAAACATGCTTCACTACCTTCCAAAACAACTTGGTAGGTTGAACCATAGATTGACTCATCTGGTTCACTGCAAAGCACGAATCTGGTCGTGTGTTCACTAAATACATAAATTAACCCACAAGTTGTTGATACACAGTAGCTTCTACTACTTCTCCTAAAGTGAAATCCTCCTTCCTCCAGTTACCTGCTAGAGGAGTCTGCATGGGCTTGCATTTCTCCATGTGGAATCTCTTGAGTATCTCATTGGCATACTTTCCTTGAGACACAAGCACTTCCCCATCCTTCTGCCACACTTCCATGCCTAGAAAGATGTGCATGAGACCCATATCTTTCATCTCGAACTCTCTTGCAAGGTCCTCCTTGCAAGACATGATCAACTGATCGTCACCTGTCAATATCAGATCATCAACATAAAGAACAATGATCAACTGCTTACCTTCCACAATGATGTGGTACAAGTTCACATCTGCTTCACTCTTTGTGAAGCCCAACCCAATGAAGTAGTTGCCGATCCTGGTGTACCAAGCACGAGGTGCTTGCTTCAGCCCGTATAAAGCTCTCTTGAGTTGGTACACTTGTGACTCACGATCAAAGGTCTCAAATCCTTTTGGCTGCTCTATGTACACCTCTTCCTGCATTTGTGTTGTTACTAGTCCTTTCTCCCAGTACTACATCCGCACTGCACCTCCTCTCATCATGTTGCGTTATGCTGCCCACTATTGCACTGCAACTTAGTTACTGAGAAGTAAGTAACTGATCTCCCAACTAACCTTCTTTTTGGTCTAGAAACACCCTTTGATGTTGAAGCTCCTTCTGTTGCTCCATCCGCATTTGTCTCTACCCACTCAGCTAGTCCTGCTACTCCTCGTCGGAGCTCCCGTAGCAAGGTCTAATCAAAGAGGTTGGGTACCTCAAGGATCTTGCCCCTATTTCAGCCTTCATGAGACTATCACTTCACATTGCCCCACCTCACACCTAGAGGTATGGTTGCATGTGATTCTTCTGCCCACTTGGCTTGAAATTTCCCCCTACTGGAGGTCTCTGCATGAGTGGATGCCTCCACTCGGTCTCCTCTCAGCATCTCCAATTATGGCTCCTCCACAATTGTCGGAGACTTCTTCTGGCACTACATGTTGAGAGGTAATGTACTCTCCCTCTCAACTACCAAGTCTCCAACATTTGTCTTGCTCCTCAAGGCTTTGCCTGCATCTTGAACCTCAAGACCATACAGGTTCTTGACTCGTGAAACGATCTACTTCACTTGTCTCGTGGTGATGTGTCTACGGAAAACTTTTCCTTTATTGAAGACAACATCGTAGCCTTTGTCCTCCAACATCGCGATCGATACCAAATTCTTCTTCAATCCAGACATATAATTCACATTTGCCAAATTAATAAGAGCTCCATGCTCCCTCTGAAAAGTAACCGTGCCTACTACTAAAACACTATACTTTTCATCATTACCCATCTCTATGCGCATCTCGAGGTCTTTCTCCTCCAAGGTACTGAACAAACTCTTATCGCCAGTCATGTGGAATGAGGCTCCATTGTCAAGAAACCAACCACAACCCCTCATCGATGAAACCATGCATGCGATGAGGGTAAAATCCAATTCGAACTGAGAGGCCAATGCCTCACCTTCAGATCCTTCCGAGGATCCCTTCTTGGATTTCTTCAATGGATAATTAGTTGCATAATGGCCCACCTCATGACAATTAAAGCATCTCACTTTAGATTTGTCAATCTTCTTCCCACCATGAGAAGAACTCGATTTGGAATGAGAATCCTTCTCCTTCCCTTTCCTTGCCTTACTCGCTAAGGCTAGATTTTCTTCATCATCATGCTTAGATGAAGAACCATCTCTGGTGCTTCTCCTGATCTCCTCCTGCATCAGATCCAACCACAGTTATTACCAATCTGGCAGTTTCTCTCTTCCATTCACTGAGTCCTGGTAGCTATGCCAGCTCTTAGGAAGACCAACGGGAGCAAGACTCACCATATCATCATCGGCTGTCATGATTCCTACACTTCCAAGCTCATCTTTACAGGTGGTGAGCTTGTTCAGATATGTAGAGATCATGTTGCCCTTTTAACACTTGATTTTCCGAATCTTGTCCTTGAGCGTCAGCTTCCTTTGGTCATTGTTGTTCTGATATAGGTCCTTCAATGTCTTCCACATTGAAAACAGAGTCTCCTTCCCATGGAGACTCAAGACAATATGGTCTCGAAGTCCCTCCAGAAGAATCCTCCTCGCTCTCGCCACATATTTCTTCCATTCCGCCAATTCTTGGGCATTAGCTGTTCCTTGCTTGGGGACTTCTTGATCAATGAAGTCCTTCAAACCATTGTCTTCTAATACCGCTTCCATGTGATCCTTCCATGCTATGTAATTTGAGCTTCCATCCAGGGCATACTCGAGTCTCAAGCCATTGAACACCATTGGTGAACTTTGAGATGTGATAAGAAATTGATTTTGTACCTACAATCAAGAACTTCAAACTTCAAATTTCTCCCTTCTTTGTATACTATTCTCCGCTTTGATCACATTTTCTCTGATACCATGTAGAAATTCTCACTGCAGATTAATCTGATTATGCAATGTACTAAAGCAAAATACTTAATCTACTTCTACAATCAAACTTGTGGAAGCTTAATCGATTGAGCAAGATCAAACAGAACACATATAACATAGAAGAAGATTCAATAAAACATGAAACACAGAAGAATACTCTAGGGAAAGCCTCAGCTAAAAACCCCGCTATCTGTATTATCATACAAGTGGAAATATCTCAGGATTACCCAAAGCATTAGCTCTCAAGCTATCCAGCTCTCAGTACAATCCCTCACTGTTTCTCATAGACAGAATAGGCAACACATATGCCTTCTCCTCAATCCTCCAAGCTTCCTATTTCCTTGCGCAATTTTCCCTGGGTCCTCCAGCTGTAACCTGTGTGATTCTCACCTCACACACTGCTCTGACCTCTGTAGTAATTGCACAATCCTCAATGAATTAATTCCTTCTGCATGCAAGAGATATTCACATGGGAATATTCTAGCAACTAATAATACACCGTCCTTGCCTTTAATCTCAACTGGGTCTTTGTCTGAACTGACATGCATGAGTTATTTATGAGAGAATATTTAGTTATCTGGAGAACGCTAGTTGCATGCACGCATGCATTAACTGACTGAACTCACAATTAGTTCCACAAACTATTTGGAACTAATTTAACTGGACTTAACTCAGTTAACTGAGCTAACTAATTACAACTCAAATACAACTCATCATTATCTCCTTAATTAAGGGATAACTTCCTCAATCAAAGGCATAACTATTGCATGTGTTCACAAAGACTTCATGTTTGAATTTCACCAACTAATTAACTCAAGATGAATTAATTAATTATTTTTCAAACAACTGGCGAGACTAAATTCGAATTTTAATTCTCAATTTTAATTCAAGGACAAATTAAAATTGGAATATATCCTGAAATGCTATCTATAGCAATGATATTTATAGCATTTCTATTTTTAGCATTTCTATTTTTAGCATTTCTTGTTGCTATTTTCAACACTTCCATGTCTTTTATAATTTTATTATTCTTCACTTTCATGCCCATGAAGCGATTTTGCATATAGTTTATCTCTTTCTTGCGGTTTTCTTGCATGATAGCTAACTGCTTGTTGTGATCAAATTCCATGATGGCCATTTCTTCATCATGTCTTAAAATATTCTGTTGATAGTTGAGGATTTTAGAAGATCACTTTCACTCTTTTGCATAGCACTAGGGGCACAAGGTAAGTCACCTTGTTCCATATATCTATCCTTAAAATAATTGATGATGTATTGTAATGAAGATAAGGAATCCTCAGGACAATTACAAAACCAATTCATTGCATCACCTTTTAAGGAAAAGGAAAAGAGACTTATCTCGACATCTTCATGATTATATTGTGAAGGAAGACAATTCTGGTTATTACATGAGTAACTTTGCAAAGATGCTTTACAGCAATGGCTGAATCACCACTCGAGAACAAAGGAAATTTATGAATGGCCTCTTTCGATATATCATGGAGAGTATCATCCATGATGACCTACTTAAAGGGGGGAAAGGGAACAACCAAATGGATTCTAGAGAGTTAGATCTTTGCTCAAGAAAATAAAAATGATCCACAAGAAGTGAGCTTCTAGCAGAAATTCTTGAAAGAAATGGAGTTGCCACTTGAGCATGGACCTAGCTTTCATATTCCAAAGGTAGAAACCGAAATTTCAGTGAAGAGAAGCAAAGATATCAATGAAGGTTTCTTGTCTGGGAGTAAATGGATGTATAAGTGGAGTCACCAAGAAATCAACCGAAATTTCCAGGTATTAAAGGTGCATATGAAAGGATTAGTGAGATGACGAGAGATACATTGATGAAGAGATGAAAAGGCACTATAAAATGTGGCATTGATGGGACAAGAAATGATAAAATATTAAAAAAATGAATGGCTAATGAATGGCGGAAAAGAATAGAAGATTAGAAAAATGTCATGAAGATCAAGGACATAAAAAATATATCCCCAACGACGGCGCCGAAAAATGTTGTCACACATAATTTCTAGGCACCGCTAAGAAAGCTTAGATCAGGGGTTGTCATGTTGATCCCCAATCTCTTCGTTTAAGTTGTCTCCCAATAGCATAAGGGGTAGACCCTACTGAAATGGAATGAAGGAGAACTAGTTGGGAACCAACCAGTTCGGGAGACACAGTTAAGCGACCAAGTACTTGTTTTAGATTTAGCAAGACTTATAGGATTCGATTAGATTTAAGCAATTGATACCAGTGCCTTATGGAGTCAACTATCTTGCTAGAAAATTTAGAACCAAGTAATTGATGAGTAGCTGCTGCTTGGATGAAGGAATATCTTTTATGAAAGACAAATCCTAAAACTAATGTTAGAGCAGGAATCTTAGTTAATTTTAGTTAAATAGCTATCTAAGTTTTAACCCTTCAATCATTTCTACATTGAGCCTAATTTCATAGTAAGTGGCAGAGAGAACATAAGGTGAAGCACACTGAGGTGTGATTAACGATACCTCTACTCAAAATCTAACATACTCGGCGCCTCCAGCGCTGCAGAGGGTTGTGGCTCTGACAATTGCAAGATCACTATTTTAAGTACTATTAAAACTAGACTTCTCAAGCAAAGATGGATGGGTACCTATCTTTCTATCGACCAAGCTTATGCTTGGAAGTTAATTTTAAGTAGGCAAGGCTAACTTAATATGCAAATGCACAAGATGATTAGAGGATGAAGCTAGATTCAAGGATTGAAAGAACTTATGTCACGATCTATTTCTGATTTAAATGTCAAAGCCTTAAATGCCAAAATCAATATTCAATTCACAAAATAATGGGTGAAAGATAAACTTCTAAGAAATGCACTTAAAATTTTACAATATAATGCCCAATATGAAAATAAATCACAAGCTTCAATTCTTTTTAATGCAATTATAGATCAAAGAGAACAAAAATTTCTTCACAATTCTTCAATACCACTCTCAATATAAATGCCAATTATATAGATGCTCAAATATACTCAATTTAGGAAACGAAAGATATGCAATTTACCACAATTCCATAGTAATTACTTGAAAATTTCTCAAAAATTTAATATACAATAAATATTAATTCAAGTAATTAAAACCACGCTTAGAGTTAATTAAACAGTGAGTAATCTCAATAGATGTCAAGCACAAAAATATTTAAAACCCAATATCAATGATTATGAAACTTAGCATGCAAAAGTCTTAAGCACTTAAATTTCGAAAATTAATTACTATTGAAAAACCATGAAATCCAAATGTTAAACACTTCAAGCAATTCCAGAATTAAAATGATTTTCTTAAGTAACCCAAGCCCATAAAATTTCCTCTTATAGTCAAACCTTAGAGATATTAAAACTTCATTATATAAGAATCTAAATTTTTTAAACCTGTTGGAGCTCCAGGAAACTCTCCTAGGTTGTAGCTCGGAGATGCCTGGTAACATATAATTTTCAATATGGTTCTAGGAACTTATTGGGATGGGTGATGGTTTGGTTCGAGCCAAATAACCACTTCTACTTGGATTTCACTCTAGACATACATGAAAACCCTTATACTACAAGGCTTTAGACCACCAATGCTCAACAGTTTTGGAATTAGGTGAATAGATGAAGAATACTAACCACGCCAGTAGATGCATACAGAATGTATGATGGCCAGTTGCAACTAGTAAATAAACCTTTGAATCTAATCTATAAATGGAGAGATAAGATGACAGTTATCTTGCATTTGATACATTGTCTAATCCAAAGATAAGATGGTAGTTATCTAGTATTAGACATAGAAGAAGTCATGAATACAACGCTTTAGGCACAAGCTTAGAACAGAGGAAAAATGGGCATTGAGCAATTAACAGCAAAAGAAGCTTGCATTACTGAAAATGAATATGAGACGCTACAAGTTACAGAATATCTATAGTCTCCAGAAGTTGAACCGAAACACAATTTCCAACCCTGATTACATCTTTCTTCTGGCTATTTATAATCTATCATTACAATGGCTCTTAGCCGTTTAGGGATGGAGGGATCTTAATTGACCACCAACTACCATTAACTGTCTGATAGCGTCTTTGAACGTAGTTGCTTTCTCTACTACGAAAACCTGATCGGTTCTGGTACCGTGCTATCCTTCGGGTAGTCGGATTGATCATGGCAGAGGAGTTCCATGACTGTTTAATTCAGTTGTTGAGTCGTGCTATGTCCTTTTCTCCTCCAGCCATGCTTTTCTTTTAATTCAGTTTCATGTTCGGACTGTCGCCAGACTGATAGAGTCGGCCATCTTTCTCTTCGAGTAACAGACAGGACGTGGGGTATGGAGTGCATGGGCAGATGGATGGTCGTGAATGATCGTGAATGATGGCCATCGGATCAAGGGAGATATGTGGCAAAGATTTCTTTTTGGAGGATAGCGGTCGTGGTGCGAGCGGAGCATGTCCGGTCCGTTAGATCTTTAGGCGAGCAGAGCAAACCGTTATCGGGCGGCGGAGATGTGTGGGCGATAATATGTGTGGTCGTTTGATTTGAGTGGTAATGGTTTATATCACGCCGGCATTGGGCGATAAACGGTAAGTGTCAGAACTCGCCCGATGCCATTCATGGGATGATAGTAGCGGCAGGGAAAAAGAAAAACCGCCCACATCGGGCGAGTACTTCTTGCGCTTTCTGTCTGTATGATATGGGTGCTCACCGTTAGACCTCGTGGGGGTGATCTAACGGTGGAGGAGTGTCGGAAAAGTTGGTGTATTGGCTGGGACGTGGACCGTTGTATTGGTAGGGAAAAATCAATGGCGAAGATGCGGTGAAGGTATGAGATGTCTTCGAGAAATATGCTATAGGCGCATAAGGCATTTGGGTGAGGTTTTATGAGGATTTTGGCTATTGCGCTTGGGGCTAAGGCCAAAGAGGAATTTTTCAGCGTGGGAGGGTTAACTTAGGAAATAAAAAGGGTAAAGTGTGAGCAGGGGTAAGGGAAGAAGAGGAAAAATGGCCCATGTGGGGCCTTCTTTTCAGTAGCAAAGTAGACCGTGTCCTTCCTTTAGCCTTCAAAACATCAGAATTGCACCTCAGGGCTAACACTGGCTCCTTTTGGGGATGAAAGCCTCCTTGTGAGGTTTCAACAGTGGTAGACCACTACCTTTCCAGTAAACAACAAGATTATATCTACTACATAGTGTTCCATTGGGCATGGAGTCTAACTAGTCTGGAATAAAACTGAAAAACATATTTACAATACCAAGGATTTAAAGCCTTAAACAAAATAAAGTTCAAAGAACAACCCATTTATTGGGCCATCAAAAACGTATCCTCCTTCCTTTAAAGAATTCCTTTTGAGAAAACAACCATTAAACTGAAAATTGAAATTTTTTACCTTTCTATGAAAGGTTTCTTTGTCTTGGCCAATGTGCATATCAGTGAATTCATCAAAGACTTGCAAAAGCCTATTTATTTGATCCTTTACTTCATAAACTTTCCAGCATTCGGTATTATTAGGTAGAGATGGTCTATATTTCACCTTATCTCTATATGCTTTCAGCCTTATATGTTTTTCTCGGAAGGTTTGGCACACATGCTAAATGATAAGGTCTGCTTCATACTCTGCTATGTCATTTGTGACCTGAAAAGTTAATATGAAGGATGAATTAATGCATTCTTGTGTGGGGAACACAAGGAATTCACCTGTTCCTGCAGCTTCCTTAGAGCAAGCCCCATCAAAGAACATGTCCCAAATATGTGAGCCTTCTTCCTCTGTGATTTGGCAAACTAGTTTTTTAAGTTGTGTAGAGGCCAACTGATAAGGCTTGGTAATGTCAAGACAGAGCTTATCCATGACAGCCTTGGGTGTTGGATTATGGCTGGCTCTAGTGTCCAGAAGACAATTATGAAGGATTTCATCATGAATAGAGAGAGAAACATAGGATGATGGGGAGCTATCTTCACAATTTTCAATGATTGGGCTGAGAATAACAGCTGGTTGGTCATCTTGCAAATTTACATAGTTAGTGGAGGCTTGGATTGCTTTAGGCTCAAGATCCTCAAGGATGGATGCTTTGAAGGACTCATTCTTCACTAGTTCGATCAGAGGCATAGCTATTCTTGGCTTCTGGATCTATGATTCAAAATTGAAAGGGGAAGGGGACTTTTCAGGACCTCTTACCTCTTGAGTTGGGGCTTTTAGGCTGATAGAATCAACTGTTGGCTGCTTCTGCTTATTGGCTTGATGTTCTGCAGGAACAACAGCTTTATGAACAAGAGTTTCTTTGACATTATTCATCATAGACCTCAGATTATATTGGTGTTGATCTACCATTTGTAGAACAGCTGCACCATCCCATTCTTGGCTGATCTGGTCACTGAATAATGACTTATCATAGGCAGCTTTGGTTAAAAAAGTGGTGCTACCTTTGTCTTCCATGTAGTGGATCTCATCATATTCCTCAAACTGCTCTTCTTCCATGACTGCATTTTGAAACAGGGTCTTCACCCTTTGGTCTTCATTGGCATCTTTGTTTCTTTGCAAAATCTACAACTGCTCATTTTCTCTTCTATATGGATTTGGATTTGGAAGAGCAAAGGTATTAGGCACCCTTGCTTTCCCAGAATGCTGCTCAACCTTTAATTTAGAAACTTCACAGGCTAATGACTCTATCATCTTGGCCATTTTATCGATTTTGGGATCTGAAGATGATGAGGGCTCACCCCTCTGTCTTCTTCTATCAGCATTACCTTTGAGCTTTTCTACAACCATGATGTTTGATTCTACTTCCAGGGCTGCATCTTGAATATCAGCCAAAGAAGCACATCTTCTCTCCCTCAATAGTAAACAGAAATAAGAATCGAAGGCATTGGAATAGGTGAGCTTAGCAGAGGTAGGGGTGGGTTTCACTTCGGCTGGTATCTTGCTGTACATGCAGTTGAATATTTTATTGAAATCAGACAACAGCTCACCATTTTCCCTCTGTAAGTTCCCAAACTCAGTATGATAGCAGAGCAGATCTTTCTTATCCCCCCAATGCTTTAGGAAAACATCATCTAAGACCTCAATATCTGTTATAGACCTAGGGGTCAATCCTCTGAACCATTTTCTTGCCTCTCCATCTAGGCTTTGGACAAAGACTCTCATCCACAAATCATCTTCACTAATGTCTATATTATCTGCATAGCTATAAAAGGACTCAAGATGTTCTTCAATTGTAACGCCTTCAGTCCCAGTGAACTTAGGCATGTATTTCTGATATTCTCCAGTAGGCATGGCATTCAAAGGAGTAGGCAATACCAAGAGCCCATACCTAGCAATTATGATTCTTTCCATTTTGGTGAGTTCTTGTGGACCTGCCATGGTTGTGGTGGATTGAAGAGTACTGGTAGTCTGGATGATATAAATCTGAGGTGCGACTGAAAGGACTAAAGGAATATGATGCGCTGGAGGGGAGGTTTCCTTTGGGCTGAAATACAAAGGAGGACCTAAAGAATAAGGAGCTTTATGAATCTCTAAAAAAAATTCTCCACTGCTAGTGCTAGAGGCTATATTCTCAACATGTATTTGTTATATTACAAGCCTTTCTTGCAAAGATGCATAAGATTGTTTAGGTTTACCTGATCCTGATGCTCCTTTCTGTGATAATTTTCTACCTTTGATGATTTTTTCAGCGTCGGGTACTGGGCCAACTGGTGACTTTTGAGGATTTCCCCGAGTATGCCTCACAAACTGAGCCAGAAATATGATGTGGAGTCGCCAAAAATTTCGGCCTCCAGTAGAGTCACCAGATAGATGATTACAACCAAAAATGTGTCTAGACTTTGTCTATCATAAAAGTTGGATCTGTGTCGTTCTCCCAGGGAAGCTGAGCTTCAATCTCCTCTCCCCAGCAACGACGCCAATTATGTTGGAGCTCCATGAAACTCTCCTAGGTTGTAGCTCGGAGATTCCTGGTAACATATAATTTTCAATATGGTTCTAGGAACTTATTGGGATGGGTGATGGTTTGGTTCAAGCCAGATAACCACTTCTACTTTGTTTTCACTCCAGACATGCATGACCACCAATGCTTAACAGTTTGGGAATTAGATGAATAGATGAAGAATACTAACCACACCAGCAGATGCATATAGAATGTATGATCGTCAGTTGCAACTAGTAAAGAAACCTGCTAATCTAATATATCAATGCAAAGATAAGATGGAAACTATCTTGCATTTGATACAGAAGAGACCTATGTGACCTACTCACTGATACATTCAATTGTCTAATCCAAAAATAAGATGACAGTTATCTAGTATTATAAATAGAAGAAGTCATGAATACAACACTTCAGGCACAAGCTTAGAACAGAGGAAAAATGGGCATTGAGCAAAAAACAGCAAAAGAAACTTGCATTGCTGAAAATGAGGATGAGATGCTACAAGCTACAAAATATCTACAGTCTCTAGAAGTTGAACCAAAACATAATTGCCAACCCTGATTACATCTTTCTTCTGGCTATTTATAATCTATCATTACAATGGCTCTTAGCCATTTAGGGATGGAGGGGTCTTAATTGACCACCAACTACTATTAACTGTCTGATAGCATCTTTGAATGTAGTTGCTTTATCTACTACGAAAACCTGATCGGTTCCAATACCATGCTGTCCTTCAGGTAGTCGGATTGATCATGGCAGAGGAGTTACATGACTGTTTAATTCGGTTGTTGAGTCGTGTTGTGTCCTTTTCTCCTCCGGCCATGCTCTTCTTTTAATTCAGTTTCATGTTCGGATTGTCACCAGACTGACAGAGTCAACCATCTTCCTCTTCGAGTAACAGAAAGGACGTGGGATATGGAGTGCATGGGTAGATGGACGGTCATGAATGATTGTGAATTATGGTCGTCGGATCAAGGGAGATGTGTGGCAAAGAATGTTTTTTGGAGGCTAGCGGTCGTGGTGGGAGCAGAGCATGTCCGGGTCGTTAGATCTTCAGGCGAGCAAATCTGACGGTTATCGGGCGGCGGAGATGTGCGGGCGATAATGTGCGGGGTGGTTTGATTTGAGTGGTATTGGTTTATATCGTGCGGGCATCGGGCAGTAAGTGGTAAGTGTCAGAACTTGGCCGATGCCATTCACGAGATGACACGTAGCAGCGGGGAAAACGAAAAATTGCCCACATCGAACGGGTACTTCTCGCGCTTGTTATTTGCGCGATATGGGCGCTAATCGTTAGATCTGGTGTGGGTGATCTAACAGCGGAGGAGTGTCCGACATGTGGGTGTATCGGATGGGACATGGACCATTGGATTGGCGGGGAAAAATCAACGGCGAAGATGTGGTGAAGGTACGAGATGTCTTCGGGAAATGTGTTATAGGCGCGTAAGGCATCTGGGTGAGGTTTTATGAGGATTTTGGCTATTGCCCTTGGGGCTAAGGCCAAAGAGGAATTTGTCGGGGTGGGAGGGTTAACTTAGGAAATAGAAAGGGTAAAGTGTGAGCGGGGGTAAGGGAAGAAGAGGAAAAATGGCCTATGTGGGGCCTTCTTTTGGGCAACAAGGAAGACTGTGTCCTTCCTTCAGCCTTCAAAACGTTAGCGCTGCACCTCAGGGCTAACAAAACCCACAAAAATATTTCAAGGACCTAAGACCCCAAAACCCTTTCTCACAAAAATTTTAAAAATAACTTAAGATGTACTTTTATTCATGTCACACTTAAAAAATCTTTTGAAACTAAAATGTAAACAATAAATAAACAAAATAAAAATTAAATGTGGAAACATAAAAATTAGATTTTAATTTTTTTTCTTTAAAAGGATCAATGTAAAACCCCTTTTTTAATCTTTTGCTTTTTTAGAACTATCAAAGTTTAATTTTTGTTTTATATGGGCCAAAAGCCACACATAAAATTGCAAATTGAATTTTTAATTTTTTTCTTTTTTAAACCTGTTATCACTTAAGAATTCTAATGCCAAAATTTCTCATACTAGCTTGATGACAAAGGTCGGTGCTAGTCTAAGTTTGTTTTTTGTTTTTCCTTAGAGTCTAAGTCTTAGGGGGTCTTGAGTCAAGTATGCATTCTCCTTCATCACTGGTCATTCTCATTCATCACCGGTCTCATAGCCATGTGTCAGTTTGGTTTAAAAATTACTATGTACCACAAAGCCTTTTAGGTGATTTCGTAGCGCATGTAACCATTCTGAAGTGATTTCGCAGCACATTAATCCTTTTTAGCAGTTTCGCAGTGCAAAAGTCCTTTAGGTGATTTCGCAGCGCGATACGTTTTAGGTGATTTCACAGCGCATAATTCAAAATTTACACTGACCGCGCTACGAAATCGGAGATTCGTGCATTCCGCAGCGAATCTTTCCCAACTGTCAAATCTGTCAAGTTAATCTATGGCTACGTCATTCATTGTCAGTTTATGCACTCCACATATCATGTCCAACCGCTTATCTCCATTATTACAACCACTAGGTATGTTGGTACACACGGAATACAAGTTCCAAGAAAGGCCAGGTATGCACAGTCTTAATGATGATTGTATGCCTTGCATGAGAAACAAGTATGCAAGATTTCAATTTGAAAATATTGTCATCAAGCGAGGTAGCTATCAAGCGAGGCAGCCATTCAAGCAAGGCAGAGATTGGAGTTTGAGCAACACTAGCATTTCCAACCTCCATTACACTGGATCTTCATGGAGGGATCGGCAGAAAGGAAAGATCCCAAGTCAGGAAAATGTTTAAGAAACGAGCCTGAAGGTTTAGACATAACCTTGAAGAACAGAGAAGTCGAGCATGCATTTAAACAAGCTGGATGTTGGAATTTTTGCAAGATGCTCCAGGGAGGTCATGCACAAGTTACTAAGGAATTTGCCTTGAATTTCACAGGCCTAAACTCAAAGGTTGGTATGCTGGAATTGCAGGTCTCACCAGACATGATATCCGCAGTTACTGAGATTCTAAGAGGGCAAGAAAATTGGTTCAAGAATTTCAAATTTGACATGAACCCATGCAAAGAATTTCTAAAGCAGGAGTTCATTAACTCAGATTTGAGCAAGTCTGTTCCTAGAAGTTATGTCAAAGAATCATATGCCCATTTACTTACCTGTATACAGAAGTACCTGACCTGTGAAGGGAGATATAACAAAGTGTATTCATACCATTTTAAATTTCTGTTGCATTTCACAGGGAAAACATCTATTAATCTACCTTTTTACTTATTCTGCAGCTTAAATAAAATGTGTGACAAGGTGCAACTAAGAAAAGAAGCCTGTGAGACTTCATTGTTCCACCATGGCTTGGTTAAGTTGATTGTTCTGCATGAACTCTAGAGGGTAGGCAGAGACTGGGACACATTCATATTCATGTCTGGTTTCAAGAGCAAGACTGGTCTCAGCCCTCAAGCTGCAAAAGATCTTTCAACAACAACCGGTCCTCAAGCAAAAACAAGAGCCAAGAGGTTTTAAAAGTTAAAGGCAAGGAAACAAGTAAGAGAATCTACCCGACCACTGACTATTCAGGATACACCCCAGCAGTCCATTAAAGAGAAAACTCAGGTCAAAGAAACTGCACATGTATCAAGCATAGGTGAAGGAATTCAAAGAAGAAGGACTAGGAGCCAGGTGGCTAAAGAAAAAGGTAAGTCAGTGAGTATTGAAGAAAGTCCTGTTTCAAAGGGAGACTTAAATGATTTATTGCAAGCAATTGACATTGAAGAGTCCCCACTAGTTCAATCTGATTTGATACAGTCAGGAAAAGAGAAGGCTAAGAGGGTCAAAGCATCAAAGAAACTCAAGTTTGATGATCAAGTTGATCAATTTGTTTTTAAGCCAAGGAGACCCATAACGAGGAAGTTCAAACAAGTACAGGAGGTGTCGCCAAGAGCATATGAAACAAGAGAGGTGACACGACCTCATGAAAGAAAGGATAAAGGAAAAACAGTTGCCACTCAAGAAGAAGGTAATGTAGAAGACTTGAAAAAGAGATTGGGATTGGCCAACTTCGAAATTGCTATACTGAAAAAGGCTACTAGAAAATTTGCACTTAAGGAAGCTTATTTTAACCAAATGCAAGCTCGGTGGGAGGACCAAACATTTCAAATTCCTGAAGTGGTTTATTTTAGTGTTCAATTCCATAGCTGGACTACTCCTGCAATAAAGGAAGCAAAATTTATCAGAAAAGTCAATACAAACCTCAGGTCTAGGATAAAAGTAATGAAGAAACAAATTGAAGACTTAAAGATACAGTTGAGCCAGCGAAAAGAATCTCCATAAAGAAATCTCACTTCAAGTAAGGTTATGTTTCAAAGTTTTGATGGTTTTGCTTGGTATAATCTTTATTGAAGAATCAAACATTCCCATTCAGTTTTGAAAGGTCTTGGAGCTGTTGAAAGAATGCTTAAATAGTAAAAGGCTCAAAATGGAAAAATTTTGGGTTGAGACTGTGATTTTTGAAACAACACAGCAGTTTTGTAGTGTGCTACGAAACTACTGAAGGTGATGACTAAAGCTCAACAGTTTCGTAGCGCGCTACAAAACTGCTGAAGCTACATAATCTAATCTCAGTCAACCAGTTTTGAAATATAAGTGGGAATTTTGAAAAGGGAATATCTACAAGGCATACAAGACATCATCTGAAGCTATCAACATTCAACCAGGTCAAGACAGGTGGAGAAAATATGTATTTGTGATCAAGAGCTCAAGACCAAGTGTCGTAAAATGGTCAAAAATGAAAGTGCTCAGAAATGGTTTGAACCTAAATGATTGGATAGAGCTCGTCTTCCTGATTCCGGCACCGCAAATGGTTCGAAAAACGGTCTCCGTATGAGAAAGTTATGCCAAAAACAAAATCGCCCAATAACCCTTAATTTTTGAATATTTTTCAAAAAAAAATTTAAAAAAGAATATTCTGCAAAATATTCTTCGGAATATTCCATTTGGGAAACCAATCACAGGTTGCCACGTGGCAGGCCCGGAGGCCGCCACATGGCCCAAGGTGACATCAGCAACTATGGGCGCATATGGTTAAAAGTTTGGGTCAAGTGCATGGTTTGAACACACGACCTCCTAACAAACACTACAACGCCTTACCAATGCACCCAGCAGATAGGACTTGTTATGTGGGCGGCATAAACTTATTTTAAAGTTTGATTTTGTGTTGGGCGGGGCCCGAAGGGGGACAGCCCCAATACCACGTGACCTCACGCCAAGAACCAGGCGCCAGGACTTAACCACCGGCACGAACTCCAACGCAAACCATAGCCGAGATTCCCGGTCACATGCGCGCTAAAACTTGAGTTAACTGACAGTCAAGTTGGCGGAAATTTTGGCAGAGCGCCAAATTTGGGCGGACCCGCCATATTTGGCAGGCCTAACTGGCTCCAACTACAGTTAGCTGGCATGATTCTAAGCCAAATTGGAGGAAATCTTCAATGAGCCATAACTTTGGCTAGGAAAGTCCTTTTTGGAAGAATGTTTTTTTGATTTTGGGTCTCTTCGACCTTTTGAATCCATTGGCACAGGTTTCACAGCCATCTGAGGTCATTTGCAGGTGTTTTTGCTTCGTGGAAGTTCCAGGAGCCACTAGGGCCAAATCAGTTTGGGAGCTGCATTGGGAATTGTGCAGCAAGTGAATGTGGAACGAAGGTCATTCCTAAAGGTTTTCAGCATTCTAAATCCATTTCTATAGCTCATTTTTCCTATTGAGGCATTCTTCTCACTGTTTAGCTTCAGGGAAGCTTTCAGGGCCACTAGGGCCATTTCAATGCTTGAGCTGTTTGGGGGCTATGTTCATCCATTTTTGGTGATTCAAAAGCCTATGTCTACTATTTTCGACCTTCTGAGTCTAATGACAAAGGTTTTAGAACCAATTGAGGTCATATTCACCTCGAAATTCTCCATGCAAGTTTAAAGGGCCACTAGGGCCAATTGGGGAAAGTACTGTATAAGGTACAATTTCACTGTTTAGTGTTTGGGAAAGAGCATGTTTAGCTAATTCCTATCTTCTGATTCTGTATTTACAGTCAGATCTGTCTTTTGAGACACTCCTATTCTTGTATTAGCCTTTGTAGCATTTTTAATACAAGAGGACAAGCCTAGTTTGAGAGGTTTGGTCCAGCAGATGTAGCCCATAGGGGGGTGAACTGCTTTATCATTTTGATGTCTTTATTTGCTAAAGATGATATGCTAAAAAAAATTGATATAAAGTGTTAAACAACAAATATACATAACTTTCATACACACATAATCACCTATTCAGCTGCAGAAAGTTATTTGTCTTATTCCGCAAGACATCAAACTTCAAGTATGTGTATGTCAAAGACTTCTAAGTGTTTACTTCGTTATTTCTTTAGGCAGAGCCTATAGAGGGCCAGGTAGCCTCTGGAACTCATCCTCTCTTTAGAGGTGACATGTCCGGTGAATGCCCCTACAGTCTATCTCTGTATAAGAAATAAGAAGTTTTCACATTTTCAGAGGTCACTTGGAGTGTATAGCTCACATTTGCAATTATGGGAAATGGATACCTTGCACCCTTAAACAAGTACATTCCATGTACAGATCAGATGGTATCAGAGCACTAGGTTTGCTTGACTGACATCACTAGCTTGATTGTGTAGCTTGAAAGGTGTCTTAAGCAGTTTTGAAGATTGACTGCTTTCTTATTCTGCAAACTACTTGTTGTTTGAGTTTGTTGAAGCTCTTTTGTTCATTTTTATAATGGCAACTTCCATAAGTGAGTTCTCAAAATCATCCTCCTTCACAAGATTCTTTGATGAAGGCTTGAAGCAAGAATTTTTCATCATGATGAATATGTGAGAGAAATGTATGAGGATGAAAGAAAGAGCTCTAGACTTCAAGAGCAGTTGAATTCCATGAGGGAAGAGAAGCAGTTGCTTTCTGACCAATTGCAGGAAATGGAAGGCCAACTTCATATTGCAAACATGAATCTGGAAAGGATGCATGAGTTGGAGACACAACTCCTTGTTGCCAAAGAAGCCTTAGCCAAGTATCAGCTTGAAGAAGAGGTAAACAATTCTAGTTTGTCATCAAATTCTTATAAGAATGTTAATGTTGGTTCTTTTGAAAAACATACCAGAGGCATAGGGTCCAAGTTGATGTCCAAAATGGGATATGAAGGAAAAGGATTGGGTAAACATGCACAGGGTATAGTTGAGCCAATAATGGTTGAGGTAAGGCCTAAGAATTTGGGTCTTGGCTATGGACAATCTTATGGAGAAAGTTCCAAAGCAGCCATGAAGGCAATTGAAACAGTTCCTAGAAGGAGTTTCATTTCAAGTTATCTATCTCAAGGTTGTAAAGGTTGTATCCTTGAGGAATGCAATAGTTTGAAACATGTCTTGCAGGAAGAAGGTGTGCATAAAAATGCATTTGAACAAGAGAATTGTGAAAGCTCTAAAACCATTGAAGGGATTGATGGTGTTCCAAAAGGAGCTTCTTCTTCATTTGATTCACCTCCTCATTAAGGTAATAAAGGTGAAAGAGAAAGGTATAAATCTGATTTCAATCATATTTCCTTTGATCATGTAAAGCATGGAAAATTTCCACACAAGCGTTGGAAAAGAATTGCATGTTCTTTTTGTGGTTTGATTAACCATAGTGTTTCTAGATGTTGGAAAAGAATGGCAACATACAGGAAAATTTTGAAGGAAAGGAGGCAAGAAGCCAAAGTTCCATTGAACAATGCAAATCATGTTGTCAAGAAGATGAACATGTTTTGCACTTATTGCCATAAACATGGACATACTGCTGAAAGGTGTTGGACTCTGAATCCAACAATGCTTCCATGAAAGTTGAAGAAATTGGAGAAAGAGTATGGCAAGAATGGGAAGGAAGTTTCCATCATTGATATGTGTCAGGATGATCCACATGTTGATATTGATGTGCAATTAAAGGAAGCGCCTTTGAAATGGATTGGTAAGAAATGGTTAGAATTCTTATCCAATTAAAGTTGCATGTCTTTTGATTGAATGCATTTCTTTGTTAAGGGAATGCAAGTTGCAGGATGGAAAAGCTGAGTATGAGACTCACTCTATCGCAACAAAAGTTATATTCTTTTTAGCTTTGAAAGTACATGTACATGTGATCGAAGATCTTGTACTTATGATTGTACTTAAGCGAAAGTTGAAGGATAAACTGCATGCATGAGAATGATATGCATGAGCACAGGGATCATGATGATTTCCTTGTATTTTAAACATGTATGTGTGATTAACTTGAAGGGTTGATTACTTTGTTTTTAACCATGCATGTAATGTAATATTGACTTGGAAAAAGTTAATTTAATCTCCAAGATTGTAAAGTGGAGAAATGATGAAGTGTTTCATCTTTGTAAAAGCCTTCTCATTTGGGAGGCAGCTCTTCTTCTGGAGCAGAGGTGCCATGGATGGGCATCGTGATAGTTGGAAAGCCCACATGTTCAGGGGAATATTTCAGCTCATATATCAGAAAGTTTCATTACTGGTTTCTGCAAATTTTCAGTTTGTCTGGTGAACAAGCTTGGTCGGGATTCAACAAGTACTTGGCTTATGCAGCGAAAAGTTGCCATGACGACAGTTGGCAAGGCAGGACAATTTGGTATCAGTATGCTCTTATGGTTGAACGGAAGAGGATATTTCTGTTCCTCAAGTGTTGTACAGTTCATTTCATAGATTCAGTAAGCTTTTGGGGACCAAAAGCCTTCTCATTTGGGAGGTGTGATCAGGAGCTCAGGGCCAAGTGTCGCAAAATGGTCAAAAATGAAAGTGCTTAGAACTGGTTTGAACCTAAACGATCGAATAGAGCTCGTCTTCCTGATTCCGGCGCCGCAAACGGTTCGAAAAACGGTCTCCGTATGAGAAAGTTATGCCAAAAACAAAATCGCCCAATAACCCTTAATTTTTGAATATTTAAAAAAAAAAATATTAAAAAA
Source organism: Pinus tabuliformis (assembly GCA_031772625.1). Classification (NCBI taxonomy): domain Eukaryota; kingdom Viridiplantae; phylum Streptophyta; class Pinopsida; order Pinales; family Pinaceae; genus Pinus; species Pinus tabuliformis. The sequence goes on from CM062813.1 coordinate 663,028,724, forward strand.
AGAATATTTCGCAGAATATTCTTTGGAATATTCCATTTGGGCAGCAATCACAGGTTTCCACATGGCAGGCCCAGAGGCTGCCACGTGGCCCAAGGTGACATCAGCAACTATGGGCGCATATGGTTAAAAGTTTGGTCATGTGCGTGGTTTGAACACACGACCTCCTAACAAACACTACAACGCCTTACCAATGCACCAAGCAGATAGGACTTGTTATGTGGGTGGCATAAACTTATTTTAAAGTGTGATTTTGTGTTGGGCGGGGCCCGAAGGGGGCCAGCCCCCATACCACGTGACCTCACGCCAAGAACCAGGCGTCAGGACTTAACCGCCGGCACGAACTCCAACGCAAACCAGCAGCCAAGATTCCCAGTCACATGCGCGCTAAAACTGGAGTTAACTGACAGTAAAGTTGGCGGAAATTTTGGTGGACCCGCTATATTTGGCGGGCCTAACTGGCTCCAACTACAGTTAGCTGGCGTGTTTCTAGGCCAAATTGGAGGAAATCTTCAATGAGCCATAACTTTGGCTAGGAAAGTCCTTTTTGGACGAATTGTTTTTTGATTTTGGGTCTCTTTGACCTTCTAAAGCCATTGGCACAGGTTTCACAGCCATCTGAGGTCATTTGCAGGTGTTTTTGCTTCGTGGAAGTTCTAGGAGCCACTAGGGCCAAATCAGTTTGGGAGCTGCATTGGGAATTGTGCAGCCAGTGAATGTGGAACGAAGGTCATTCCTGAAGGTTTTCAGCATTCTGAATCCATTTCTACAACTCATTTTGCCTGTTGAGGCATTATTCTCACTGTTTAGCCTCAGGGAAGCTTTTAGGGCCACGAGGGCCATTTCAGTGCTTGAGCTGTTTGGGGGCTATGTTCATCCATTTTTGGTGATTCAAAAGCCTATGTATGCTATTTTCGACCTTCTGAGTCTAATGGCAGAGGTTTCAGAACCAATTGAGGTCATATTCACCTCGAAATTCTCCATGCAAGTTTAAAGGGCCACTAGGGCCAATTGGGGAAAGTACTATATAAGGTACAATTTCACTGTTTAGTGTTTGGGAAAGAGCATGTTTAGCTAATTCCTATCTTCTGATTCTGTATTTACAGTCAGATCTATCTTTCGAGACACTCATATTCTTGTATTAGCCTTTGTAGCATTTTTAATACAAGAGGACAAGCCTAGTTTGAGAGGTTTGGCACAATAGATGTAGCCCATAGGGGGGTGAACTGCTTTATCATTTTGATGTCTTTATTTGCTGAAGATGATATGCTAACCAAAACTAATATAAAGTGTTAAACAACAAATATACATAACTTGCATACACACATAATCACCTATTCAGCGGCAGAAAGTTATTTGTCTTATTCCACAAGACATCAAACTTCAAGTATGTGTATGTCAAAGACTTCTAAGTGTATACTTCGTTATTTCTTTAGGCAGAGCCTATAGAGGGCCAGGTAGCCTCTGGAACTCATCCTCTCTTTAGAGGTGACATGTCTGGTGAATGCCCCTACAGTCTATCTCTGTATAAGAAATAAGAAGTTCTCACATTTTCAGAGGTCACTTGGAGTGTATAGCTCACATTTGCAATTATGGGAAATGGATACCTTGGCACCCTTAAACAAGTACATTCCATTTTCAGATAAAATAATTTTTTTTTCATAAAGTGAACACATTTACCACAGTTCAAGATATATCAAAACAGTTTGGAAGAACGTTTGCTTCACACATGAAAAGGGTGGACAACACATCAAGGATGTGGCAATTTGTTCTATTTTGAATAATCAAAGATAAAGGGCATGCTTCTTTGGATTCGAACATTTTGAGGCAAACCAAAGACCGATAAACAGGGGTAGTTTCCTATGGTTCAAGGAAATGGAAAAGATGTGACATTGAAGACCAACATGGAGCCTTGAACATCCATCACAGCCAAACTAAAAGGGGAACAAATGTCAAAGAACAAGAATGATTCTAATCAAGGCTATTATTAGCATAATATGGAGTTAGAATCCTACTTGATTTAGATCTCTAAAAAGTCTAGTTGAAGTTTGTTACATTAAATAGGCAGTTAAAAGTTAAACAGGTGTCATTAGAAGTAGATTTCGAGTTCCCCTAATGTTTAAGGAGGAATCTCAGTCAGGTCTATATGTAGGAGAAATGGAAATGTAATAATGGTTGGAAGTTTATGTAAAAAGCTTTGTTATTAAGCTTATGTAAAAAATATGTTTCTTTGGTAATACAGTACTGGCTTCTGCTGCTCAAGAATCATAGAGATTTCAATGTATGTGTTCCTGTTGTTGTCTTTTCATGTTGCCTACAGTCTTATGAGTATTTGATTACTTAGAAATCACTTGCAGTGTTCTAATTTCCTTCACATACTTGTAAACTGTCCTCTTTGTGTTTGGTGTACTATAACTATATTGAAATTTGAATGCCTTGATTTTATTGCAAAGTCAATTCTACTATTAATGCTAAAGGACATATGACCCCATAAGCCCAATGGATGCTTGTTAATTTTGATTCCACCACCTTCATTCCTATTTGTTTCACAAAGAGTTAGCCATCTTAATCATAATTGAAAACCTTCAATCCTTTGAGAGAGCCCTCTCAGGCTAAGGAGGCTAAGCCTTAGCTAAAAGATTGGTTTGAAACAGTTACTTGAAGTCTTCCTGGTCTGCAGCCTTCCAGGGCTTGATTTTGAGATAACAAAACCCAAACCAAATCAAAATGAAAAACGAATAAAACAAAAAATTGGATTTTTGTTATATTACTTGCTTTAAAACTAAACCTAAACAAAAATAAAATAAAATAAAAAATGAAAGCAATTTGAGAGGGTGAGCTTTGCAGGTTGGAGAAGCATAAAGGTGAAGTCGAAGGAGGGACGACAGGGAGATGGTAGCCAGGGAAGGATGCAGGAGGAGATGAGCATGCGGAGGAAGGGAGGCAAGGACTGCAGGAGAGAAAAGGGAGATAGCCGCACTGATAAGGAGAGGTTGCGAGGGAGAAAGGGATACGTTGGGCAACGAGGAATGAGAGGGAGTAGCGAGGATGAACGTTAAAGATGTTGCATAAGAGATGGTAGGGCACGCGGAGCAACAAGGAAGGGTTGAGACACGGGCTGGCGGAGGATAAAATGGGATTGCGTGCAGGGAGCTTGTAGGCAGAAAAAAAAAACCACACACAGGTAGAATAAATGAGGGAAAGGTAGCAGCAAAAGGAGGAAAACGCAGAGGGAAAGAAGAGGAATAAATGAGATAAGGGAAAACTCAGCAGATACAAAAAAAAGGAGAAGGAAAACGCAGAGGGAGAGAATTTGTGACTTTTGAAGGTTTTTGAAACGCAAAGGAGCTAGAAAAGAGGGAGAAGAAAGCTGGAGCTTCCAAACAGCAAATAGGATTAAAAAAAATGGTAGCCCAAGGGCTTTAAAAAATTCCCCAGAAATTCAAATTTCAAATTGATATATTTCTTCTTTAAAATTTGTTCTCATAAAAACCTCATATCTGAATTTGAAACCCTCAGACTGAAGATAAGCTTGAATAATTTGTCCCTGCAAAATGGTATTGATGCCAGATATTGCCCTCCACTTCAAATTAAATTTTTCCTTTAGACCTGCACAAAACAAAAAATACTTAGATCACAAATATACAAAAATAAATGAAAACTCCAAAACCCAAGTTAGAAAAAACTTAGATCTATACAAAATATTTACAGATCTATGCACAAAGGTTGCGGATCTACCATATCTTAGGAGTATGAGTCCAACTATGCTCCTATATCTAATGATATAAGGCTCTTCCTAGCTAGATCTATCAATTTTCCACAAAATATTAAAAAAAAATGATTTTTTTAGAGAGGTACTAGCCCAAAAACATCATGCATAAAAAATTGATCGTTAGATAAATCTCGAAGCTTATATGAGGTAGGCTCTTCAAAAATATCTATTTGGTTGGTCCAATCGAGGACTATTCCCAAATTCTCAATGAAACCCTTTGAGATCTTCTGCAAACATTAGATCAACTATCAAACCAAGTAGAGAAATAGAATAACAATAAAATTCCAAAGAAATAGAGATCCCTGATAATTCAATAAAAAATAAAAAATGTTATCCTAGATCCAACAAACTAAATAAGATACATGCATTCATATTATTCTAATAGAGTTATTGATTGACAATTTTCACATAATATTAAGCAGAAACTAAAACAATGTTACGATAGATTTATGAAGAGGAACACCACCGCAAATAGATACCTCAAATACTTTTGCATTAATTCCAGAAAATATACAAGAGAGCTTGAGAGCTTAGTACATGATTCAAAGATCGGATGAAAAATAGACTGACGTCGACCTCTAATTTATAGATAAATTCTCCAACGACTAGTTCATGTGATCCCCATCAAAGTAATTTCAACTATTTAAAAAGATTTGATTATCTTTTAATCTCGTTTGTCGAAATTATTTATTTTTTGAGGAATTTCAAATTTTTTATTTAATTAATTCAAAAATAATAATTTTTATTTAATTACCTCAAAAACTTGACTTTGATTTAACTAACAAGGTCCAAGGGTCCAATATTTCTTAAAATTTTCAATATTTCGTTGGCCCGAGACCTTTAAAAAATTATTTTTTAAGACCTACGAATTTTGCCTTTGGAGAATTTAAATTTGGGCCTAGGACATAAAATTAATTATATTTATGGCTTAGGATTTTTAATTTAATTTGGCCAAAAAATTAATTAATTGACTTATGAGGGGATTAATTATTTTTCTAACCCTCTAATACTTAGTCATGGTGTCTAATTATGAGGGACCATGCACTAAATATCTTTTATATCGTGATTTTTACATTTTAATACATGAAGGGGGGAAACCCATTTGTTATAAACCCTCAAAAAATACCCCTTTCTGCGACACAAAATATAATCTAGTAGACCAAGTGACTTGTAATAAAATAAACTAGGCAATTAACTAGGATCATTCTCAAATAACTTTTACATAGTCTTGATCTAAAACACTAAGACTCACCTAAGATCTTAGCAAAAAAATCCACTCTAGCTTTAGGGTAAGAGTGGAGGGAAAAACTTTGCGGATCATGTGTGTCTAGAGACACAGATGAATCAGTGAGACAAAAAAAAATCCTAGAATGGAGATCGTCACCAAAACCATAGGTTTACCTAGGTTGTTACATACAGACGTGATCATAATGAGATTATTTGCATTTTACATATGCATAATGGGCTAACATATTCATAAAATTGTTGGTTGATGAGGACACCTGAATGACACAGACGCTTGAACACGATGGATCCCTTTTGCGAAAAAAAGGGTGTACTGCTATGGGTCATTGACACAAAATGGTCAACAACGTGTATACAAATGCTTGTACACTTCAACGACTGCCATCAAGTGACTCTCTATAGTGTCCAATGGCAAAGTTAGTTATGAGTTATTATCTTCTATCTTCTATTTATTTAATGTCCATAATTTATTTATTTATTTACTTGGAAGGTGACAACATCTATCATAACCTAATGGTCCACCCATAGTGGCTCTCTATAGTGTCCAATGGCAAAGTTGGTTATGAGTTATTGTTTGCTATCTTCTATTTATTTAATGTCTATAATTTATTTATTTATTTATTTACTTGGAAGGTGACAACATCTATCATAACCTAACGGTCCACCCATAGTGACTCTCTATAGTGTCCAATGGCAAAGTTGGTTATGAGTTATTGTCTTCTATCTTCTACTTATTTAATGTCCATAATTTATTTATTTGGAAGGTGACAACATCTATCATAACTTAATGGTACACCCACAATGAAGGCAATAATCATTCACTGCTATATGCCAATATGCATTTACTTATCAATTTTATTCAAGGAAACTAACACAACCTAAAATCATCTATTAATGGTTCATTTGTATCAAAAATAACTCTTCGTCTTGTCTAGTGTAAAGAAGAAAATTAACATTGTTAAAATAAAAACAAATTCGCATAAGCTCCATAGTGATACAATGCATTTGTCAATTCTCAAAAACACGTGGGTTGAAAGAGTTTGTCACTTTATGATATTAAGAGGGTTGGAAATGAAAAATACTTTCTCTTAGATTATTTGGTTTATACTCATAATAGATTTAATCTTCAAAATATTTGTGGCTCCATTAACCTTGACCTCTTTTTTTTTTTTTTGTGATGAGAATGTTGTATTAAAAACCATTTTAACTTTTTAACTCAAGTAATCTCTTACTTTCTAGATTTCACAATATTTTGATCTTAGCTGAATCATCATCATCCTAATAAAAAGACATCATGTTTATTTTTGAAAAAACTAAGCCATTAACATCTTTACTTATATCCAAGAAAAACAAACTTTTAACTAATTAAAACTAAATATTATTGTTAGATATTTCCAGAAAAGAAATGTGTAATGGATTTTCGATTCATCTAAAATTCCAAATAATTACTCCATCCATCATTAAGAATAAAAAAATCACATAAAAAAACTATGAAAACGTCCCACAATAAATATGATTGTGGTACCGACAAAATAATTCAAACCCTCAATAAAATCCGCCAAAGGAATCAATACCCATTAACATCCATACTGATTACAAATCTAGCTATTCTATTGAATTTTTATTTTTAGTCCGATAGGCCTTCCTTTGAAAGGGACTTTCGTCGTCCTTTTGTTCCTCGTGCTGACACGTGGAGAGTTATGCAATCGCGTTATGTGCTGACACGTGGAGAGTTCTGCGGCAAACAATTTTCGTATTACGCTTATTTTTAATATTTTTCAGCGGGCATTCTGCTTGTCGTGGTCTCAACCGAGAATTTTTGCAGCGGCGCGAGTTTTATTGCCGGGATCTCGTGTGTAGAAATTTGGCGTTTATTTACTAAATCGTTGCATGAGAGTTAAATCCGTCAGTTTTGAACTCGAAATCTACCAATGCTCACCATAGAATGACAGTTAAATCCGTCAGTTTTGAACTCCAAATCTACCAATGCTCTCCATAAAAGAAAACAGTAAGCAAGGAAAAGCTTAAAAGGCTACCAGATGTATTTCTTAAGAAGTCTAGCCAAAGCGTTTTCTGCAAACTCATCGTGTCTAGCAGAATGGAGCTTACAGGTGGCTAAAAACTGAACTTTAACGGGATTGTTCGCTAAACGTAGCTCAAGCTTTGCCGAATGAGAGAAGGCATAGCCAAAGCATTTTCTACAAATTCATCAAAGTCTAGCAGAATGATTACAGGTCGCTAAACACTGAACTTTAATAGGATTCTAGCTCAAACCTTGCTGAATCAGAGAATGCCTCACTCGTCCGTGGCATACACCATAATCTGACGAAAATCTTGCAGTTCTTGACAGACGAAAACTTTAATCTAATTAGCGGAGCTCTAGCTGAATCAGAGAACGCCTCACTCGTGCGTGGCATACACCATAATCTGACAAAAATCTTGCAGTTCTTGACAGACGAAAACTTTAATCTAATTAGCGGAGCTCTAGAGATGCCATATAGGTAAAACAACGAAAAATCCTAAAGACAAAGCATAAGAGCTTGCCAATGTTTTAATTAATATCTCAAATCCCGGGCGTGCAAAGATTGGACTCTAAGTCTCGAAAATTTGTCCAGCACAAATATCGAACCCCTCTGACTCCTTCCAATGGCCGACAACGCGTAAGCTATCGCCATCCCTGAACCGATCTTTGCCGGTATTTTTCCTGTCCAGATCAAAGCGTTTCGTGGATGCACAATACCAGCATTAAATGTAGCATTAAGGTCTCCGACATTAATAATAACCGCGTCACTGAATTAGTGCTCCAAATACAACACAAGCTTTCCAAATTTAATAGTAACCGCACCATGGAATTGGTGCTCCCAACACAGCACAAACAGTAGTGCTCCGTTGTAAATGTAATTGGACCGATTCTGACAGTACCGAAGAACCAGTAGACGATCTCCACGTATTTTGTCGGTTTCGAACCAGCGACCGAGGCTGCCGAACCTGGGAGATGTTTGAGGTCTATTTCCCACCGGATTGCCTGAAACTTGAAAGTACAAGGGCATCTTCACAACCGACGCGATTCGATCAGGATACCTCCATAATTTACTGGCAATTACTTTTAGCAAACAAATTTCGGCATCGAGTACATTTTCCTTCCGCCAAACGTGTCCTTTCAAGTGGATTCAGCAGAACATCGTTATCAGGCATATTTAACATTTTTTTTTCTCAAAAGGAAAGTTACTGGTCAGATATAATCAAATTTAATAAGTTTTCCCTCAAAAGTAAGATTATTTGTTAGTTAATGGTAATTAAATATATATAATAATAACATCATTTTAATGATCAAATTATACAATATTCATGGAATTCTGATGATGCCAAAACAAAAAAATGTTGTTATCAACGTTAATATTAAATTTAAAACTTCGTTCAAATTTCGAATTGATAGTCTATAACTTTTATAAAGAAAATACAAAAATCTAAGTTCAATTTAAAACTTTGATCAAATTTTAATGGATGGTTGATAATTTTTATAAAGAAAATACAATAATATATTTTAATAAAATAAGGTTAATCAGTTTACTTTATTTATATTGATGATGGGTTTATTTTGGAATAAAATTTTCAAAATTTAATTTAATTATTAAATATTTATTGAATGAATAATAAAGATTTTATTTTTACATAACAAAATTAAAAAATTGAGATGTATTTCTAAAATAGTTATGTTTTTTTTTTAATTAAATTTATTAATTAAAAAAAACATATCATATGAAGATGTGTTATATTTTTTGGGATATGTAATATGAGTAAGCAATGTTATTGGCCCATAATATTATCACATAGTTTATTATGGGTTAAGAATCTCCATAATAAAGTGAAAGTAAGTGTCAATGGTAAGAACCAAGTTACATAATTTTTTAAAGGATATATGTTTAAACTATGTATTGATTCTGTTAATATTAATAATAAAATAATCATTTAAAATAAAGTTATAATTTAGTTGGTTTTTATGATTTCTTTGAATCTTTGTAATGTGATATCTATCATGACATAAGTGTTTTGATGCATGTGAATATTTACCAACTAATTAATCCATCTATAAAAATCTACTCATATCAACATTAATACACTTCAATTTCTAAATATTGTAAATTATATAAAAATAAACATTTGTTTTTTAATTAAAGCACTTTGTATTACCAAAATAACTCAAAATTGCATAGTTGTTCTCACCAGACCACCAAGAAGATTTTTGTTAACTCCTGAGGATATAGGAGGATTCATACTTCTCTACTAATCCCATAATACACAAGATATCAACTAGCTAATCCGAAAATACAAAAACCCCTCATACAAGCGACCCATTACAAAGCATAACAAAATACCAGATATACTATTAGAGATAAACACCATTAAGAATCAAAAGAAGAGATGGGAGTAGGGACCTTGGCACTCAATCCAGGATGAGCATCAATGTCTGTATCGTAATGTAGTTGTCCTTCCACATCAACTAGTCTTGAGTCAAGCTTGTCCTGATATTCCCATAGTTATTAATGATCAAGGTCTGCTTTCTGAAACAATGAAGACCTTTTTAATGACCAAAAATCTCAGGGATCAAGTTCTTGCCCAAAGCATGAATAGGGCTCGGATATGGACAATAATTGTGAAAATGAGTTCTTTTGACGTTTCTATGCTGAAGGAGTTGAGCAGAGAAGGGGAAGAACTATTCCGCTCAAACTCTAGGGAGCTTTTGGACAATAAAGCTAAATCTACCAGGAACAAGACAAGTGAGTTGGGATCTCAGCTTGATACTTTTCCAACTACACCTATTACAACAACTCCTCCAACTCCGATCACGACCACACCCACAACACCAATAGGAATAACTCCTCCTCCAACAACAATCACACCAACAACCCCTACCACCCCAACAGTTACCCCTTACACCCCTCCCTCAACATCTACCACAACAACACCGACAACCAGCTCAGCCAAAGTTGGTGTGTAGCAAAGCCTGGTACCCCTGATTCAAGCTTGCAGGTTGCTCTGGACTATGCTTGCGGGCTTGGAGGTGCAGACTGTACAGAAATTCAACAAAGTGGCACGTGCTATAACCCAGATACTGTTTTTTTTCATGCTTGCTATGCTTTTGATAGCTACTACAAGAAGAATGGCATGGCCCCTGGTACTTGTGACTTTGCTGGCAATGCAATTGTGACTACTCAAGATCCAAGTAAGCTATATGCCCTTATGCGAAGTTTGTTTTTTTCCCCCTGTTTTTCTTTTCATTGTATTTCTCAGTTTATATGGATTCCTATGGTCCTGTGGTGACGATAAACGTTTTATCCACTTTTACATAGTTTGTTGTCTGCTTGTTTTGTTTCACTGCGTCAACTTCTTGGATACCTTCCGCTGAGTCTCATCTTTACATTGTGTTAGATGATAGTTGAGTTGCATGCTTATGATTCATCTACCCACTTCCATGCTTGGTTGAGCTCATCTGAATGCAAAGACATCCTCCGCTGATATACATTTTCCCATTGTAGGTTCCACCATGATAAGTAAGTGACATGATTATAGACCCATTTCCTGCCTGTTTTCTGCCTTGAAACTGCATGCAACCTTCAAATGTAAACACTCGTTATGGATAACTTGTATTGTTCAGGATATTTCCTTTTGGTTTAATGATGGAACTGTGTGATGTATTAAGAGAGACTTATATTTGTAGGCAATCTGCTCTTCTGCATGCAACATAACTTTCATTTATGCCTGGATATATTGCATATTATTTTTTTCTTTATTGATTTTGTTATGAGAAGCTAAGGGTATGCATACTAAGTGTCCTTTATACCCACTCTGTCTTCTGCAAATTTTATTGTTCCAGTTTATATGAATATAAAAGACGTTTTTGTTTTTTGTGCACCGTTTTGGTTCTGCTAGATTCAAGATATTTGACTGTGATTAATATGCTTGAAATTATACATTTTTGAAAATCTTCCCTTCATGGGTTAACATGATATACAAATTGAGGCTTGAAATTGTATGAGACTGGAGAATGCATTGCACTCATGCAAATCTTCCTTTACGGATTTTGTGATGACAGGTACTGGGACATGCACATTTCCACAAAGGTATATACTAAGGAACCGCATTCCTCCTCCTATCTTTTGTTCATTTTTCTGTTCTAGAATAAGTACTTTTTCAAGTTTTCATACAGAATTGAGAATCAAGATTTACTGGATTTTTGATATATTTTATGTTATATCTCAGCTTATAGTTTTGTAGCATTCTGATTTTTCCAAATTACTTGCAGCAGTAGCAGTTCATCACTTCTTAATACAAGCATACCTGCATCTGGTGGCTTGGGTGGTACTAGTATTCCACCAACATCGGGCAATAATGGTGATGCAACATCCATATTCTTCTGTGTTCCTGTTTTCTTTGCTTTGTTTTCTTTGATTGTATCTATGATGGTCGCAAAACAGCTTTAGATGATATCGATCTCTATTGGGTGAATCGAGGAGAAACATCAAGATGTTTTAGTTGGAATAGCTAGTGTAGACAGAGAGCTAGAGGATGTACAGGAAAAACTCTCCAGAGTTCGATCCCATTTGTCCCAACATTTTTTTTGATGTAATGGGGGGAACGCTGGGAGAGACTTTGAAAATGGGTACACCAGTGCAGTTCAGGTAATTCTTTCACTTTGTAAGAAAGATAGGTTAAATATAGTTGGTATGCAGGTTTCACTGGGACAAATTGGTGCCACATTTTTTAGTTCACTATCAAGTAAAAGCTTTACAAGAGCAAACAATTGTCCATTTTCTGCAGCGTCCTGATTTCATGCTATACTCCATAGTTTTCGGAATTAAGAATTTAATTAACAAACTTTGGCAGCAGAATAGCTCTGCAGTTGTCCTGCCTCATGAGTGTCTGAGGTGTGAGCACTATGTGGCAACAGCTATTTATTTCAGTTGCATCTTCCTGTGTGTTGGAACATTGTTGGTAGAAGCAAAAATGCTAGCAGCAGCCAGTTCTGAAGACCTAAATGCCTGTATCAATTAAGATCCAATAAATGATATAGTGTAGTAGATTTCTTCTAGGAGCTTCTTGGTATTCAAGCAAACAAAGTATATCATTATCACTGTTATTAAAATCCATCTTGTATTCAAAGCCATGCTCATCTTCTGGGGTCTGGATGTTGTTGTTTGGATGGATCAATCATCAAACAGTGTAATTGACAACTATGGAGATGTGGGCCTTGATAATAAAACTGTTTTAAAAGAATGGTATCTCATTCTCATCTTCTTGCTAACCTTCATTCAAATATTTATTTTAGCTGTCTTTTGCATTTTCCTGTGCGTTATCGGTGGGGTTGTATTTTTCACTGGAACCAACAGCTATATCTAAATACCCAATTGCCTGGTCATATGTTGTTAACACAACATATTGGTAATAGTGCAGTAGTTTTTTCTTAATAGATATTGGCATTTAAGCAAAGAGTGTGGACTGGACACCATTTAGAAGCAGGCATGCATGCAATGGAGTGTTAATATGTAAATTGTGTGTGCAGGGGAGTGCCATTAAATTTCTGTTATGAACTCGTTGCGTTGGGAGATATTTTTATAAGAAAAATTGCAGCCTTGTTGGACAGTTCTTGCTTTATTTTTTCATTGCTTATACATGGATATTCAGCTCATCCAAAAGGTTGTATTGATCTGGTTGGTATTGAGAGTACTTGGTTTCAGGTTGTATCGATCTAGTTGGTTTTCAGAGTATTGGGTCTCAGGCCTTTTGCAGTTTGGTTTGCCTTTCATAATTTTTATGATGTAGAACTTTTATTCTGTATTACGTAGAACTATCACTCTGCAAGTACAGTTTTACTATTAGCTTTGTAAATATTTTTCCTTAGCAATAGCTTATGGCTTGGACAAGAAGGGTGGAGAGGAAAATATTGTTGTTTTTGATCTTGGCGGTGGCACGTTTGATGTCAGTGTTCTGACTATTGACAACAGAGCTTTTGAGGTTTTGGCTACAAACGGTGATACCTATCTTGGAGGTACTCTGTCTAAACTCTGTCTGGCAGTTTTACATTATGAATTTGAATACGTGCACAGTTTTACATTATGAATTTGAATACGTGCATGGTGGTTATGAATGACTTTTTTGGTTGGCTTTCGAGCTTTGAACTTACCAGGATGTACACTAATATGTAGGTGAGGACTTTGACCAAAGGATAATGGAATATTTCATCAAATTGATCAAGAAAAAGCACGGACATGATATTAGTAAGGATAGCAGAAATGAAATAAGACATTCAATGTGTTCCTTGTAATATAGATATAAACAAAACATCTAAAGAAAAGTAATTGCACAATGATCCAGTCCAAGAAAACAAGGTTTTCCACAAACCAATTAACTCTTCTAGAAAAATTCAAAAATTCCAATTAAATAATCCTATCGGCCTCTCCATCCATACTGATTACAAATCTAGCTATTCTATTGAATTTTTATTTTATATATACTTGTCCTATTCATAACCAATGCGTGAAATTTAAGGCGCACTCAATTTAGGGGTCAAGGTTAAGGCGCTGCTAAATTTAGCGGTCTTCACATTACATAACCCGCCAGTTATTCGGTGAAACGTAATGTCTGCATTCAGTTAAGAAGAAAAATATTTCAATATTTGGGTCTCATAGTTGGAGATTATGTAGGTTTAACTTTTCTTTTTTAACACGAAAAATTATATGTAACTAGGTTTGATAGATAGCCAACCAGTCAAGGAATTTGTGATATGACGAGAGTTCACTCTCATATAAATGTCTACCCTTCATGGGTTAGTATTAATTATTCAAATTTATTACATCTTACATTATGGAGAGAAAATAAATGTTGCGGGGAAAATTATTTTGAAGGGGTTGTGTTAAAAGGTTGGGTGGAAAATATATAGGTAATAATGATAAATATTAAAAATTTTGAATTGTGAGATAGTATTATAAATGAAATGGTTAGTATTAATTCATAATAGACATTAAGATATTTATGTTATGATACATCTCATATTGTTAAGATTAAAAAAAACATAAAAATTAACTAAATTATAATTTTATTTTAAATTTTTTGCATTGAGTGATCAAATGTGTTAAAGAGGAGGGAAATGAGTTAGTCACCTCAAGCTATTGGTGAGGGAGGCATGGCCACCACCCTCCCCCATTAATACTTTCATGGGACATGTCATTTACTCGCCTAAGATCATCATTTGATGTCAAGATCTCTGTTGCGCATCCATTTCACCAAGAAGGTTCTGGATACTAGTGAGATAGGGGTATGTCACCTTGTGATGGTCTATCCATCATGAATTTCATAACTATTATGGGTTATTTCTACTTAGAGTCAAGTTTCACTGCAAGGTGCTGGGATTTTTTTCTCAGGTGAGTGGGTTTGTCATCCAAATTTGGAGTGCCAACTCTTCTTTTCTTTGGGGGAAGGACCAAACCACTCAGGGCTACCTCTCCTACCACCCTTCAGTTTCAAGCATTCCATTCTAGTTCAGCTGGTGCAGAGGATTATTACTACAATTTCACTCTATTCAAGGTATCTTGTCAACTCATTTCAAGTTGCATGGCTAGGTACCCTCTCCATTGTTTCCATTTTCAATTTTTAATAATGGTTTACAATGCATCTCCGAAGGTGTCGAGCTTATATTATCCAATTATGTGTTACAGAAGTTAAATACTTAGCCTTTTTTCTTGGTCTCTCTCATAGGTATTAATCTTCCCCCTCTTCATTCTCACCCTCTCCCCTTTGCTCACCTTCATGTGCAGGCCTTGTTTCCTTTGTTGTTGGTTCTCTGTAGCCTCACCCAAGCCTGGCCTCTTGAGCTCTAGCCTTCGCATTCTTGGCCTAAGCCCTTCAATAAAACTTCTCGTGTCTTAGTGAAGCTATGTCCCCCACCTTTCTCCCCTTGTCTTAGACAACACTGTCATGTCCCCCACCTTTCTCCCTTTGTCTTAGACAACACTGTCATTTCCCCCCCATGTTGAGGCATAGATCTTGTTGGGGCTGCAGAGCTAGCTCCATAGGTACCCACGGTGGCTCTTATGCTCATTCTTGGGTCTATCCTTCCAATTAGCTCTATCATCAACAAAATGCTCCCACGGTTCAAGAGGAAATTCAATTTGTTGAAGAGAAGGTGATGACTGAGCAAGAAGAAACATTTGAAGTTGAGGTTTTAGCTTCATTGGTAGATTGGGCCATATCTTAGGCACAAAAGGGTTGGAAAAACAATATTTGCTTACAACAAACCTTTATTGGCACTTAAATTTGTTTCTTAGCAAAATGCTCTAGAGAGAAATGAAGCAAAGAAAGAGATCATGTTTCACCTTAATGAGATACAATTTGAACATAGGGACATGGAAGGTAGGCTTGTGCCATCGGGACTTTACTCAATGAACCTATGACATATCATGTATGTTCGTGGCATACTAAACAATTCCTTTAATTTGAATACATATTGGAAAATACCTCTAATAATCACATTATTTAACCCCCTACCAATACGAATCCTATACACTTTCCCAGTTTAAAAAACCTCTACTTTCGCTAGATATTGTAGGTATCCACTTTTTTATTAATTTTGAGTTCCATTTTTTATACCTGTCAATATAAAAACCCTTTACCCCCTATTGTATGCTAAATATATTATGTCATTTTATCCTCAATATGTATCCCCCAATATGAACTCACATGGTATGGTATTGCTTCCCCAGTGAAGCCCCCGTGGCTTGCGCACACAGAAATTGTGCTCATTTGTCTCAACGTCGTTGCTCCTCTGGTTGGTCTAGCTGCTCATGATTTTATCGAGGTCTCCACCTCATCTTAATTTTGTTTACATTATTTTATGTTGCAATGATGTGGTGCTACTATGTTGTCTATTGTTTTAGCATTACAAACTATTGTGTTTAAAGTATGTAATAGGCTATATATATATATATATATATATATATATATATATATATATATATATATATATATATATATATATATATATATATATATATAAGCCCATTTTTGAGGTGTCCCACACATATTTCTACTAGCAGAGCCAGTCTTAGTGACCATGATGGCTTTCATTTGGTTTTGAACAACATATTTTGGATTAAATCTCTCCTCTAATATTGCTTTCCTAGTTTCCAATGTAGCATACCACTATGCCAAGGAGTTAATGGCTTTCTTTATAATATTGTTCTTTTGATAATAGGAAAAAAAAAAATATTATCAATCCCTACCTTGCTAGGAACTATAGTATTCCCCTAGTGGTCAAAGTGTGTTGACTGTGCATTATTTTGCTATGTTTTTGCAATTTTACCTAAAGTTTCAGGAAAATGTTAAATATTTTCATTTTCCTGTAAATTCAAAAATGGTGGAGAGATTTTTTTTTTTTTGGTATTTGTCATTGCCTAACAATAAAACTAATTTTGTGAGTGGTCATTCCCTCAGTGAGTACTCTAACACTAATACTAACACTAACACTTTTATGTTACTACTTTTCGGAGTGATGCTAGCACTGACCCGATTGTTGGTCCTTTACGTAGATGAGGGGTGGGGAGGGGCTTTTCATTAGGCAGAGATTTCACTATGAAATATATGTAAAATGACTCATGGAGTCTAGTTGTAGAAGCCATGCAATGACTCTCTATGAATTATATGTTCGAAAGTACAAAACAAATTTAGTTTATCATGTAAGCATTATCATGCACACGCTCATAATGGCCTTGAATTAAATCTTAGTGAATTCTAACAATGCTCTATGACAGGCAGGTGCAAAGATTGTTCGCTTCATATAAATCTTGCTAAGTATTTCAAAATTTCAAAGCTCCAATGTTCAATTTCACAGCTCCATGCAACAAAACATGATTGTGATCCTCATATTATACTCACTCTAGAAATTGAAACGAAAGGTTGAGTCCTCCTGCAAGAATTAGAAATCAGGCCTGTGGATGTGTGTTATGATGTCAACCTTGCATCTTTGACTCAACTATATTATACAACAAAAGAGACATTTAATTTAGAAATTATATCGGTTCCAATTGTGCATCAAAGTAGCAGCTCCAGATTAGATGTATTTGAACAATTTTCAAGGGACATTCCATGGTTGGTCATCCAAAATCCATGGGCGATACCAAGTGCAGTCAATTATTTTATGATTAAGTTAGGTGCACTGCATGAACTAGAAGCAAAGGCTCCAAACACAATCAAGATAATAGAATCTATAATAGAATCTAATGGTAGAATATTTACAACTTCTAAGCATGTCGTGGGTTTGTTGGAATGACATGGAGGTTGAGTCAGTGTATGCAGTTCAAGTCTTTGGATGTGTTTATTTATTTGTTTGGCATGGTTGGATAAGGGTAGGTACTCGTATAGTGCCACCATGTCGTTCACTTTCGCCACTTAGGTCCCTTGAAGATCCTACAATGGTTTCCTTTCTTTCTATTAGGCCCGCAAACACAGTGAGCTCCTTAGGTTGCGAATTAAGTGTAGAAATATTTGACAGCGCCACCATATTTGAATATGAGGATGCGGAAACCAAGGTTGTGAATTTTATATTTCGATGCTTGGAATGGGAACTCACCTTTTTGTGAAAATCTATTGATTTCAACACCTTGCAGCTCTTAGAATCCACATATGCGAAGTTGTGGCTAGACTTGGAATATAGATGGTTGATCGATCTTGGGATCGAGACTGGTATTTCATTCTCCTATTGAACCTATTGTGATTTCTGCTACTCAATCACTGACTCTTTGGTATCCTGAACTGAAATTCAAAGCTCATATTGTTGCTTACCGTTGGGAACCGAGATGCCGTGGAGTTCTGAACCCACGACCAATGATCCAAATTTCTCGTTATGAGATCCTTTCTTTGTTCAAAAATATGCTTTAGACATGATTATTCCGTACAAAATTCTAATTCGAGTGACTTCATTGAAATATCATCTATGTCTTCTGATTTCACCTTAATCAATGTTGCATCAAATTCTAGTGGATTTTCTTCTTCTTGGTGGGTTGTCGCTCACTAGATATTGCTTTCTTAAGAGGTGAAATAATTATAGGATTCAATTCTCCATCTCGAGAAACTGAAACAATCTTAACCAAATCCTCTGAATTGGCACTGGACCAAATCACATCTTGTTTGAAAACACAACTTTAACCACCAAAATACAACTTGTTTGAAAACACAACTTTAACCACCAATACCATTGTAACAAAAATGTTAAAATCAACCATCAATTTTTAAAGTGGTAAGACTAATAAAATCTCTTCATTTTTACGTTAAAATTTTAACTTGTTTATCATTATAATCTCCATAATTAATACTACTATAATCAAAATCTTAAATCAACCTTTGTATCTAAAAGTGTTACCAATAATAGATTTGTGAGGGAGAATATAAATTGCAATCACTTTAACATAATAAACTTAAAACGTTAATGTTGTTATAAGCCTAAGCATAAAAAGTAGAAAAATAATTAAAAGGGAAAAAAATAAATGATTTAAAATACATAATTAAAAAGAAAAAATAAAGGTAGAAACAAAAAGTCACACATCCCCTCATTCCATTTTCGAAAAAATTACACCTTTAAAATAAAATGAAAGAGAAAATTAAAAAGTTAAAAATTATATATCTATATATATAATGAGAGTTTTTAAAATAATATGGAAAAAAACTATTTTTTTTTAGGGAATTTTATTTAGTAACTATGTAAAAATGTAAAGTAAATGTGAGTATAAGGTTTATATTTAAAGCCTTCAAAATGTCTAACGCGTGACCGTATGTTGAGGGCAAAGTAAAACGATCTAAAAGTTATAGTATTAGTAGTCAAAATTGATTATGTTATCAATTCTTTTAGCAAATAAATAAATATTTTTTTTTGTAAGTTTTGCAGGACAACATTTTTATCATGTCCAATATATCATCTCGATCACTGCAAAGAATTGAACCGGTGACTTCATATCAAGGAGTGCCTTAACATAGCACCCACTATAAATAAAGTTGATATATATATATATATATATATATATATATATATATATATATATATATATATATTATATTTATTTAAATATTTAAGTTTCAAATTATGTTGTTTCAAATTTTCATATATATTGGTTTTTTTATTGATTTATTATTAGTATTTTACCATTTTATTTGTCAATACCATAGTTTTAAACAAATTATAATAATCTTAACCCTAAAAAATGTTAGGGAGGTAAGGGGAGGTAAGGGGTGGGGTGGGATGGTGTGATACTAGTAAATCTACTTTTTCTATTCAAGGGTTTATTTTATTTTGGTTACAACAAGCTGTTAGAGGTAGTTTGAGTGGTAGGGACTGTTGAAAATGCAATAAGAAAATCTCTGTTTGACTTTGCCTTGGTCAAACTAGAGAAATTCGAATTTCTATTTCAGCAGAAATCTTGGAGGTAGTTAACTGAGGTGACATGGCACTTGTCACTCAGTTACCTCAGTTAATTCGAGTTGGGGAAGCTTGATACCCTTTTAGTATGTTTGATTGCTAATTTGTAGCAATCTATTTCAATTAATTTGAGTTATTGTCATTTTAACTAGTTCTAACTATCATAAGAACTAGTGGAGGTCAAGTTATGGAAGTGGAACTTCAACCACACTCGGTGATCAACCATTTAACTGGCCAGTCAACCCAAAATAATTTTGCACGTAGAGAATTCGAGTTACCCAGTTGAGATGGAGATTCCAAAGTAGTGTACTATCAGTTGTAGCATATTCCAATGTGTATAGGTGGTGCATGGAGTCAGAGGAAGGACCCTAGGGAATTGCGCAATTTAATAGTGGAAAATTCCTAAATAATAGGGGCCAATTTCCCAAGGAAACAACGCAAGGAAATAAGAGCTTGGAGGGTTTGAAAATTGGCTAAGTGTTGACCAAAGTTAGTCAGGTAGGCAGAGGGATAGACTATACACTTGCAAGGTTTGGTCAGGCTTTAGCAAGCATATGTATTTCATTTCTATTCTCTGATTAATGCAATATAGATAGTAATGGGTTTTGAGTAGTTTCTTTCCCCTAGATAAATTTTTGTGCATGTGTGATGTTTCCTTTTTCATGTCTATGATTCTTATTCTAGATGGTGAATTAACTTCTGCAGATTAGTAGGGTGGCTTCAAGTCTTGTGATTTAGAAAATTTAATGAGTAATTTTGAATCTACACATTAATTTCTACACAATATCGAAGTTGGAATCACTATAGAACAATGATTTCGAAGTTGTCATTGCAGGAGGTTCGAATTTGAAGATCAATGCTGCAGGTTTTATTAAGGACTAAGAATATGGATTTCAATGGACTTAGGCTTGAGTATGCCTTGGAAGGAACCTCAAAGTTTGTTGCATGGAATGATCGCATGGATGCAATATTGGATGACAATGGGCTGTTGGAATACATCAAAACAAACGTAGCAAAACCCCAAGCACCCGATGCCAAGAATTTTTCTTAGTGGAAGAAAGATGTGGCCAAAGCAAGGAGAATCATATTTTAGGGAGTATGGGATCATATTGTATCGAATCTCCACAGAAAATAGACTCCATTCACAATGTGGAAAATACTGACAAAATTGTTCAAGAATAATAATGACCATCGGAAGTTGGCACTCAAGGACAAGCTTTGAAGTATTAAGATGCAGAAGAATGACACAATTCCGCAATATCTGAGCAAGTTTTGAATGTTGTATGAATTTGGCGGGGTCGGTGTTAATGTACCTGAATAATATTTGGTAGCTCTAGCCCTTTTGGTCCTTCACAAGAGTTGGCATAACTATCAAGATTCCGTAAATGATAGAGATAAACTAGCAAGTTGGGAGCACTTATGGTCCGACTTAGTATAGGACGAAATTAGGTGGAATATCAAAGACGTGACATCATTTAAGGGTGAGGATGAGGAGAAATGTGTCTTGGATAGAAAGGCAAAGCAAGGGAAAAAGAATAAATCCCAATCCAAAGTAGAATCTAGTCAAGGGGGAAAGAAGAAATATTTTTCTAGAATCAAGTGCTTTCTCTGTCATGAATTCTGGCACTATTCTACGAAGTGTCCGCACAAGAAGACAAGAAAGAATACCGCAGGAGGAGTTGCAGTTGAAGATTTTCCTTCACAATTCGAGATTGATTTTACTCTCATTGCATGCATGGCCAACGCAGTGATGGGAAGTGTGTGGTACCTCAACAACGATGCCTTGTTCCATATGACGGGAAATAGATATTTTTTCAGTGATTTGGAGGAGACAGATCTCTCGATGCACATCGATATGGGAGATGATGGAAGGTACAACACGACCGGTATTGGTACAGTCACCTTTCATAGTGAGTCAGGCTCCCCTCTCAGGCTCAAGGATGTGATGTTTTTTCTGGGTCTAAAGGATAAGCTTGTCTTCGTTGTATTTTTGGACCAAAGCCTACCTATACACTTATGGGATGAAGCATGAAACACAGCGGTCTATTTTCATAACATGAGTCCTCATCGGATTCTTGGCATGATCAAACCAGAGGTAGCTTTCTTAGGGAGGAAGCCGGATGTGTCACACTTTAGAATTTTTGGAGCCTCTCTCTATTTCCATGTCTTTAAAGAATCAAGGAAGAAGCTAGAGCTGATAGCAGAGTTGGGGGTATTTGTGGGTTACATAGAAACTCCCCACAACTACCTTGTCTATTTACCATCCCTCAAAATGATATTTGTGCGATGGGATGCCAAATTTGATGAATACAAATCCATGTGATTCTCTCTTGAGAGGGAGCTTCAAATCCCACTAGAGACGAAGCTTTTAGCTCCAAAGGAGGAGCCTCAACATGTTGTGGAGTAACCACAGGTTGAGGAGAAAAGAGTTGAGACATCCACTCAAGCAGAACCATCTAGAGAAGACAGGAAGAGAGCTAGAGAAGTTAAGAGACTCGTGGAGGATGTGAGGGAGAATGTGGGTTCTCCTTCAAACCAGCACAAGCATAGAAGGTCACCAAATCGGTACAATGGCTACATGGCTCTAATGACTGAGCTAGTAGAGACTGAGCCATCCTCTTTCGAGGAAGAAATAGAGAAACCTATATAGGTTAATGAAATGGAAGAGGAGTATGAATCCATTGCGAATAACAATGTTTCAGAAGTGGTCCCAAGACCAGCAGACAAATTAGTTGTGGGTTTGAGATGGATCTTCAAGGTGAAGCAGGCAACATACGGAAGCATAGAAAAGTACAAGGTTAGATTTTTTTCGAAGGGGTACTCTCAATTTGATGGGATTGACTATGAGGGGACCTTTTCTCCTGTAGCAAGGTACTCATCCATCCGGTCAATCCTTGCTCTGGCTGCACAGATGGGTTGGAAGATCTTCCATATGAATGTGAAACCTGCATTCCTCAATGGATTTTGAGGAGGAGGTGTATATCGAGCAACCATAAGGCTTCGAGACTTTTGATCAAGTCTCATGGGTGCAGAATCAAGTGAGCATTGTATGGTCTCAAGCAAGAACCCCGTGCTTGGTACACCAACATCGATAGCTATCTCACCGATTTGGGCTTCACCAAAATTGAAGTGGATGCAAAATTCTATCATATTTTGGTAGAAGGTAAATTGTTGATTATTTTTTTATATTTTGATGACTTGATGTTGAATGTTGATGAGAATTTGATTAGATCTTGCAAGGAGGACCTTACAAGAAATTTTGAGATGAGGGACATGGGTCTCATGCACTACTTCCTTGGATTGGAAGTATGGCAAGGTGATGGGGAACTCTTTGTCTCTCAAGGCAAGTATTCCAATGAGATACTTCAGATGTTCCACATGGATAGGTGCAAACCCATGGACACTCCTCTAGCGACCAACTGGAGGAAAGACGATGTCACTTCAAGTGAGGAAGTGGATGAAAATGTTTACCGACAGTTGGTGGGTTCACTCATGTATCTTGTGAACACATAACCAAATATGTGCTTTGTGGTCAACTAGTTGAGTCAAGCTATGGTTAGGCCAACCAAACTATTTTGGAGGGTAGGTTAGCATGTTCTACGATACCTCAAAGGCACTACCCAATTTGGACTTTGGTATAGATGGACAGAGGAAGTGAAGTTGTGTGGCTTCACAAATGTAGATTGGGCAGGGAGTCCATCAGACCAGTAGAGTACATCTGGTGGAATTTTCAATGTTGAATCCACAACAGTTTCTTGGGACAACAGGAAGCAAATATCTGTGGCACTCAGCTTGGCAGAAGCAGAATACATGGCTGCAAGTCAAGCGACATGTGAGGCGATCTCGATGAGAAAGATATGTGTTGGCTTGTTTAGTCATATTATGGATCCTATTGTGATTTAATATGATAATCAGAGTTTCGTTAAACTCTTTGAGAATATTCTTTTTCACGATTGATCCAAGCATATTGATATATGGTATCACCATTTACGGGATTGTGTGTAGAGACATATTATGTTGTTGCAGTACATTGCAACAGAGGAACAAGATGTTGATATTTTGATAAAGGCCTTGTCAAGAGGGAAGTTCAAGTTCCACATGTGCAGGATAGGGATGGTTGAGAGGGAGTGTTTAAAATGTAGCAAGAAAATCTCAGTTTGACCTTACCTTGGTCAAATTAGAGAAAATTTGAATTTATATTTCAACAGAAATCTTGGAGGTAGTAATTGAGGCGATGTGGCACTTGTCACTCAGTTAACTCACTTAATTCAAGTTGGGGAAGGTTGAGTTCAATTCAGTATGTTTGATTGCTAATTTGTAGCAATCTATTTCAGTTAATTTTAGTTATTGTTATTTTAACTAGTTCTAATTGTCAAAAGAACTAATGGAGGTCAAGTTGTGGAAGTGGAATTCCAACCACACTTAGTGATCAACCAGTTAACTGATTAATCAACCCAAAATAATTGTTTCATGCAAAGAATTCGAGTTACCCAGTTGAGATGGAGATTCCAAGGCAGTGTACTATCAGTTGTGTCATGTTCCAACGTGTACAGGTTGTGCATGCAGTCGGAGGAAGGACCCTAGGGAATTGTGAAATTCAATAGTGGGAAATTCCTAAATAATAGGGGCCAATTTCCTAAGTGAAAAATGTAAGGAAATAGGAGCTTGGAGGGCTTGAAAATTGGCTAAGTGTTGGTCAAAGTCAGTCAATCAGGCATAGGGATAGAATATACACTTGCAGGGTGTGCTTAGGCTTTAGCAAGCAAAAATTATTTCATCCCTATTCTTTGATTAATGAAATATAGATAGTTAGGGGTTTTGAGCAGTTCCTTTCCCCTAGATAAATCTTTGTGCATTTGTGATGTTTCCTTTTGCATGCCCATGATTCTTGTTCTATATGGTGAATCAACTTCCGCAAATAAGTAGAGTAGCTTCAAGTCTTTTGATTTAGCAAATTTCATGAGAAGTTTTGAATCTACACATTAATATCTACAGGGACTAACGTTGTTAACTCCAACTTGTAACACCCTTATCCCACATCTACCTAAGTAATTGGTCAACGGGAGTAAACATGCAATGAGATATTAGGTCCCTATACTACTAGTGTAACCCCTTCTTGTTATCAGTACCACCCCCTTGTTATATTGTTGTGCCCATGTATTCCCCATATTGTTATTATTGTGCCCTTACATGATTATTGTTATGTCGGCTCTGGTTATATTATGACCCCTTAGATTTCTATATATAGAAAGGAGGTCTTGTCATTTGTATCATCCAAGAATTGTTCATTTGTGTAATGTAAAGGAGGTTGCCCCCTCGAAGAATCCCGCTATCTGTATTATCATACAAATGGAAATATCTCAGGATTACACAAAGCTTTAGCTCTCAAGCTATCCAGCTCTCAGTACAATCCCTCACTGTTGCTCATAGTAAGAATACATATGCCTTCTCCTTAGTGCTCCAAGCCTCCTATTTCCTTGTGCAGTTTTCCATGGGTCCTCCAGCTGTAACTTGTGTGATTCTCACCTCACAGACTGCTCTGACCTCTATAGTAACTGCACAATCTTCAAGGAATGAATTCCTTCTGCATGAAAGAGATATTCACATGGGAATATTCTAGCAACTGCTAGTACACTGTCCCTGCCTTTAATTTCAACTAGGTCTTTGTCTAAACTAACATGCATGAGTTATTTATGAGAGAATATTCAATATCTGGAAAACACTAGTTGCATGCATGCATGCATTAACTGACTGAACTCACAGTTAGTTCCACAAACTGTTTGGAACTAATTTAACTAGACTTAACTTAGTTAACTGAGCTAACTAATTACAACTCAAATACAACTCATCCTTATCTCCTTAATTAAGGGATAACTTCCTCAATCAAAGGGATAATTGTTACATGTCTTCACAAAGACTTCATGTTTGAATTTCACCAACTAATTAACTCAATATGAATTAATTAATTATTTTTCAAATAGCTGGTGAGACTAAATTCGAATTTTAATTCTCAATTTTAATTCAAGGACAAATTAAAATTGGAATATATCCTGAAATGCTATTTATAGCATTTCTATTTTTAGCATTTATTGTTTCTATTTTCAACACTCCCTCTCAACAAGAAAGGGATTATCTGCCACCCCGATCCTGTCTCTATCGAACTCGAATTTACACTTTGACAATGCCTTAGTCAAAATGTCAGCATCTTGCTCCTTAGTCAAAATATGTTGCACCTGTCATGAAATACTAGATTCTCAGAGAGTTTGATACAACTTTGATTATCACAATAGATCATAGTTGGATCCATCCTCTGATCAAACAAACCAATTAGAATTTTCCACATCCAATTGGCCTCACATGCTACCTGACTTGCAGCCATGTATTCAGCCTCTGCTGAGCTAAATGCAACTGACCTTTATTTCCTGCTGCACCAAGAAACTGCAGCTGAACCAAAGTTGAAAATTCCTCCTGATGTGCTATTCCGATCTGATGCACTCCCTGCCCAATCTACATCTGTGAAGCCCTGTAGCTTCACTCCCTCTGACCATTTGTACCATAATCCATATTGAGATGTGCCTCTGAGGTATCTCAAAACATGCTTCACTGCCTTCCAAAACAACTTGGTAGGTTGAACCATAGCTTGACTCAGTTGGTTCACCGCAAAGCATGAATCTGGTCGTGTGTTCACTAAATACATCAATGAACCCACAAGTTGCTAATACACAGTAGCTTCTACTACTTCTCCTAAAGTGGCATCCTCCTTCCTCTAGTTACCTGCTAGAGGAGTCTGCATCGGCTTGCACTTCTCCATGTGGAATATCTTGAGTATCTCATTGGCATACTTTCCTTGAGACACAAGCACTTCCCCATCCTTCTGCCACACTTCCATGCCTAGAAAGTAGTGCATGAGACCCATGTCTTTCATCTCGAACTCTCTTGCAAGGTCCTCCTTGCAAGACATGATCAACTAATCATCACCTGTCAGTATCATATCATCAACATAAAGAACAATGATCAACTGCTTACCTTCCACAATGATGTGGTACAAGTTCACATCTGCTTCACTCTTTGTGAAGCCTAACCCGGTGAAGTAGTTGTCGATCCAGGTGTACAAAGCATGAGGTCCTTGCTTCAGCCCGTACAAAGCTCTCTTGAGTCGGCACACTTGTGACTCACGATCAAAGGTCTCAAATCCTTTTGGTTGCTCTATGTACACCTCTTCCTGCATCCGTGTTGTTACTAGTCCTTTCTCCCAGTACTACATGTGCACTGCACCTCCTCTCATCATGTTGCATCATGCTGCCCACTGCTGCACTGCAACTTAGTTACTGAGAATTAAGTAACTGATCTCCCAACTGACCTTCTTGTTTGTCTAGAAACACCCTCTGATGTTGAAGGTCCTTCTGCTGCTCCATCCGCATCTGTCTCTACCCACTCAGCC
The DNA here is from genome assembly GCA_031772625.1 of Pinus tabuliformis. NCBI lineage: Eukaryota > Viridiplantae > Streptophyta > Pinopsida > Pinales > Pinaceae > Pinus > Pinus tabuliformis. The sequence goes on from CM062813.1 coordinate 663,055,640, forward strand.
AGTCCTGCTACTCCACGTCGGGGCTCCCGTAGCAAGGTCTAATCAAATAGGTTGGGTACCTCAAGGATCCTGCCCCTATTTCAGCCTCCATGAGACTATCACTTCACATTGCCCCACCTCACACCTAGAGGTATGGCTGCATGTGATTCTTCTGCCCACTTGGCTTGAAATTCCCCCCTACTGGAGGTCTCTGCATGAGTGAATGCCTCCACTCGGTCTCCTCTCAGCATCTCCAATTATGGCTCCTCCACAATTGTCTGAGACTTCTTCTGGCACTGCATGTTGAGAGGTAATGTACTCTTCCTCTCAACCACGAAGTCTCCAACATTTGCCTTGCTCCTCAAGGCTTTGCCTGCATCTTGAACATCAAGAGCATACAGGTTCTTGACTCGTGAACCGATCTGATTCACCTGTCTCGTGGTGATGTGTCTACGGAAAACTTTTCCCTTACTGAAGACAACATCATAGCCTTTGTCCTCCAACATCGTGATCGATACCAAATTATTCTTCAATCCAGACAGATACTTCACATTTGTCAAATTAATAAGAGCTCCATGCTCCCTCTGAAAAGCAACTGTGCCTACTCCTAAAACACTATACTTTTCATCATTACCCATCTCTATGTGCATCTGGAGGTCTTTCTCCTCCAAGGTACTGAACAAAATCTTATCGCCGGTCATGTGGAATGAGGCTCCATTGTCAAGAAACCAACCAAAACCCCTCATCGATGAAACCATCCATGCGGTGAAGGTAAAATCAAATTCGAACTGAGAGGCCAATGCCTCACCTTCAAATCCTTCCGAGGATCCCTTCTTGGATTTATTCAATGGATAATTAGTTGCATAATGGTCCAACTCATGACAATTAAAGCATCTCACTTTAGATTTGTCAATCTTCTTCCCACCATGAGAAGAACTCGATTTGGGATGAGAATCCTTCTCCTTCCCTTTCCTTTCCTTACTCGCTAAGGCTAGATTTTCTTCATCATCGTGCTTAGATGAAGAACCATCTCTGGTGCTTCTCCTGATCTCCTCCTGCATCAGATTCGACCACAGTTATTCCCAATCTGGCAGTTTCTCTCTTCCATTCACTGAGTCCTAGTAGCTATGTCGGCTCTTAGGAATACCAAGGGGAGCAAGACTCAACATATCATCATCGACTGTCATGATTCCTACACTTCCAAGCTCATCTCTGCAGGTGGTGAGCTTGTTCAGATATGTAGAGATCGTGTTGCCCTTTTCACACTTGATTTTCCGAATGTTGTCCTTGAGCGTCAAATTCCTCTGGTCGTTGTTGTTCTGATATAGGTCCTTCAATGTCTTCCACATTGAAAACGGAGTCTCCTTCCCATGGAGACTCAAGACAATATGGTCTCGAACTCCCTCCAGAAGAATCCTCCTCGCTCTCGCCACATATTTCTTCCATTCCGCCAATTCTTGGGCATTAGCTGTTGCTGGCTTGGGGACTTCTTGATCAATGAAGTCCTTCAAAGCATTGTCTTCTAATACCAATTCCATGCGATCCTTCCATGCTATGTAATTTGAGCTTCCATCCAGGGCATACTCGAGTCTCAAGCCATTGAATGCCATTAGTGAACTTTGAGATGTGATAAGAAATTGATTTTGTACCTACAATCAAGAACTTCAAACTTCGAATTTCTCCCTTCTTTGTATACTATTCTCTGCTTTGATCACATTTGCTCTGATACCATGTAGAAATTCTCACTGTAGATTAATCTGATTATGCAATGTACTAAAGCAAAATACTTAATCTACTTCTACAATCAAACTTGTGGAAGCTTAATCGATTTTGAGCAAGATCAAACGGAACACATATAATAGAGAAGAAGATTCAATCAAACATGAAACATAGAAGAATACTCTGGCGAAAGCCTCAGCTAAAAACCCCGTTATCTGTATTATCATACAAGTGGAAATATCTCAGGATTACCCAAAGCATTAGCTCTCAAGCTATCCGGTTCTCAGTACAATCCCTCACTGTTGCTCATAGACAGAATAGGCAACACATATGCCTTCTCCTCAATCCTCCAAGCTTCCTATTTCCTTGCATAGTTTTCCCTGGGTCCTCCAGCTGTAACCTATGTGATTCTCACCTCACACACTGCTCTGACCTCTGTAGTAATTGCGTAATCCTCAAGGAATGAATTCCTTTTGCATGCAAGAGATATTCACATGGGAATATTCTAGCAACTGATAGTACACTGTCCTTGCCTTTAATCTCAACTGGGACTTTCTCTGAACTGAAATGCATGAGTTATTTATGAGAGAATATTTAGTTATCCGGAGAACACTAGTTGCATGCATGCATGCATTAACTGACTGAACTCACAATTAGTTCCACAAATTGTTCGGAACTAATTTAACTAGACTTAACTCAGTTAACTGAGCTAACTAATTACAACTCAAATACAACTCATCATTATCTCCTTAATTAAGGGATAACTTCCTCAATCAAAGGGATAACTGTTGCATGTCTTCACAAAGACTTCATGTTTGAATTTCACCAACTAATTAACTCAAGATGAATTAATTAATTATTTTTCAAACAGCTAGTGAGACTAAATTCAAATTTTAATTCTCAATTTTAATGCAAGGACAAATTAAAATTAGAATATATCCTGAAATGCTATCTATAGCAATGCTATTTATAACATTTCTATTTTTAGCATTTCTTATTGCTATTTTCAACACTTCCATGTCTTTTATAATTTTATTATTCTTCACTTTCATGCCCATGAAGCGATTTTGCATATAGTTTATCTCTTTCTTATGGTTTTCTTGCATGATAGCTAACTTCTTGTTGTGATCAAATTCCATGATGGCCATTTCTTCATCATGTCTTAAAATATTCTATTGATAGTTGAGGATTTCAGAAGATCACTTTCACTCTTTTGCATAGCACTAGGGGCACAAGGTAAGTCACCTTGTTACATATATCTATCCTTAAAAGCATTGATGATGTAGTGTAACGAAGATAAAGAATCCTCAGGACAATTACAAAACCAATTCATTGCATCACCTTTTAAGGAAAAGGAAAAGAGACTTATCTTGACATCTTCATGATTATATTGTGAAGGAAGACAATTCTGGTTATTACATGAGTAACTTTGCAAAGATGCTTTACAGCAATGGCTGAATCACCACCCGAGAACAAAGGAAATTTATGAATGGCCTCTTTCGATATATCATGGAGAGTATCATCCATGATGACCTGCTTAAAGGGGGGAAAGGGAACAACCAAATGGATTCTAGAGAGATAGATCTTTGCTCAAGAAAATAAAAAAGATCCACAAGAAGCGAGCTGCTAACAGAAATTCTTGAAAGAAATGGAGTTGCCACTTGAGCATGGACCTAGCTTTCATATTCCAAAGGCAGAAACTAAAAGTTTAGTCGAGAGAAGCAAAGATATCAATGAAGGTTTTTTGTCTCGGAGTAAATTGATGTATAAGTAGAGTCACCAAGAAATCAACCGAAATGTCCAGGTATTAAAGGTGCATATGAAAGGATTAGTGAGATGACGAGAGATACGTTGATGAAGAGATGAAAAGACACTATAAAATGTGGCATTGATGGGACAAGAAATGATAAAATATTAAAAAAATGAATGGCTAATGAATGGCAGAAAAGAAGAGAAGATTAGAAAAATGTCATGAAGATGAAGGACATAAAAAATCTATCCCCAACAACGGCGCCAAAAACTGTTGTCGCACATAATTTCTAGGCACCGCTAAGATGGCTTAGATCAGTGGTTGTCATGTCGATCCCCAATCTCTTCGTTTAAGTTGTCTCCCAATAGCAGAAGGGGTAGACCCTACTGAAATGGAATGAAGGAGAAATAGTTGGGAACCAACCAGTTTGGGAGACACAGTTAAGAGACCAAGTACTTGTTTTATATTTAGCAAGACTTATAGGATTCGATTAGATTTAAGCGATTGATACCAGTGCCTTATGGAGTCAACTATCTTGCTAGGAAATGTAGGACCAAGTAATTGATGAGTAGCTGTTGCTTGGATGAGGAATATCTTATATGAAATACAAATCCTAAACTAATGTTAGATGCAGGAATCTTAGTTAATTTTAGTTAAATGGCTATCTAAGTTTTAACCCTTCAATCATTTCTATATTGATCCTAATTTCATAGTAAGTGGCAGCGAGAAGATGAGGTGGAGCACACTAAGGTGTGATTAACGATACCTCTACTCAAAATCTAACATACTCGGCTCCTCCAATGCTACAGAGGGTTGTGGCTCTGACGATTGCAAGATCACTGTTTTAAGTACTATTAAAACTAGACTTCTTAAGCAAAGATGGATGGGTACCTATCTTTCTATCAACCAAGCTTATGCTTGGAAGTAAATTTTAATTAGGCAAGGCTAACTTAATATGCAAATGCACAAGATGATTAGAGGATGAAGCTAGATTCAAGGATTGAAAGAACTTATGTCACGATCTATTTCTGATTTAAATGTCAAAGCCTTAAATGCCAAAATCAATATTCACTTCACAAAATAATGGGTGAAAGATAAACTTCTCAGAAATGCACTTAAAATTTTACAGTATAATGCCCAATATGAAATTAAATCACAAGCTTCAATTCTTTTTAATGCAATTATAGATCAAAGAGAACAAAAATTTCTTCACAATTCTTCAATACCACTGTCAATATAAATGCCAATTATATAGTTGCTCAAATATACTCAATTTAGGAAACGAAAGATATGCAATTTACCACAATTCCATAACAATTACTTGAAAATTGATCAAAAATTTAATATACAATAAATATTAATTCAAGTAATTAAAACCACGCTTAGACTTAATGAAACGATGAGTAATCTCAATAGATGTCAAGCACAAAAATATTTAAAACCCAATATCAATGATTATGAAACTTAGCATGCAAAAGTCCTAAGCACTTAAATTTCTAAAATTAATTACAATTGAAAAACCATGAAATCCAAATGTTAAGCACTTCAAGCAATTCCAGAATTAAAATGATTTTCTTAAGCAACCCAAACCCATAAAATTTCCTCTTATAGTCAAACCTTAGAGATATTAAAACTTCATTATATAAGAATCTAAATTTTTTAAACCTGTTGGAGCTCCAGGAAACTCTCCTAGGTTGTAGCTCAGAGATGCCTGGTAACATATAATTTTCAATATGGTTCTGGGAACTTATTAGGATGGGTGATGGTTTGGTTCAAGCCAGATAACCACTTCTACTATGATTTCACTCTAGACATGCATGAAAACCCTCAGACTACAAGGCTTTAGACCACCAATGCTCAATAGTTTGGGAATTAGGTGAATAGATGAAGAATACTAACCACACCAGCAGATGCATACAGAATGTATGATGGCCAGTTGCAACTAGTAAATAAACCTGTGAATCTAATCTATCAATGCAGAGATGAGATGACAATTATCTTGCATTTGATACAGAAGAGACCTGTGTGACCTACTCACTGATACATTCAATTATCTAATCCAAAGATACGATGACAATTATCTAGTATTAGACAGAGATGAAGTCACGAATACAACGCTTCAGGCACAAGCTTAGAACAGAGGAAAAATGGGCATTGAGCAATTAACAACAAAAGAAGCTTGCATTTCTGAAAATAAAGATGAGACGCTGCAAGTTACAAAATATCTACAATCTCCAGAAGTTGAACCGAAACACAATTTCCAACCCTGATTACATCTTTCTTCTGGCTATTTATAATCTATCATTACAATGGCTCTTAGCCATTTAGGGATGGAGGGATCTTAATTGACCACCAACTACCATTAACTGTTTGATAGCATCTTTGAACGTAGTTTCTTTCTCTACTACGAAAACCTGATTGGTTCTAGTACCGTGTTATCCTTCGAGTAGTCGGATTGATCATGGCAAAGGAGTTCCATGACTGTTTAATTCGGTTGTTGAGTCGTGTTGTGTCCTTTTCTCCTCCTGCCATGCTTTTCTTTTAATTCAGTTTCATGTTCGGATTGTCACCAGACTGATAGAGTCGGCCATCTTCCTCTTCGAGTAATAGACAGGACGTGGGGTATGGAGTGCATGGGCAGATGGATGGTCGTGAATGATCACGAATGATGGCCATGGGATCAAGGGAGATGTGTGGCAGAGATTGTTTTTTGGAGGCTAGCGGTCGTGGTGGGAGCGGAGCATGTCCGGTCCGTTAGATCTTTAGGTGAGAAAATCAGACGGTTATCAGGCAGCGGAGATGTGTGGGCAATAATACGTGGAGTGGTTTGATTTGAGTGGTAATGGTTTATATCACGCCGGCATCAGGCGATAAACGGTAAGTGTGAGAACTCGCCCGATGCCATTCACGGGATGACAGTAGCGGCGGGGAAAAAGAAAAACCGCCCACATCGGGCGGGTACTTCTCGCACTTGTTATCTGTACGATATGGGTGCTAACTGTTAGATCTGGTGGGGGTGATCTAACGGCCGAGGAGTGTCAGACAAGTTGGTGTATCGGCTGGGACGTGGACCGTTGTATTGGCAGGGAAAAATCAATGGCGAAGATGCTGTGAAGGTACGAGATGTCTTCGGGAAATATGCTATAGGCACGTAAGGCATCTGGGTGAGTTTTTATGAGGATTTTGGTTATTGCGCTTGGGGCTAAGGCCAAAGAGGAATTTTTCGGGGTGGGAGGGTTAACTTAGGAAATAGAAAGGGTAAAGTGTGAGCGTGGGTAAGGGAAGAAGAGGAAAAATGGCCCATGTGGGGCCTTCTTTTGGGCAGCAAAGTAGACTGTGTCCTTCCTTTAGCCTCCAAAACATCAGCATTGCACCTCAGGGCTTAACACTGGCTCCTTCTAGGGATGAAAGCCTCCTGTGAGGTTTCAACAGCAGTAGACCACTGCCTTTCCAGTAAACAACAAGATTATATCTACTACATAGTGTTCCATTGGGCATGGAGTCTAACTAGTCTGGAATAAAACTTAAAAGCATATTTACAATACCGAGGCTTTAAAGCCTTAATCGAAATAAAGTTCAAAGAACAGCCCATTGACTGGGCCATCAAAAACATATCCTCCTTCCTTTAAAGCATTCCTTTTAAGGAAACAACCATTAAACTGAAAATTGACCCTTTTTACCTTTCTATGAAAGGTTTTCTTGTCTTAGCCAATGTGCATATCAGTAAATTCATCAAAGACTTGCAAAATCCTATTGATTTGATCCTTTACTTCATAAACTTTCCAGCATTCTGTATTATTAGGTAGAGATGGTCTATATTTCACCTTATCTTTGTATGCTTTCAGCCTTAGATGTTTTGCTTCGAAGGTTTGGCACACCTGCTGAATGATAAGGTCTGCTTCATACTCTGCTATATCATTTGTGACCTAAAAAGTTAATATGAAGGATGAATCAATGCATTCTTGTGTGGGGAACACAAGGAATTCACCTATTCCTGTAGCTTCCTTAGAGCAAGCCCCATCAAAGAACATGTCCCAAATCTGTGAGCCTTCTTCCCCTGTGATTTGGCAAACTAGTTTTTTAAGCTGTGTAGAGGCCAACTGATAAGGCTTGGTAATGTCAAGATAGAGCTTATCCATGACATCCTTAGGCATTGGATTATGGCTAGCTCCAGTGTCCAAAAGACAATTATGAAGGATTTCATCATGAATAGACAGAGAAACATAGGATGATGGGGAGCTATCTTCACAATTTTCAATGATTGGGCTGAAAATAACAGTTGGTTGGTAATCTTGCAAATTTACATAGTCAGTGGAGGCTTGGATTGCTTTAGGCTCAAGATCCTCAAGGATGGATGCTTTGAAGGACTCATTCTTCACTAGTTCGATCAGAGGCATAGCTATTCTTGGCTTCTGGATCTATGATTCAAAATTGAAAGGGGAATGGGACTTTTCAGGACCTCTTACCTCTTGAGCTGGGGCTTTTAGGCTGACAGGATCAACTACTGGCTGCTTCTGCTTATTGGCTTGATGTTCTGCAGGAACATCAGCTTTATGAACAGGAGTTTCTTTGACATTATTCATCATAGACCTTAGATTATATTGGTGGTGATCTACCATTTGTAGAACAGTTGCACCATCCCATTCTTGGCTGATCTGGTCATTGAATAATGACTTATCATAGGCAACTTTGGTTAAAAAAGTGGCGATACCTTTGTCTTCCATGCAGTGGATCTCATCATCTTCCTCAAGCTGCTCTTCTTCCATGACTGCATTTTGAAACGGGGTCTTCACCCTTTGGTCTTCATTGGCATCTTTGTTTCTTTGCAAAATCTGCAACTGCTCATTTGCTCTTCTATATGGATTTGGATTTGGAAGAGAAAAGGTATTAGGCACCCTTGCTTTCCTAGAATGCTGCTCAACCTTTAATTTGGAAACTTCAAAGGCTAATGACTCTATCATCTTGGCCATTTTATCGATTTTGGGATCTGAAGATGATGAGGGCTCACCCCTCTGTCTTCTTCTATCAGCATTACCTTTGAGCTTTTCTACAACCATGATGTTTGATTCTACTTCGAGGGCTGCATCTTGCATATCAGTGAAAGAAGCACATCTTCTCTCCCTCAATAGTAAACAGAAATAAGAATCGAAGGCATTGGCATAGGTGAGCTTAGGAGAGGTAGGGGTGGGTTTCACTTAGGCTGGTATCTTGTTGTACATGCAGTTAAATATTTTATTGAAATCAAACATCAGCTCACCATTTTCCCTCTGTAAGTTCCCAAACTCAGTATGATAGTACAAAAGATCTTTCTTATCCCCCCAATGCTTTAGGAAAACATCATCTAAGGCCTCAATATTTGTTATAGACCTAGGGGTCAATTCTCTGAACCATTTTCTTGCCTCTCCATCTAGGCTTTGGACAAAGACTCTCATCCACAAATCATCTTCACTAATGTCTAGATTATCTGCATAGCTATAAAAGGACTCAAGATGTTCTTCAATTGTAACCCCTTCAGTCCCAGTGAACTTAGGCATGTATTTCTGATATTCTCCAGTAGGCATGGCATTCAAAGGAGTAGGCAATACCAAGAACCCATACCTAGCAGCTATGATTCTTTCCATTTTGGTGAGTTCTTGTGGACCTGCCATGGTTGTGGTGGATTGAAGAGTACTGGCAATCTAGATGATAGAGATCTGAGGTGTGACTGATAGGACTAAAGGAATATGATGGACTGGAGGGGAGGTTTCCTTTGGGCTGAAATCCAAAGGAGGACCTAAAGAATAAGGAGCTTTATGAATCTCTAAAAAAATTTCTCCACTGCTAGTGCTAGAGGCTATATTCTCAACATGTATTTGTTCTATTACAAGCCTTTCTTGCAGAGAGGCATAATATTGTTTAGGTTTACTGGATCCTGATGCTCCTTTCTGTGATAACTTTCTCCCTTTGATGATTTTTTCAGGGTCGGGTACTGGGTCAGCTGGTGACTTTTGAGGATTTCCCTGAGTATGCCTCACAAACTGAGCCAGAACTATGATGTGGAGTCGCCAAAAATTTCGGCCTCCAGTAGAGTCACCAGATAGATGATTACAACCAAAAATGTGTCTAGACTTTGTCTATCATAAAAGTTGGATCTATGTCGTTCTCCCAGGGAAGTTGAGCTTCAATCTCCTCTCCCCGGCAACGACGCCAATTATGTTGGAGCTCCAAGAGACTCTCCTAGGTTGTAGCTCGGAGATGCCTGGTAACATATAATTTTCAATATTGTTCTAGGAACTTATTGGGATGGGTGATGGTTTGGTTCAAGCCAGATAACCACTTCTACTTTGTTTTCACTCCAAACATGCATGAACGCCCTCAGACTACAAGGCTTTAGACCACCAATGCTCAACAGTTTGGAAATTAGATAAATAGATGAAGAATACTAACCACACCAGCAAATACATACAGAATGTATGATGGCTAGCTGCAACTAGTAAAGAAACCTACAAATCTAATCTATCAATGTAGAGATAAGATGACAGCTATCTTGCAATTGATACAAAAGAGACCTATGTGACCTACTCACTGATACATTCAATTGTCTAATCCAAAGATAATATGACAGTTATCTAGTATTAGAAATAGAAGAAGTCATGAATACAACACTTCAGGCACAAGCTTAGAATAGAGGAAAAATGAGCATTGAGCAAAAAATAGCAAAAGAAACTTGCATTGCTAAAAATGAGGATGAGATGCTACAAGCTACAAAATATCTACAGTCTCTAGAAGTTGAACCGAAACATAATTTCCAACCCTGATTACATCTTTCTTATGGCTATTTATAATCTATAATTACAATGGCTCTTAGCCATTTAGGGATGGAGGGGTCTTAATTGACCACCAACTACTATTAACTGTCTGATAGCATCTTTGAATGTAGTTGCTTTATCTACTACGAAAACCTGATCGGTTCCGATACCGTGCTGTCCTTCAGGTAGTCGGATTGATCATGGCAGAGAAGTTCCATGACTGTTTAATTCAGTTGTTGAGTCATGCTGTGTCCTTTTCTCCTTCGGCCATGCTCTTCTTTTAATTCAGTTTCATGTTCGGATTGTCGCCAGACTGACAGAGTCAACCATCTTCCTCTTCGAGTAACAAAAAGGATGTGGGGTATGGAGTGCATGGGCAGATGGATGGTCGTGAATAATTGCGAATGATGGCCATTGGATCAAGGGAGATGTGTGGTAGAGATCGTTTTTTGGAGGCTAGCGGTCGTGGTGGGAGCGGAGCATGTTCGGGTCGTTAGATCTTCAAGCGAGCTAATCTGACCATTATCGGGTGGCGGAGATGTGCAGGCGATAATGCACAGGGTGGTTTGATTTGAGTGGTAATGGTTTATATCGTGCAGGCATCGAGCGGTAAGCGCTAAGTGTCAGAACTCGCCCGATGCCATTCACAAGATGACGCGTAGTGGCGGGGAAAACGAAAAACTCCCCACATCGAGCGGGTACTTCTCACGCTTGTTATCCGCGTGATTTGGGCATTGACCGTTAGATCTTGTGGGGGTGATCTAATGGTGGAGGAGTGTCGAACATGTTGGTGTATCGGATGGGACATGGACCGTTGGATTGGCGGGGAAAAATCAATGGCGAAGATTTGGTGAAGGTACGAGATGTCTTCAGGAAATGTGTTATAGGTGCGTAAGGCATCTGGGTGAGGTTTTATGAGGGTTTTGGCTATTGCGCTTGGGGCTAAGGCCAAAGAGGAATTTGCCGGGGTGGGAGGGTTAACTTAGGAAATAGAAAGGGTAAAGTGTGAGTGGGGGTAAGGGAAGAAGAGGAAAAATGGCCCATGTGGGGCCTTCTTTTGGGCAACAAAGCAGACTGTGTCCTTCCTTCAGCCTTCAAAACGTCAGCGCTGCAACTCAGGGCTAACAAAACCCACAAAAATATTTCAAGGACCTAAGACCCCAAAACCCTTTCTCACAAAAATTTAAAAAATAACTTAAGGTGTACTTTTATTCATGTCACACTTAAAAAATCTTTTGAAACTAAAATGTAAACAATAAATAAACAAAAAAAAATTAAATGTGGAAACATAAAAATTAGATTTTAATTTTTTTCTTTAAAAGGTTCAATGTAGAACCCCTTTTTTTAATCTTTTGCTTTTTTAGAATTATCAAAGTTTAATTTTTGTTTTATATGGGCCAAAAGCCACACATAAAATTGCAGATCGAATTTTTAATTTTTTTCTTTTTAAACCCAAACCAAATCAAAATGAAAAACGAATAAAACAAAAAAATTGGATTTTGTTATATTACCTTGCTTTAAAACTAAACCTAAACAGAAATAAAATAAAATAAAAAATGAAAGCAATTTGAGAGGGTGAGCTTTGCAAGTTGGAGAAGCATAAAGGTGAAGTTGAAGGAGGGATGACAGGGAGATGGTAGCGAGGGAAGGATGCAGGAGGAGACGAGCACACGGAGGAAGGGAGTCAAGGACTGCAGGAGAGAAAAGGGAGATAGCTGCATTGATAAGGAGAGGTTGCGAGGGAGAAAGGGATACGTTGGGCAACGAGGAATGAGAGGGAGCAGCGAGGATGATGGTTAAAGATGTTTCATAAGAGATGGTAGGGCACGTGGAGCAACAAGGAAGGGCTGAGACACGGGCTGGCGGAGGATAAAATGGGATTGCGTGCAGGGAGCTTGTAGGCAGAAAAAAAAAACCCACGCACAGGTAGAATAAATGAGGGAAAGGTAGCAGCGAAAGGAGGAAAACGCAGAGGGAAAGAAGAGGAATAAAGGAGATAAGGGAAAACTCAGCAGATACAAAAAAAGGAGAAGGAAAACGCAGAGGGAGAGAAGTTGTGACTTTTGAAGGTTTTCGAAACGCAAAGGAGCTAGAAAAGAGGGAGCAGAAAGCTGGAGCTTCCAAACAGAAAATAGGATTAAAAAAAATGGTAGCCCAAGGGCCTTAAAAAATTCCCCAAAAATTTAAATTTCAAATTGATATATTTCTTCTTTAAAATTTGTTCTCATAAAAACCTCATATCTGAATTTGAAACCCTCAGACTGAAGATAATTTTGAATAATTTGTCCCTGCAAAATGGTATTGATGCCAGATATTTCCCTCCACTTCAAATTAAATTTTTCCTTTAGACCTGCACCTGCAAAACAAAAAAAAAATACTTAGATCACAAATATACAAAAATAAATAAAAACCCCAAAACCCAAGTTAGAAAAAACTTAGATCTATACAAAATATTTACAGATCTATGCACAAAGGTTGCAGATCTACCATATCTTAGGAGTATGAGTCCAACTATGCTCCTAGATCTAACGATCTAAGGCTCTTCCTAGCTATATCTATCAATTTTCCACAAAATATTAAAAAAAAAATGACTTTTTTAGATAGGTACTAGCCCAAAAACATCATGCATAAAAAATTAATCATTATATAAATCCCGAAGCTTATATGAGGTAGGCTCTTCAAAAATATCTATTTGGTTGGTCCAATCGAGGACTATTCCCAATTTCTCAATGAAACCCTTTGAGATCTTCTGCAAACATTAGATCAACTATCAAACCATGCAGAGAAATAGAATAACAATAAAATTCCGAAGAAATAGAGATCCCTACTAATTTAATAAAAAATAAAAATTGTTATCCTAGATCCAAAAAACTAAATAAGATACATATATTCATATTATTCTAAGAGAGTTATTGATTGACAATTTTCACATAATATTAAGCAGAAACTAAAACAATTTTACCATGGATTCATGAAGAGGAACACCAAGCAAATAGATACCTCAAATACTTTTGCATTAATTCCATAAAATATACAAGAGAGCTTGAGAGCTTAGTACACGATTCAAAGATCGGATGAAAAAAAGACTGACGTCGACCTCTAATTTATAGATAAATTCTCCAACGACTAGTTCATGTGATCCCCATCAAAGTAATTTCGACTATTGAAAAAGATTTGATATCTTTTAATCTTGTTTGTCGAAATTATTTATTTTTGAGTAATTTCAAATTTTTATTTAATTAAATCTTAATTAATTCATAAATAATAATTTTTAGTTAATTACCTCAAAAACTTGACTTTGACTTAACTACCAAGGTCCAAGGGTCCAAGATTTCTTAAAATTTTCAATATTTCGTTGGCCCGGGACCTTTAAAAAATTATTTTTTAAGACCTACGAATTTTGCCTTTGGAGAATTTAACTTTGGGCCTAGGACATAAAATTAATTATATTTATGGCTTAGGATTTTTAATTTAATTTGGCCAAAAATTTAATTAATTGACTTATGAGGGGATTAATTATTTTTCTAACCCTCTAATACTTAGTCATGGTGTCTAATTATGAGGGACCATGCACTAAATATCTTTTATATCATGATTTTACATTTTAATACATGAAGGGGGGAAACCCATTTGTTATAGACCCTAAAAAATACCCCTTTCTGCGACACAAAATATAATCCAGTAGACCAAGTGACTTATAATAAAATAATCTTGGCAATTAACTGGGATCATTCCCAAATAACTTTTACGTAGTCTTGATCTAAAACACTAAGACTCGCCTAAGATCTTAGCAAAAAAATCCACTCTAGCTTTAGGGTAAGAGTGGAGGGAAAAACTTTGCCGATCATTTGTGTCTAGAGACACAGATGAATTAGTGAGACAAAAAAAATCCTAGAATGGAGATCGTCACCAAAACCATAGGTTTACCTAGGTTGTTACATACAGACGCGATCATAATGATATTATTTGCATTTTACATATGCAGAATGGGCTGACATATTCATAAAATTGTTGGTTGATGAGGACGCCTAAATGACAAAGATGCTCGAACACAATGTGTAAGGTCATCGGGTGCACACACGGTTGGGCGCCGAGCGAACGCAGGCGCGCGGGCAAGTCGGGCCGCACGAAGGGCGAGCGCGGGTACACGGGCGAGTCGGGCTGCACACGGGCGGGCGCGCGAGCGCGTGGCGAGTTGGGCTGCACGAGGGCGGGTGCGCGAGCGCAGGGCGAGTTGGGCTGCACGCAGGTGGGCGCGCGAGCGCGGGGCGAGTCAAGGCACACTGAAATGCGACGTTACGCCGGTTCATTTGCGACAAAAGACATAAACATTGCGACACTTGCAAACGATGGAAGGATTGTGATGGAAGCTTATACCCAACAAAGTGTGGAGGAGTTAGATGGAGGCCGACTTGTGTTGGAGGGCTGGCCGACATATGTAAAGGCGTTTTGAAGGGGTGTGTAAGTTCACATTTGGTGGTCGGCCGGGGAGCCACCACCCCACCTTTGAACGCATATATATTGGTGCGTTTGGAGGGTCATTTGACAACAACGAATTTGGACAGACCTCTTCACATAGAGCTCAAGGACTAGTGCGCAGAAATAGAAGGTAATGCACATAGCTCATGCGCACTTCTTGTGAAGGTCGCACACTTGGTGGATGTACTTGGAGTTAAGTCGAAGGTTGGGCAAGGTGTGCCCAAGGGTTGTTCGAGGAGCAGTTTGTACCAGGACTTGACGGGGGTGTCTTGATGACTCGGGTGAGCACCCTCCCACCGTGCAAGGTGTGTACAAATGTTGTAAAGGCATTTTTGCCTCCATTGTAAAGATTGGCTAAGTATAGACTTGGATTTTTCCAAGAATACTTGTAAGCTTGTATTATTGAAGAAAGATTGTTATATACATATTATTATTAGGCAAACTCATTGTTCAGGGAGTTGCCCCTCCCTTTATACTGTGCAATTGTGTTCTTGTTATAATTACTGTTGATAATGAATGAGTATGGGTGTTCATTGGTATAAAGGTTATGCATAATAATACTTGGTTGCGAAACACAAACTAAGTAAGAGAAAGTGAATTAGGCGTAGTCCATGAACATTAGTATTGGTAAAAAGAAAGTGTTCGGTGGTGTCGCACCTCGCCAAGAGCGGTTTAAAGACTATCGCAGGCCTGGGGGCGTGACAGTTGGTATCAGAGTAGTTGATTCAGGCATTGAAGGTTGAAGCTGTTACACAACTTCACCGAAGTGAAGTTGGTATCAGTGCAAGGTTGCTCGGGACGAAGTGACAGTGGAAAGGGTACTTGCAGGTGAAGGAAACCGTTTCACACAAGTGGAACAAGGGCTGGTTCAAGTTGCAGGCATCTCAGTGGAGCTGTTGGATGGTCGAAACTAGATTGCAAAGGAAGAAGAAGATGTTAGAAATGGCGGCTGAATCTCAGGCTGGGTCTAGTCATGGACAAGATGCTACTCTAGCACTTATGGAAAAGATGTTGTTGAGGATGGAGGTTATGGAAACTTCCTGGGATAAGAAGATGGACTTGTTCACTCAAGAACAAGAGGCCAACTCGAAGATGAAGGAAGAGTTTGATGAACTCCGGACACAACATGAGTACACTGATCTTATGTGTACACAACTTGAAGTAAGGGTCAAGGAGGTTTAAAAAGCAAGGGATCAGGGTCTTGCAGAGATCGTGAACTTGAAGAAATCCCTTGACGAAGCCAGGGACGAGATCACGGTGTTGAAGAAGGCCGTGAGGCATAACTCACGTGGAGGAGTGCCTCATGTGAAAGTCAAGGAACCAGAATCTTATGATGGCACAAGGAATGCAAAAACTCTTGGCAACTTTCTATGGGACATGGAGCAATACTTGGAACAGTTGGGTCTATCTGATGATGAGACAAAGGCCAAGGTAGCTGCTCAGTTATTAACAAAGGATGCTAAGATGTGGTGGCGAAGGAGGATGGACCAGATTTCCAATGGCAGTGCTGATGACATTACTTCGTGGGATGACATGAAGAAGGCTTTGCAGACCCATTTTAGTCCTCAGGATGAAACATGGGAAGCAAGGATGAAGATTAAGTACATAAAGCAGATCGGGAGCCTACAATCATATCAGTAAGAGTTTGCAAGTGCAGCTCTGGAACTTCCTGACATGGCGGAGAGGGACAAGGTGTTCAACTTCATTATTGGGTTGAAGCCTTGGGCACGCAATGAAGCGAAGAGGTAGAAGATTAGGACGCTTGAGGAGGCTTTTGCTACTGTTGACAGGTTGGTGGATCATTATGATGAGACTTCTGATGATAAGAAAAAGAAGTCCGATAAGCTGAAAGAAAAGAAGAAGGATGATGCTTCGAAATCGGATGATAGTTCGAAGACGAAGAAAGCCTTGAAGTGTTGGATATGTGTTGGACCACACACGGTGAAGAACTGTCCTTCTAGACCAAAGGTGGCTGCTATTGCACAATCTGATGTGAAGAATGAAGGTGCTTCTGCGGGGATGATACAGATACTTGGTGCTTCTGCTACTACGGAGGTGGTCTCTAGGAGGGATCCTGAAAGGAATAGATTGGAGTATGTTTGAATGAAGGTTGGAGGTGCTGATGTACTCACTATGGTGGATAGTGGGGCTTCTCACAACTTCATGGGTGAAGATACTGCGAGAAGGATTGGGCTGAAATTTGTACCAGAAAAGGCACAAATGAAGACAGTGAATTCTCCTCCTATTGAAGTTCTTGGTATAGCTGAAAGGGTGGACACTACACTTGGTGAATGGACAGGGAAGGTCGACTTCATTATAGTGTGGATTGATGACTATGAAGCTGTATTAGGGATGGAATTCATGGAACAATTTGATGCCATGATTGTTCCACATTTGAAGAAGCTCTACATTTATGATGGAAGGGAAGATGTACCCATTGGTGTGCCAACCATTGGAGTGACAAGACCTGATTGTAAATTGGGAGTGATACAAATGGAGGATGAGAAGAGAATGGGAGACATGAGTAAGCGGTTGTCTACTGTTGAGGCAAAGCTTACCGAGCAGTCATTGGTCATCAGGTCACTTTCAAATAGCATCTTGGATTTTTCAAGAAGGCTAGAGTTGGTTGAAGATGATGATGATGATGAGGAGGTATATGTAAGGCCGGATGTCCAAGGGGAAGATCGGGTTGCTTATCTACAAAGGATGGAGATTGAAGATCCTAATATATGGATCGAGTTGATTAGTGAGGGAGAGCCTTCAGGCTCTACTCCCTCTACATCTTCTTAGATGGATGAGAAGATGGGGCTCATTGTTAGCTGCTCATGGCAGTGAGTCCATAAGCATATTGAGCAGGTATGGTTGATGATGCAGGGATGGCTTGGCATCAAGCATCATGGCATGTTGCAGATGAGATGGATGGAGTTTCCATGGACCTGAGCATGGTTTGCACTTATGGGGACAGATTCTTGATGAGTCAAGAATGTGACAGGTTGTTTGAGGAACGACTGGTGGTGATGGAAGAATGTGCATTCTTGTGGTTTGGGCGTATGGTTGGATTAGCTACCCAACTAGCTTGAGTCATGAGGGGATCCAGTGTACAGGATGATGTTGCTATTGGGATGAGATGTTGGCACATGATAGACATGTGTTAGCTCTTGTTGGAGTATCTTGACAAAGGTTCACATGATGACACATGATGAGGTTGACACGGGATGTTGCAGTGGAGATTGTGGCAAAGAGGTCGATGATCATGGATCGAGATGATATCTGATACATGACATACCGTTGAGGTGTATACCTTGGTATGGAGAGCTTGGTGGCAGTTGGTCACTAAGGTGAGGCATGATGGAGATGGAGTTCTACATATGTTGCAGGGATGTTTGCCGTATGTGGAGGAGTTGACATCATGGATAGTGATGATCTTGGTGGATGGCTACCAGGATGGCATGTTGTCGAGGACGACAACGATTTTAGGTGGAGGAGGATGTAAGGTCCTCGGGCGCACACACGGTTGGGTGCCGGGCGAATGCGAGCGCGCGGGCGAGTCGGGCGCACAACGGGCGAGCGTGGGCGCGTGGGCTAGTGCAGGTACACAGGCGAGTCGGGCTGCACGCGGGCAGGCGCGTGGCGAGTTGGGCTGCACGCGGGCGGGCGCGTGGGCACAGGGCGAGTTGGGCTGCACGCGGGCGCGGGGCGAGTCAACGCACACAGAAATGCGACGTTACGCCGGTTCATTTGCGACGAAAGACATAAACATTGCGACACTTGCAAACGATGGAATGATTGCGATGGAAGCTTATACCCAACAAAGCGTGGAGGAGTTAGATGGAGGCCAACTTGTGTTGGAGGGCTGGCCGACATATGTAAAGGCGTTTTGAAGGGTGTGTAAGTTCACATTTGGTGGTCAGTCGGGGAGCCACCACCCCACCTTTAAACGCATATATATTGGTGCGTTTGGAGGGTCATTTGACAACAACGAATTTGGACAAGCCTCTTCGCATAGAGCCAAGGACTAGTGCGCAGAAATAGAAGGTAATGCGCATAGCTCATGCGCACTTCTTGTGAAGGTCGCACACTTGGTGGATGTACTTGGAGTTAAGTCGAAGGTTGGGCAAGGTGTGCCCAAGGGTTGTTCGAGGAGTAGTTTGTACCAGGACTTGAAGGGGGTGTCTTGGTGACTCAGGTGAGCACCCTCCCACCGTGCAAGGTGTGTACAAAGGTTGTAAAGGCAGTTTTGCCTCCATTGTAAAGATTGGCTAAGTATAGACTTGGATTTTGCCAAGAATACTTGTAAGCTTGTATTATTGAAGAAAGATTGTTATATACATATTATTATCGGGCAGACTCATTGTTCAGGGAGTTGCCCCTCCCTTTATACTATGCAATTGTGTTCTTGTTACAATTGCTGTTGATAATGAATGAGTACGGGTGTTCATTGGTATAAAGGTTATGCATAATAATACTTGGTTGCGAAACACAAACTAAGTAAGATAAAGTGAATTAGGTGTAGTCCATGAACATTAGTATTGGTAAAAAGAAAGTGTTCGATGGTGCCGCACCTCGCCAAGAGCGGTTGAAAGACTACCGCAGGCCTGGGGGCGTGACACGATGGATCCCTTTTGCAGAAAAAAGGGTGTACTGCTATGGGTCATTGACACAAAATGGTCAACAACGTGTATACAAGTGCTTGTACACTTCAATGGTTGCCATCAAGTGACTCTCTATAGTGTCCAATGGCAAAGTTAGTTATGAGTTATTGTCTTCTATCTTCTGTTTATTTAATGTCCATAATTTATTTATTTATTTACTTGGAAGGTGACAACATCTATCATTAGTTGAATTGAGGCTTCTGTGATCCATAATATTTGAAAGAATAACTTCGGCGTAAATCACATGTAGACATACATTTGTCGACGCATTTCGAACCAACTAGTGTGGTTCATCGTCAGGACAAGTTGAAGAAACAGATCCAGCTTAGCATGATAAATAGTCTGAGCAAAGTCTCCAACGGCTAAATTGACTAACGGCTAATTTTGACCTTAGGACCCAGGTCAAATTCTTATTTATTAATTTAATGTTATTATTATAATAATTATTATTATTATTATTCTTATGGAAATAAGTTAAATTAGGTAAAATGGTTGGTTTTAAAAAGGGAATTTATTTATTTATTGAAATTAATATATATATATATATATATATATATATATATATATATATATATATATATATATAAGGTTATTAAGGTAAAAGTTAAGATTAATAATTTTAATGGTTGGTTTGATCATTTATTTATTTATTCAAATTATTAAATAATTATTATTGGTATTCTACACATATATATTTTAATACCCAACTAGCTTGAGTCATGAGGGGATCCAGTGTACAGGATGATGTTGCTATTGGGATGAGATGTTGGCACATGATAGACATGTGTTAGCTCTTGTTGGAGTATCTTGACAAAGGTTCACATGATGACACATGATGAGGTCGACACGGGATGTTGCAGTGGAGATTGTGGCAAAGAGGTCGATGATCATGGATCGAGATGATATCTGAAACATGACATACCGTTGAGGTGTATACCTTGGTATGGAGAGCTTGGTGGCAGTTGGTCACTAAGGTGAGGCATGATGGAGATGGAGTTCTACATATGTTGCAGGGATGTTTGCCGTATGTGGAGGAGTTGACATCATGGATAGTGATGATCTTGGTGGATGGCTACCAGGATGGCATGTTGTCGAGGACGACAACGATTTTAGGTGGAGGAGGACATAAGGTCCTCAGGCGCACACACGGTTGGGTGCCGGGCGAATGCGAGCGCGCGGGCGAGTCGGGCGCACAACGGGCGAGCGTGGGCGCGTGGGCGAGTGCAGGTACACAGGCGAGTCGGGCTGCACGCGGGCAGGCGCGTGGCGAGTTGGGCTGCACGCGGGCGGGCGCGTGGGCGCAGGGTGAGTTGGGCTGCACGCGGGCGCGGGGCGAGTCAACGCACACAGAAATGCGACGTTACGCCGGTTCATTTGCGACGAAAGACATAAACATTGCGACACTTGCAAACGATGGAATGATTGCGATGGAAGCTTATACCCAACAAAGCGTGGAGGAGTTAGATGGAGGCCAACTTGTGTTGGAGGGCTGGCCGACATATGTAAAGGCGTTTTGAAGGGTGTGTAAGTTCACATTTGGTGGTCAGTCGGGGAGCCACCACCCCACCTTTAAACGCATATATATTGGTGCGTTTGGAGGGTCATTTGACAACAACGAATTTGGACAAGCCTCTTCGCATAGAGCTCAAGGACTAGTGCGCAGAAATAGAAGGTAATGCGCATAGCTCATGCGCACTTCTTGTGAAGGTCGCACACTTGGTGGATGTACTTGGAGTTAAGTCGAAGGTTGGGCAAGGTGTGCCCAAGGGTTGTTCGAGGAGTAGTTTGTACCAGGACTTGAAGGGGGTGTCTTGGTGACTCAGGTGAGCACCCTCCCACCGTGCAAGGTGTGTACAAAGGTTGTAAAGGCAGTTTTGCCTCCATTGTAAAGATTGGCTAAGTATAGACTTGGATTTTGCCAAGAATACTTGTAAGCTTGTATTATTGAAGAAAGATTGTTATATACATATTATTATCGGGCAGACTCATTGTTCAGGGAGTTGCCCCTCCCTTTATACTATGCAATTGTGTTCTTGTTACAATTGCTGTTGATAATGAATGAGTACGGGTGTTCATTGGTATAAAGGTTATGCATAATAATACTTGGTTGCGAAACACAAACTAAGTAAGATAAAGTGAATTAGGTGTAGTCCATGAACATTAGTATTGGTAAAAAGAAAGTGTTCGATGGTGCCGCACCTCGCCAAGAGCGGTTGAAAGACTACCGCAGGCCTGGGGGCGTGACACGATGGATCCCTTTTGCAGAAAAAAGGGTGTACTGCTATGGGTCATTGACACAAAATGGTCAACAACGTGTATACAAGTGCTTGTACACTTCAACGGTTGCCATCAAGTGACTCTCTATAGTGTCCAATGGCAAAGTTAGTTATGAGTTATTGTCTTCTATCTTCTATTTATTTAATGTCCATAATTTATTTATTTATTTACTTGGAAGGTGACAACATCTATCATTAGTTGAATTGAGGCTTCTGTGATCCATAATATTTGAAAGAATAACTTCGGCGTAAATCACATGTAGACATACATTTGTCGACGCATTTCGAACCAACTAGTGTGGTTCATCGTCAGGACAAGTTGAAGAAACAGATCCAGCTTAGCATGATAAATAGTCTGAGCAAAGTCTCCAACGGCTAAATTGACTAACGGCTAATTTTGACCTTAGGACCCAGGTCAAATTCTTATTTATTAATTTAATGTTATTATTATAATAATAATTATTATTATTATTCTTATGGAAATAAGTTAAATTAGGTAAAATGGTTGGTTTTAAAAAGGGAATTTATTTATTTATTGAAATTAATATATATATATATATATATATATATATATATATAAGGTTATTAAGGTAAAAGTTAAGATTAATAATTTTAATGGTTGGTTTGATCATTTATTTATTTATTCAAATTATTAAATAATTATTATTGGTATTCTACACATATATATTTTAATTAAAATCATAAGTTGATTAGTATTTCTATTCAATAATAATTCAATGATTAGTTTATTTTTATGTAAGTTAGTGAAAATATAAAAATAAAATAATTTTAAGGTTAAAGATATAATTATTTATTTATTTAACTTATAATTATTTATTTATTTAACTTATTTATTAACAATTATATATATATATATATATATATATATATATATATATATATATATATATAATTAAAGTTATAATATTCGGTTATTAAGATAAAAGTTAGGATTAATGGTTAGATTAAAAAGATAATTTATTTAAATTATTTAATAATTATTATTAAAATTATATATATATATATATATATATATATATATATATATATATATATATATATATATATAGAGGGGTTGAGAAAGTAATTAAATAATTTATTTATTAATAATCAAATATGTATATAATTTAAAAAATAATTTAATAATATATTTATTAAAAAAATAAAAAATTAATTAATTAATTAAGTTAGAATAAATAATGTAAGGTTAGTTTATAAAGGTAATTCATTTAATTATTTATTGCTAATATTATGTATATTATAATATTAGGATGCTTAAAAAAAAAAAAAATTAAATTAAATAAATAATAATAGTAAAAAAAAAAACGGAGGGGCAGAAAAAACGACTAAGAAGAGAGTGCCGGAATCCAGCACCTGCTGATTTTCCAACCATCGTCTCTATTGAGATTGCTCGGCCTCTTCTCAATCTCAATAGCTTCCCTCAATTTACGATGGTGAAACTGAGCGACTTTGGCAATAACCTTGGCCTCCTCAATACACACCTGATGCTTGGTCTTTTCCACATGCTCTGCTAATGCTGAAGACTTGGATCTCCCATGTCTTAGGTCCGCTGCATGCTCGCAGATCCTTTGATGGATGGAGTCCACCCATAGTGACTCTCTATAGTGTCCAATGGCAAAGTTGGTTATGAGTTATTGTTTGCTATCTTCTATTTATTTAATGTCTATAATTTATTTATTTATTTACTTGGAAGGTGACAACATCTATCATAACCTAATGGTCCACCCATAGTGACTCTCTATAGTGTCCAATGGCAAAGTTGGTTATGAGTTATTGTCTTCTATCTTCTACTTATTTAATGTCCATAACTTATTTATTTGGAAGGTGACAATATCTATCATAACTTAATGGTACACCCACAATGAAGGCAATAATCATTCACTGCTATATGCCAATATGCATTTACTTATCAATTTTATTCAAGGAAACTGACACAACCTAAAATCATCTATTAATTGTTCATTTGTATCAAAAATACCTCTTCGTCTTGTCTAGTGTAAAAAGAAAAATAGCATTGTTAAAATAAAAACAAATTCACATAAGCTCCATAGTGATACAATGCATTTGTCAATTCTCAAAAACACTGTGGGTTGAAGAGTTTGTCACTTTATGATATTAAGAGGGTTGAAAATGAAAAATACTTTCTCTTAGATTATTTGGTTTATACTCACAATAGATTTAATCTTCAAAATATTTGTGGCTCCATTAACGTTGACCTCTTCTTTTTTTTGTGATGAGAATGTTGTATTAAGAACCATTTTAACTTTTTAACTCAAGTAATCTCTTACTTTCTAGATTTCACACTATTTTGATCTTAGCTGAATCATCATCATCCTAATAAAAAGACATCATGTTTATTTTTGAAAACGCTGAGCCATTAACATCTTTACTTATATCCAAGAAAAACAAACTTTTAACTAATTAAAATTAGATATTAGTTAGATATTTCCAGAAAAAAAATGTGTAATGGATTTTCAATTCATCTAAAATTCCAAATAATTACTCCATCCATCATTTAGAATAAAAAAATCTATTGCACAATTTTCTTCCAAAAATATCTAACAACATAAAAAACTAGGAAAACGTCCCACAATAAATATGATTGTGGTACCGACAAAATAATTCAAACCCTCAATAAAATCCGCCAAAGGAATCAATGCCCATTAACATCCATACTGATTACAAATCTAGCTATTCTATTGAATTTTTATTTTTTATATACTTGTCCTATTCATAACCAATGCGTGAAATTTAAGGCGCACTCAATTTAGGGGTCAAGGTTAAGGCGCTGCTAAATTTAGCGGTCTTCACATTACATAACCTACCGGTTTTCCGTTGAAACGTAATGTCTGCATTCAGTTAAGAAGTAAAATATTTCAATATGTCGGTCTCACAGTTGGAGATTATGTAGGTTTAACTTTTCTTTTTTAACACGAAAAATTATATGTAACTAGGTTTGATAGATAGCCAACAAGTCAAGGAATTTGTGATATGACGAGAGTTCACTCTCATATAAATGTGTACCCTTCATGGGTTAGTATTAATTATTCAAATTTATTACATCTTACATCATGGAGGGAAAATAAATGTTGCGGGGAAAATTATTTTGAAGGAGTTGTGTTAAAAGGTTGGGTGGCAAATATATAGGTAAACACATAAACACAAGCGGAGGATATATAAACGCAGTTTTCGGAACTCGCATATAAACACAGGCGGAGGATATATAAACGCAGTCTTCGGATCAGATATAAACACTCTCGGTCATATATATAAACAGTCTCGCAGAAGATTTATAAACAGTTTCGGATCTCGCAGAAGATATATAAACAGTCTTCGGAACTCGCATATAAACACAGGCGGAGGATATATAAACGCAGTATTCGGATCAGATATAAACACTCTCGGATCAGATATAAACAGATCTCGGTCATAGATATAAACACTCTCGGTCATATATATAAACAGTCTCGCAGAAGATTTATAAACAGTTTCGGATCTCGCAGAAGATATATAAACAGTCTTCGGAACTCGCATACAAACACAGGCGGAGGATATATAAACGCAGTCTTCGGATCAGATATAAACACTCTCGGATCAGATATAGCCTCGCTGTCTCGCTGTCCGGGTTTTAAAACTCGCTGCTTCGGTGATATATGAACACTCATATATATAAACAGATCTCGGTCATATAGCCTCGCTGTCTCGCTGTCCGGGTGATATATGAACAGTGATATATATAAACAGATCTCGGTCATAAACAGTCTCGGTGATCGAAGGGCATGATATAAACACAGTCATATATATAAACAGTCTCGCAGAAGATTTATAAACAGTTTCGGATCTCGCAGAAGATATATAAACAGTCTCGATGATCGAAGGGCTCTCTCGCATGATATAAACAGATCTCAGTCATATAGCCTCGTTGTCTCGCTGTCCGGGTGATATATGAAGAGTCATATATATAAACAGATCTCGGTCATATAGCCTCGCTGTCTCACTGTCCGGGTTTTAAAGCTCGCTGCTTCGGTGATATATGAACAGTCATATATATAAACAGTTTCGGTGATATATGAACAGTCTCGGTGATATATAAGCCGTCTCGGAAGATATATAATCAGTCTGGTCTCGGGGATATATAAAGCAGTCTCTTGGTTTTAAAGCTCGCAATCCAAAGCTTGGAGATCTTGGCTCGCACATCAGGTTCGGATATCAGGTGCACACATTCCTTATCTTTTTCTTTTTTAATACATATTTGCTAATATAATGTCAAGTATGAATACTTCACCACAGTTACCAAAGATTACCAAGGGCAGACCTAGCACAGTTACTCTACAAGGCCTCTATGAGTATATAGAGTCTTTAGAGAAACGCAGAGAAGAAAGAGAAGCCAAGTTACAAAAAGAGTTAGAAACCGTGCTGGAAAACAAATTTGCATCTCTTGAAAACACTATCCAGAAACAAATAGAAAATAAAATAGAACTACTGGAGAATAAAATGGAGGCAATAGAGACTAGATTGCATGTTATAGAAAAACAAAACCAAGATACTAACCAACCATCCGAGCAAGGAGACGCTGATACCTTAGAGGGTCTTAAAATGAAAGACATGATTAAAGAATTAGAAGAAAAAGTTAATAGCCGCCTCACCCTAAATAGTGTGGTAGATAAGTTAGATATTAAACCAATTAAAGACGAAATGAAAAAATTAATAGAACTAGACCACGAACGTAACAAAAGGACCTTAAACCTTATAATCTTCGGTTTAAAAGAGGAAGAAGATGAGGATACTTTAGCCTTAGTCCAGACATAATTACATAATAGATTACAAATTGAAACAGCGTGTCTCACAGAAGCAACAAGGTTGGGGAAATTAACCGAGAATAAAGGAAGATTAATCCGCATAAAGGTGAGCTCTACTGATCATAAGCACAACATACTTAGTAAAACCTCAAGCCTAAAAGGAACGGGAATATTCATAAATGAAGATCTCATTCCAGAAGATCAAGCAGAATTAAGAAAGGAGGTTCAAAAGGTAAAAGAAGCTAGAAAGGAAGGAAAATGGGCAATAATCAGAAATAGAAAAGCCTTTATTCGGGACAAAAACCAAAAAGATAGTAATCAATAGCAATTAAACATGCTCCGGATCCTTTCTTGGAACTGTCGGGGCTTCCCATGGAACAAAGGCCCCAAGCTAAGTTGGATCTCAAATGATGTTGATATTATTTTGCTTGTTGAAACTTGGGAGCACGAAGAATCTAAGGTCCCTAACATAGATGGCTTTACGCTATGGTCTACATGGAACAAGCGATCCTCCCGTAGAGGCATTGGGGGAATAGCTTGTTACATTAAGAAGAACATCTCCCCCTATGTTAGGCTCTATAAAAACGACCCTTACAACCAATTTAGTTGGATAGAGATCAGAGACATTAATAATAAAAAGTCCTACATAGCAATATGTTATTTCCCCCCCATTAATTCTAACTTCTATAAGAAAAAGAATCTAGATAAAACTAACCCTTACAATAGTTTAGAGAACGATATTTCTAGCCTAAGGAATGATGGTAATATCCTTTTAATAGGTGACTTCAATGCCCGAACTTCAAGTAACCAAGCTATTATTTTAAGCAATCGTTCCAACCCTAATCCTCTTTGGTTAGACGAAGACCCTACCCTGGCTAGTAGGTACAAAAGGAGCTCTGAAGACCTCGGGGAAAATTTGTTTGGGTCAGAGCTTGTCAAACTCTGTAGTGCTCAGGATCTCATAATTTGCAACGGTCTAAAAAAGTGGCCCAATTCCAGCAAGATGACCTGCATCCATGGACTTGGTAGCAGCGTGGTAGACTACGTTATTTCCGATCTTCCTTTATACAACGAAATGATAAACTTTGACATCTTAAACGACCACGAGCCTGAATCCGATCATAGGCCTTTACTTATAACCCTCAATTTTGTCATGCATAGAGTTCCCATAGAAAATAATACTTACAACCAAAAGAACTTAATATTTGATAAAAATAAAAAGGACCTATTTCTAAATGAATTAAAAACTAACTTGCCTCCTTTATCTAGTATAGATAACATAGAAGACCTATATCATAATTTTACTACAACCCTCTCATATTCTATTAAAAAGTTCTCAATTGAAGTCTCAAATAATAAAAGAAATAGCAAAACCAATCCTTGGTATGACAAAGATTGTAAGAATGCGAGGAGAACAATTAAGGAAGCTGCTGATGATTCTCTTAAAATGGACAAGATAAGAATATACAAAGCCCTAATTAAAAGGAAAAAGAGACAGTACATTCGTCAAAGACAGGAGAATCTCTTACACCTCTCTAAGGTAGCTCCTAAAAAATTTTGGAGGCAGATTCTGACTAGGAAGACTAAGGATAATAATAAAATTGCTCTTCACGATTGGAATTCTTATCTTAAAAGCTTTATGAATCTCCTAATGTCACGGATAATTTGGAAACCCTGCTCACAACGAAAGAAGTCTTCTCTTTAGAAGACATTAAGTTTGGGGTTAATCGCCTCGCGAATGGGAAAGCTAAGGACATTGAAGGTTACCAGGCAGAAATCTTAAAAATTGGAGGCCCTGTCCTCATCCCCCACATCCACAACCTTTTCAATCAAGCTGTTAAGCAAGGGTTCCCTAAACCTTGGACTGAGAGCCTCATTATCCCTATTTTTAAAAGTGGAGATACAAATAACCCCTCTAATTATCGAACAATTATGATCAGCCCTCTCTTAGCCAAATTATATGGTAGTATTCTGGAAAAAAAGTTAAGCATATGGCTTGAAAGTGAAGATAAGCGGGCTAAAGGCCAAGCAGGTTTCAGAAGGCATCACTCAACAACAGACCACCTTGTTACGCTAAGGATCATTGCGGAGGAATGTCGTAATGATAAATCCAATTTATTATGCTGCTTTGTAGACTTTAGAAAGGCTTTCGATACGGTTCCTAGATACAACCTTTGGAATAGGTTAGAAGAGCTAAAGGTTCCTCTTGAGTTAAGAGCTGCTGCTATAAGGCTATACGAGAATGTAATTGCCAAGCTAAAGAACAATGAGGGGTGGTCAAAAGATATTAAGTGTAACATCGAAGTTAAACAAGGTTGCCCCTTCTCCCCTACTCTATTTGGCATTTACATCGATAAGCTCGAAGGTTATTTAGAAGAAGCAGGATGTGGTGGCACAATCTTAGCTGGGATAGTCATTATCCTTCTTCTCTATGCTGACGATATTGTTCTTCTGGCAAGGTGCCCTTCTGATCTTGATAAGCAACTCAAGCTTCTTAAGGACTTCTGCTCTACCATGGGTATGACTGTTAACACAGACAAAACAAAAGTTATGATTATCAAATCTAAGAAGGACACTTGCGCTAATTTTAAGTATGACAATAATAACTTGGAGGAAGTGTATTCTTACAAGTACCTAGGAATTGATATCCATCACAAGCTCAACTGGAACTATAGCATTGAGAAAAGGATCAATGGGGGATGGAAAGCTTATTTTGGTCTTGAAAATAATTATAAAATAGCAAACCTCGTAATGTGGGATAAAAAGAAGTTCCTCTTTGAAACTTTAGTCACTCCTGTTATCTTATATGGCTGTGAAGTTTGGGGCTGCAGCATCTCCAGAGAATCATGGAGGAAGATTGAGCAAATCCAGAAGCGTTTTATAACTTATAACCTAAAAATTAAAAGTAATACACCCTATCCTATTCTCCTTATAGAAGCAGGTCTTTCTTCTATTGAGAGCCTAGCTATGCTCAGGTTTCTGATGTACAAGCACAAGCTCAATAACATAGACAATCATAGACTTCCTAAGCTAGCCTTAAATTCCAGCCAAAATCACCTAAGGCTTAACCGAGGATGGCATAAGGACACAAGGGCCTGGTTAAACTATTGGGAGATCAATGAGAATGATGCTTTGCAAAACATAAATAACATTAAAGATATTGTCACTTCTAAGTTCAAAGAAAAATTGTGGTGTGAGAAAGATTTAGCGTCTAAAAGAAAATTAAGTTATTATAAGAAGGTCATAAACCCCACCCTTGAAGACCAAAAGTATCTCTCTATTCTAACTAGCTCAAAAAAGAAAATTAATATAGCAAAGATTAGAACGAATTCTCATGAGCTCCATAGTGAGACTGGCCGCTGGGTAGTTCCTAAAACGCCATGGATGGAAAGGATCTGCCATATTTGTGAGAATAAGAGCATCGAGGATGAAAACCACTTCCTCTTAGAGTGCCCTGCATACAACCACATTAGATCTCAATTTCACAACCTTTGTTACAATACTGACCTTTCTAGCCTTTTACAATGCCAAAATTATAGTGAACTCGGGAGGCTTCTCTCCAAGCTTTTTGAGCATCGGAATAAAATCTTAAATCAAAATATATAATTTGTCTTTTTTTAGGTCCGATAGATCATTATTTGGTCTCAGTGGACGTTAACAACCATCATCATCATCATTAAAAATTTTGAAGTGTGAGATAGTATTATAAATGAAATGGTTAGTATTAATTCATAATAGACATTAAGATATTTATGTTATGATACATCTCATATGGCTAAGATTAAAAAAAACATAAAAATTAACTAAATTATAATTTTATTTTAAATTTTTTGGATTGAGTGACTAAATGTGTTAAAGAGGAGGGAGATGAGTTAGTCACCCCATAGTCACCTCAAGCCATTGGTGAGGGAGGCATGGCCACCACCCTCCCTCATTAATATTTTCATGGGACATGTTATTTACTCGCCTAAGAGCATCATTTGATGTCAAGATCTCTGTTGCACATCCATTTCACCAAGAAGGTTCTGGATACTAGTGAGATGGGGGTATGTCACCTTGTGATGGTCTATCCATCATGAATTTCATAACGGTTATGGGTTATTTCTACTTAGAGTCAAGTTTCACTGCAAGGCACTGGGATTTTTTTCTCAGGTGAGTGGGTTTGTCGTCCAAATTTGGAGTGCCAACTCTTCTTTTCTTTGGGGGAAGGACCAAACCACTCAGGCCTAGCCTCTCCTACCACCCTTTAGTTTCAAGCATTCCATTCCAGTTCAGCTGGTGCAGAGGATTATTACTACAATTTCACTCTATTCAAGGTATCTTGTCAACTCATTTCAAGTTGCATGGCTAGGTACCCTCTCCATTGTTTCCATTTTCAATTTTTAATAATGGTTTACAATGCATCTCTGAAGTTGTCGAGCTTATATTATCCAATTATGTGTTACAGAAGTTAAATGCTTAGCCTTTTTCCTTGGTCTCTCTCATAGGTATTAATCTTCCCCCTCTTCATTCTCAACTTCTCCCCTTTGCTCACCTTCATGTGCAGGCCTTGTTTCCTTTGTTGTTGGTTCTCTGTAGCCTCACCCAAGCCTGGCCTCTTGAGTTCTAGCCTTCGCATTCTTGGCCTAAGCCCTTCAATAAAACTTCTCGTGTCTTAGTGAATCTATGTCCCCCACCTTTCTCCCCTTGTCTTAGACAACACTGTCATGTCCCCCACCTTTCTCCCCTTGTCTTAGACAACACAGTCATTTCCCCCCCCATGTTGAGGCATAGATCTTGTTGGGGCTGCAGAGCTGGCTCCATAGGTACCTACAGTGGCTCTTATGCTCATTCCTGGGTCTATCTTTCTAATTAGCTCTATCATCAACAAAATGCTCCCACGGTTAAAGAGGAAATTCAATTTGTTGAAGAGAAGGTGATCACTGAGCAAGAAGAAACATTTGAAGATGAGGTTTTAGCTTCATTGATAGATTGGGTGCCATATCTTAGGCACAAAAGGGTTGGAAAAATCAATATTTGCTTACAACAAACCTTTATTGGCACTTAAAGTTGTTTCTTAGCAAAATGCTACTAGAGAGAAATGAAGCAAAGAAAGAGATCATGTTTCACCTTAATGAGATACAATTGGAACATAGGGACATGGAAGGTAGGCTTGCGCCATGGGGACTTCACTCAATGAACCTATGACATATCATGTACATTCGTGGCATACTAAACAATTCCTTTAATTTGAATACATATTGGAAAATACCTCTAATAATCACATTATTTAACCCCCTACCAATACGAATCCAATACACCTACTCAATTTAAAAAACCTCTACTTTCACTAGATATTGTAGGTATCCATTTTTTTATTAATTTTGAGTTCCATTTTTTACACCTGTCAATATAAAAACCCTTTACCCCCTATTCTATGCTCAATATATTATGTCATTTTATCCTCAAATATATATCCCCCAATATGAACTCACGTGGTATGGTATTGCTTCCCCAGTGAAGCCCCCATGGCTTGCGCACACAGAAATTGTGTTCATTTGTCTCAACATCGTTGCTCCTCTGGTTGGTCTAGCTGGTAATGAATTTACCGAGGTCTCCACCTCATCTTAATTTTGTTTACATTATTTTATGTTGCAATGATGTGGTGCTACTATGTTGTCTATTGTTTTAGCATTACAAACTATTGTGTTTAAATTATGTAATAGGATATATATATATATCTATATATATATATACTAAAGCCCATTTTTGAGGTATCCCACACATATTTCTACTAGCAGAGCCAGTCTTAGTGACCATGATGGCTTTCATTTTGTTTTGAACAACATATTTTGGATTAAATCTCTCCTCTACTATTGTTTTCCTGGTTTCCAATGTAGCATACCACTATAGTAGGGAGTTGATGACTTTCTTTATAATATTGTTCTTTTGATAATAGGAAAAAAAAAACATTATTATGAATCCCTACCTTGCTAGGAACTATAGTATTCCCCTAGTGGTCAAAGTGTGTTGATTGTGCATTATTTTGCTATGTTTTTGCAATTTTACCTTAAGTTTCAGGAAAATGTTAAATATTTTCATTTTCCTGTAAATTCAAAAATGGTGGAGAGAATTTTCTTTTTGGTATTTGTCAGTGCCTAACAATAAAACTAATTTTGTGAGTGATCATTCCCTCGGTGAATATTCTGACACTAATACTAACGCTAACACTTTTATGCTACTACTTTTCGGAGTGATACCAGAACTGACCCGATTGTTGGTCCTTTACGTAGGTGAGGGGTGGGAAGGGCTTTTCATTAGTCAGAGATTTCACTATGAAATATATGTAAAATGACTCATAAGTCTGGCCGTAGAAGCCATGCAATGACTCTCTATGAATTTTATGTTCTAAAGTACAAAACAAATTTAGTTTATCATGTAAGCATTATCATGCACACGCTCATAATGGCCTTGAATTAAATCTTAGTGAATTCTAACAATGCTCTGTGATAGGCTTGTGCAAAGATTGTTCGCTTGGTATAAATCTTGCTAAGTATTTCAAAATTTCAAAGCTCCAATGTTCAATTTCACAGCTCCATGCAACAAAACGTCATTGTAATCCTCAGATTATACTCACTCTAGAAATTGAAACCAAAGGTTGAATCCTCCTGCAAGAATTAGAAATTAGGCCTGCGGATGTGTGTTATGATGTCAGCCTTGCATCTTTGACTCAACTTCTGTGACTCAACTATATTATACAACAAAAGAGACATTTAATTTAGAAATTATATCGATTCCAATTGTGCATCGAAGTAGCAGCTCCAGATTCGATGTATCTGAACAATTTTCAAGGGACATTCCATGGTTGGTCATCCAAAATCCATGGGCGATACCAAGTGCAGTAAGTTATTTTATGATTAAGTTAGATGCACTGCATGAACTAGAAGCAAAGGCTCCAAACACAATCAAGATAATAGAATCTAATGGTAGAATATTTACAACTTCTAAGCCTGTAGTGGGTTTGCTGGAATAACATGGAGGTTGAGTCAGTGTATGCAGTTCAAGTCTTTGGTTGTGTTTATTTATTTGTTTGCCATGGTTGGATAAGGGTAGGTACTAGTATAGTTCCAGCATGTCATTCACATTCGCCACTTAGATCCCTTGAAGATCCTACAATGGTTTCCTTTCTTTCTATTAGGGCCGCAAACACAGTGAGCTCCTTAGATTGCGAATTAAGTGTAGAAATATTTGACAACGCCACCATATTTGAATATGAGGATGCGGAAATCAAGGTTGTGAATTTGATATTTCGATGCTTGGAAGGTTTGTTAGGCACGTTGGAATGGGAACTCACCTTTTTGTCAAAATCTATTGATTTCAACACCTTGCAGCTCTTAGAATCCACATCTGCGGAGTTGCAGCTAGACTTGGAATATAGATGGTTGATCACTCTTGGGATCGAGACTGGTATTTCGTTATCCTATGAACCTATTGTGATTTCTGCTACTCGATCACTGACGCTTTGGTATCCTTTACATGATGTCCTTCGCTAACGACTAACCTGATCTGAAATTGAAAGCTCATATTGTTGCTTATTGTTGGGAATCGAGATGCCGTGGAGTTCTGAACCCACGACCAATGATCCAAATTTCTCGTTATGACCTCCTTTCTTTGTTCAAAAATATGCTTTAGACCTGATTATTCCGCACAAAATTCTAATTCGAGTGACTTTATTGAAATATCATCTATGTCTTGTGATTTCACCTTAATCAATGTTGCATCAAATTCTAGTGGATTTTTCTTCTTCTGGTGGGTTGTCGCTCACTAGATATTGCTTTCTTAAAGAGGTGAAAGAATTATAGGATTCAATTTTCCATCTTGAGAAACTGAAATAATCTTAACCAAATCCTCTGAATTGGCACTTAACCAAATTACAACTTGTTTGAAAACACAACTTTAACCACCAAATTACAAGTTGTTTGAAAACACAACTTTAACCACCAATACCATTGTAACAAAAATGTTAAAATCAGCCATCAATTTTTAAAGTGGTAAGACTAGTAAAATCCCTTCATTTTTAAGTTAAAATTGTAACTTGTTTATCATTATAATCTTCATACTTAATACTACTATAATCAAAATCTTAAATCAACCTTTGTATAAAGTGTTACCAATAATATATTTATTTGTGAGGGAGAATATAAATTGCAACCACTTTGACATAATAAACTTAATAGGTTAATGTTGTTATAAGCCTAAGCATAAAAAGTAGAAAAATAAAGAAAAGGGAAAAAAATAAATGATTTAAAATACATAATTAAAAAGGAAAAAATAAAGGTAGAAAGAAAAAGTCACACATCCCCTCATTCCATTTTTGAAAAAATTACACCTTTAAAATAAAATGAAAGAGAAATTGAAAAAGTTAAAAATTATATATCTATATATATAACAAGAGAGTTTTTAAAATAATATGGAAAAAAACTATTTTTTTAGGGAAGTTTATTTAGTAACTATGTAAAAATGTAAAGTAAATGTGAGTATAAGGTTTATATTTAAATCCTTCAAAATGTCTAACACTTGACCATATGTTGAGGGCAAAGTAAAACGATCTAAAAGTTATAGTATTAGTAGTCAAATTGACTTTGTTATCGATTCTTTTAGCAAATAAATAATTTTTTTTTTTTTTGTAAGTTTGGCAGGACTACATCTTTATCATGTCCAATATATCATCTTGATCATTGCAAAGAATTGAACCCACATCAAGGAGTGCCTTAACATAGCACCCACTATAAATAAAATAAATAAAATAAATAAAATTGATATATATATATATATATATATATGAATACATTTATATTTATTTATTTAAATATTTAAGTTTTAAATTATGTTTTTTCAAATTTTCATATATATTGGTTTTTTTATTGATTTATTATTAGTATTTTACCATTTTATTTGTCAAGACCATAGTTTTAAACAAATTATAATCTTAACCCTAAAAAATGTTAGGGAGGTAAGGGGAGGTAAGTGGTGGGGTGGGATGGTGTGATACTAGAAACTCTACTTTTTCTATTCAAGGGTTTATTTTATTTTGGTTACAACAGGCTGTTAGAGGTAGTTTGAGTGGTAGGGATCGTTGAAAATGCAATAATAAAATCTCTATTTGACTTTGCCTTGGTTTAACTAGAGAAAATTCGGATTTCTATTTCAGCAGAAATCTTGGAGGTAGTTAACTGAGGTGACATGGCACTTGTCACTCAGTTACCTCAGTTAATTCGAGTTGGGGAAGCTTGATACCTATTTAGTATGTTTGATTGCTAATTTGTAGCAATCTATTTCAATTAATTTGAGTTATTGTCATTTTAACTAGTTCTAACTATCATAAGAACTAGTGGAGGTCAAGTTATGGTAGGGGAACTTCAACCACACTCAGTGATCAACCATTTAACTAGTCAATCAACCCAAAATAATTTTTGCATGTAGAGAATTCGAGTTACCCAATTGAGATGGATATTCCAAAGCAGTGTACTATCAGTTGTAGCATATTCCAATGTGTATAGATGGTGCATGGAGTCAGGGGAAGGACCCTAGGGAATTGCACAATTCAATAGTGGGAAATTCCTAAATAATAGGGGCAAATTTCCCAAGGGAACAATGCAAGGAAATAAGAGCTTGGAGGGTTTGAAAATTGGCTATGTGTTGGCCAGAGTCAGTCAAGTAGGCAGAGGGATAGACTATACACTTGCAAGGTTTGCTCAGGCTTTAGCAAGCATATGTATTTCATTTCTATTCTCTGATTAATGCAATATTTATAGCAATGGGTTTTGAGTAGTTTCTATCCCCTAGATAAATCTTTGTGCATGTGTGATGTTTCCTTTTTCATGTCTATGATTCTTATTCTAGATGGTGAATTAACTTCTGCAAATTAGTAGGGTAGCTTAAAGTCTTGTGATTTAGCAAATTTAATGAGTAATTTTGAATCTACACATTAATTTCTACATGGTATCGAAGTTGGAACCACTGTAGAACAATGATTTCGAAGTTGTCATTGCAGGAGGTTAGAAATTTGAAGATCAATGTTGCAGGTTTTATTAAGGACTAAGAAGATGGATTTCAATGGACTTAGGCTTGAGTATGCCTCAGAAGGCACCTCAAAGTTTGTTGCATGGAATGACTGCATGGATGCAATATTGGATGACAATGGGTTGTTGGAATACATCAAAACAGATGTAGCAAAAAGCCAAGCACCTGATGCCCAGAATATTGCTTAGTGGAAGAAAGATGTGGCCAAATCGAGGAGAATCATATTTGAGGGAGTACGGGATCATATTGCAGCGAATCTCCACAGAAAAGAGACTCCATTCGCGATGTGGATAATATTGACAAAATTGTTCAAGAATAATAGTGACCACAGGAAATTGGCACTTAAGGACAAGCTTTGAAGTATTAATATGCAAAAGAATGACAATTCCACAATATCTGAGCAAGTTTCGAATGTTTTATGACTTTGACAAGGTCGGTGTTAATGTACCTGAAGAATAGTTGGTAGCTCTAGCCCTTTTTGTCCTTCACAAGAGTTTTCATAGCTATCAAGATTCGGTCAATGATAGAGAGAAACTAGCAAGTTGGGAGCACTTATGGTCCATCTTGGTATAGGAGGAAATTAGGTGGAATATCAAAGACGGGACATCATCTAAGGGTGAGGATGAGGAGAAATGTGCCTTGGATAGAAAGGCAAAGAAAGGGAAAAAGAATAAATCCCAATCCAAAGCAGAATCTAGTCAAGGGGGAAAGAAGAAATACTTTTCCAGAATCAAGTGCTTTCACTATCATGAATTTCGACACTATGCTACAAAGTGTCCACACAAGAAGACAAGAAAGAATACCTCCAGATGTGTCACACTTTAGAATTTTTGGAGCCTCTATCTATTTCCATGTCTCCAAAGAATCAAGGAAGAAGATAGAGATGATAGCAAAGTTGGGGGTATTTGTGGGTTACATAGAAACTCCCCACAACTACCATGTGTATTTACCATCCCTCAAAATGACAGTTGTGCGATGGGATGTCAAATTTGATGAATACAAAGCCATGTGATTCTCTCTTGAGAGGGAGCTTCATATCCCACCAAAGTCGGAGTTTTTAGCTCCAAAGGAGGAGCCTCAAGATGTTTTGGAGCAACCATAGGTTGAGGAGAAAAGAGTGGAGACATCCACTCAAGCATAACCATCTAGAGAAGACAGGAAGAGAACCAGAGAAGCTAAGAGACTCGTGGAGGACATGAGGGAGAATGTGGGTTCTCCTTCAAACCAGCACAAGCATAGAAGGTCACTAAATCGGTACAATGGCTACATGGCTCTAATGATTGAGCTAGTAGAGACTAAGCCATCCTCTTTCGAGGAAGAAGTAGAGAAACCTATATATGTTGATGAAATGGTAGAGGAGTATGAATCCATTGTGAAGAACAATGTTTCAGAAGTGGTCCCAAGACCAACAGACAAATTAGTTGTGGGTTTGAGATGGGTCTTCAAGGTGAAGCAGGCAGCATAAGAAAGCATAGAAAAGTACAAGGTTAGATTTGTGGCCAAGGGGTACTCTCAATTTAAGGGGATTGAATATGAGGGGACCTTTTCTCCTGCAGCAAGGTACTCATCCATCGAATCAATTCTTGCTCTAGCTGCACAGATGGGTTGGAAGATCTTCCAGATGAACGTGAAAACTACATTCCTCAATGGATTTTTAGTAGGAGGTGTATATCGAGCAACCATAAGGCTTCAAGACTTTTGATCGAGTCTCATGTGTGTAGAATCAAGAAAGCATTGTATGGTCTCAAGTAAGAACCCTGTGCTTGGTACACCAACATTGATAGCTATCTCACTGATTTGGGCTTCACCAAAGTTGAAGCGGATGCAAAATTATATCATATTTTGGTAGAAGGTAAATTGTTGATTATTGTTTTATATTTTGATGACTTGATCTTGAATGTTGATGAGCATCTGATCAGATATTACAAGGAGGACCTTAAAAGAAATTTTAAGATGAGGGACGTGGGTCTCATGCACTACTTCCTTGGACTGGAAGTATGGCAAGGTGATGGGGAACTCTTTGGCACTCAAGGCAAGTATGCCAATGAGATACTTCAGATGTTCCGCATGGACAGGTGAAAACCCATGGACACGCCTCTAGCGACCAACTGGTGGAAAGAGGATGTCACTTCAGGTGAGGAAATGGATGTAATTGTTTACCGACAGTTGGTGGGTTCACTCATGTATCTTGTGAACACATGACCAAATATGTGCTTTATGGTCAACTAGCTGATCCAAGCTATGGTTAGGCCAACCAAACTATTTTGGAGGGTAGGTTAGCATGTTCTATGATACCTCAGAGGCAATACCTAGTTTGGACTTTGGTACAGACGGATAGAGGAAGTGAAGTTGTGTGGCTTAACAAATGTAGATTGGGCAGAGAATCCATCAGACCAGAAGAGTACATCTGGTGGAATTTTCAAAGTTGGATCCACAACAGTTTCTTGGTACAACAGGAAGCAAATATTTGTGGCACTCATCTCGGCAAAAGCAAAATACAGGGCTTCAAGTCAAGCGACATGTGAGGTGATCTGGATGAGAAAGATACTTGTTGGCTTGTTTAGTGAGATTATGAATCCTATTGTGATTTAATATGATAATCAAAGTTTCGTTAAACTCTCTGAGAATATTTTTTTCACAATTGATCCAAACATATTGATATCTGGTATCACCATCTACGGGATCGTGTGCAAAGGTAGATTATGTTGTTGCAGTACATTGTGACAGAGGAACAAGATGTTGATATTTTGACAAAGGCCTTGTCAAGAGGGAAGTTCCAGTTCCACATGTGCAGGATAGGGGTCGCAGGATAGGGGTGGTTGAGAGGGAGTGTTGAAAATGTAGCAAGAAAATCTCAGTTTGACCTTGCCTTGGTCAAACTAGAGAAAATTTGAATTTATATTTAAACAGAAATCTTGGAGGTAGTAACTGAGGTGACATGGCACTTGTCACTCAGTTAACTCACTTAATTCATGTTAGGGAAGCTTGAGTTCAGTTCAGTATGTTTGATTTCTAATTTGTAGCAAGCTATTTCAGTTAATTTGAGTTATTGTTAGTTTAACTAGTTCTAACTGTCAAAAGAACTAATGGAGGTCAAGTTGTGGAAGTGGAATTCCAACCACACTTAGTGATCAACCAATTAACTGATTAATCAACCCAAAATAATTGTTGCATGCAGAGAATTCGAGTTACCCAGTTGATATGGAGATTCCAAGGCAGTGTACTATCAGTTGTGTCATATTCCAATGTGTACAGGTTGTGCATGCAGTCAGAGGAAGGACCCTAGGGAATTGTGCAATTCAATAGTGGGAAATTCCTAAATAATAGGGGCCAATTTCCTAAGTGAACAACATAAGGAAATAGGAGAATGGAGGGCTTGAAAATTGGCTAAGTGTTGGTCAAAGTCAATCAATCAGGCATAGGGATAGAATATACACTTGCAGGGTGTGCTTAGGCTTTAGCAAGCAAAAATTATTTCATCTCTATTCTATGATTAATGTAATATCTATACTTAGGGGTTTTGAGTAGTTCCTTTCCCCTAGATAAATCTTTGTGCATGTGTGATGTTTCCTTTTGCATTCCCATGATTCTTATTCTATATGGTGAATCAACTTCTGCAAATCAGTAGAGTAGCTTCAAGTCTTTTGATTTAGCAAATTTCATGAGCAGTTTTGAATCTACACATTAATATCTAAAAGTACTAACGTTGTTAACCCCAACCTGTAACACCCTCATCCCACATCTACTCAAGTAACTAGCCAACTGGAGTAAACATGCGATGAGAGGCCACTATAATGGGATTCAACCTCTTAGGTGACCTTAAGGAAGTGGAATTGATGGAAACACACCACACAAACCTTCCACATCAGAAACAAAACTCCCAGGAGCCAACCCAACCACTTAAGCAACCAAACCCTAAGACCAAATGAAGTTTTAGACCATTAAACCCCCAGACGCTCCCTTGATATGGGCAAGCATGCATCTAGGAGGCTCCAACGCTCCCACAACATGGGTATGCATGCATCCAGGGACTTTTTTGCCTAGTGTTATACTTGCTAGTGTTGTGCCTGCGTATACAGGATTTGAGCCACTTTTTTAAGCCCAGAGCCCAGGTCACTACCAAGAACTCAATGAAACTTTCGGAAATGAATTTGCACAACATAACAATGATGCATTTGCAAAAACAAGGATAAGGTCTAGACTGGACCCCTACTAGTCATGATAGGAATTTCGTCAAACATGTCACAAATATGTAATCTACAGATGTAAAAAACTGATCTAAGCATAAGGGTCTCATACTTATCTAAGAATCGGTAAGAAGCAATGTTCCCTTATATCATTAGCTGCATTATCATCTATTAGATCATAGAGACAATGTTCATTCATTTACAAATCAAAACATGAGGAGAGCCATACATCATCATTATCATAATACATGCTTATAACCAGCACAATAACAATAGAGATATCAAAGATACATCAACCATAGAATCCACATATAAACCAATACATTTACACGTGATATATCAAGGAATGAACATTTTATTAATGAATGCAAAAGCCAACCTGGGATGAGACTACCATGTTCCACGCGACCATAGAATGGTTGATCCAATTCTCTCTTCACCCAATCACCCCTTATCATATTCCAAGCATGAATGTGGGACACAAACCAAAAGAACCAACCAGGACATCTCGAGGCTAAACCACCTCACCCTCATCAATAGAAACTAGGATTCATTGCAATCCACACCGGATCACCATAAGGGTCTCATACTTATCTAAGAATCGATAAGAAGCAATGTTCCCTTATATCATTAGCTGCATTATCATCTATTAGATCATAGAGACAATGTTCATTCATTTACAAATCAAAACATGAGGAGAGCCATACATCATCATTATCATAATACATGCTTATAACCAGCACAATAACAATAGAAATATCAAAGATACATCAACCATAGAATCCACATATAAACCAATACATTTACACATGAGATATCAAGGAATGAACATTTTATTAATGAATGCAAAAGCCAACCTGGGATGGGACTACCATGTTCCACGCGACCATAGAATGGTTGATCCAATTCTCTCTTCACCCAATCACCCCTTATCATATTCCAAGCATGAATGTGGGACGCAAACCAAAAGAACCAACCAGGACATCTCGAGGCTAAACCACCTCACCCTCATCAATAGAAACTAGGATTTATTGCAATCCACACCTTTATTAACTTTTATTACATGGAATTTTCACCAAGGTTGTTACAGAACCCTCCCCCTTGGGGGAACATTTTCCTCAGTGTTCAACAACACCTACAACTAACAGGATCGTTGTAAGCAAAACATAGTTCCCATGGAGCTTTATAATTTAGCTCATTGCAGTATTTACAATGATCATCCCGTTGAGAAGAAAACCAACATGACAACATAATAAGTATAACATCATAATGACATGACACCAATACCTCTTATTGTAGATTTATAACATAGCTCATGGAAATATTTACATCCATATACATATGTACATATACCAAACATCACCAAAACACGTAACAGATACATATGCCAAAAAATCCGTTCAACCAGATAATAAGGAAGGATACATAGCTTTCATATGATCCACCATCTCCCATGTAGCTTCATTGGGCCCAAAGTGCTTCCATTTCACTTTAAACTGCTCAATTTCTCGGTTCCGGAGCATGAGCATCTTTCTCTACAAAATACACTGCAGTCTCGGTTGGAATTCTCCTTTTGGTTCCCCCTACAATACAGACCAATCAATCACATGATCAAAATATTTAACATGCTTCTTAAACAATGAAACATGGAAAACATCATGGAATTTCATTGTCAGAGGCAGTGCAAGTCTATAGGCTACTGGCCCAATCCTCTCAATAATCCTGAAAGGTCCACAAAACTGGGGTGCTAGCTTGGCACATGATCCAATCCGGAAGGAGCTTTTCTTCGATTTGATGCACAAGTACACATGTTCCCTAACCTAGAACTCCTTGAAAAACCCATTCCAATCTGCATAGCTCTTCTGCCTATCCTGTGCTGCTGTTAAAGTCTTCTTGATTACTTGTATTTCCTGCTCCATGTCTTCCAACATGTTTGGT
Organism: Pinus tabuliformis; assembly: GCA_031772625.1. Lineage (NCBI taxonomy): Eukaryota > Viridiplantae > Streptophyta > Pinopsida > Pinales > Pinaceae > Pinus > Pinus tabuliformis. The sequence continues at coordinate 663,098,290 of CM062813.1, forward strand.
CCAATCAACACCCTATTAATTGGATCACTCCAACTGATGGGAGTATTACAACTCCACCCATACAATGCCTCAAATGGACTCATCACTAGTAACTCCTAATACCCATTGTTGTAAGCGAACTCTACCAGTGGAAGGTACTCTTCCCACTTTCGCTGCTAATGCATCACATACATACTCAACATGTTCTCCAATATCTTGTTGACCCTCTCTATTTTTCCATATGTCTGCAAATGATAAGTTGTATTAAAGGCCAACTCTGTGCCCAAACCTACAAATAACTCCTTCCAAAACTTGGAAGTGAAATTCTTATCCCTGTCTGACACAATTTTCTTTGGCACTCCATGCAATATTACCACATCCTTGATGAATATTTGTGCAACATGACTTGCTAAGAATGTAGATTTCATTAGAATGAAGTGCGGTACCTTTGTCAACCTGTCCACCATTACCATGATGTAATCATGTTGTCTCACTGTCCTTGGAAAACCTGTGATAAAGTCTATGGAAATGATCTCTCATTTCCACTCTAGAATTGGAATGGGTTGTAGCAGTCCACCTGGATCTTTATACTCTGCCTTCACCTGCTGACAATCCAAGCACCTAGCCACAAACTCTGCTACGTCTCTCTTCAAATTTGTCCAATAATAGAATTTCTTCACTGCTGTCAGCATCTTTTGATAACCTGGGTGACCTGAATATGGTTTCGCATGGAAATCCCTGAAGATCACCTTCTTGAGCTCATTACTATCTAACACATATATCCTTTCTCTAAATCTAGCCTATCCATCTATAGTGATACAATAGTCTGCATCTTATGCACCTGCATCTGTACATATACCTGTACCTGCACCTGTACTTGTACCTGTACCTATACCAATACCACTACATGTACATGTACCTATACCACCACTTATACCTGTACATATACCACCACATGTAACTGTACCTGTACCACTACCTGAACTTTGTTGCAACCTGTGCACAATCTCCATATACATGACATCTTGCAAACTTGCTTGCAAGATCCTATCCTGTAAATCTATTATGTAGGAGCTCATAGCTGCTATGTGATTTACCTGTATCCACCTGTTAACAACATCTGTCACCTTGTTCTCCTTACCTTTGATAGACCTGATCTCAAAATCGAACTCACTGATTGTGGCCAACCACCAATCCTTCCTGCCATTCAGATTTGGTTGATCAAATAGATATTGCAACCCAATGTGATCACTCATCAATACAAACCTCCTGCCTGAAATATAGTGCTTCCGCATCTTCAATGCATGTATGATCGATGCCAACTCAAGATCATATGTTGGGCAGTTCTGATCGTGCTCATTCAATTTCCGTGACTCATATCAAACCACCTATCCACCCTGCATAAGGACTCCACCAAGTCCTCTCTTGCAAGCATATGTACATACTACAAACCCTTTTTCCAGATCTGAAATCTTTAACACTAGTGCTTGTGTCAACAACTTCTTTAGCTTCTCAAAATTGGCTGCACACTCCTCTGTCCATTCAAACTTCTTATCTTTCCTCTGCAATGATGTGATAGGATAAGCAATTTGTGAGAAGTTCTTGATGAACATCCTATAATAACTTGCTAGCCCTTTGAAATATCTCACCTCATCCAAATTCCTAGGAGCTGCCCACTCCATGATAGCTCTTACCATTTCTGGGTCCACTGCTATCCCATCCTTCAAAACCACATATCCCAAGTAGTGTACCTCAGTCTGAAAGAAACTGCGCTTGCTGAGCTTAGCATACAATTGATGCTCTCTCAATAATCTCAACACTGATACTAAATGATCGACATGCTCTTCTTCATTTTTAGAATATACCAATATGTCATCAATGAACACAATAACAAACTTGTCCAAATAGGGATGAAACACACTATTCATCAAACACATAAAGGTAGTTGGAGCATTAGTTAAACAGAATACTTGGTCTGGAAAGTTGTCTTCTATATTTCTTATTCCTTGATGCGTACTTGATGGTATCCTGATGTCAAGTCGATCTTCGAGAACATTGCTGCTCCCTTTAGTTGATCAAACAAGTCATCAATCCTCGGCAATGGATACATGTTCTTGATGGTCACTTTGTTCAACTACCTGTAGTCAATGCATAATATGAGAGTACCATTCTTCTTCTTCACAAATAATACCAGTGCGCCTCAAGGTGATACACTTGGCTAATGTATCCCTTGACAAGAATCCCTTTCATTTGACCCTTTAACTCTACTAAATCATATGTGCTCATCCTGTAAGGTGCTTTTGATGCTAGAGTTGTCCCTAGCACTAACTCAATAGAAAATTATACTTCCCTGTGAGGTGGCAACTCCGACCTGTGAGGAGCAGCACTCCCCCCTACGCTCCCCACCATGGTACCCTGAGTCCAAAACCCTATCTTCAACTCCAACCCTAGTTTCTCAGAGCAATCTCATTCCAATTTATCATTGAATGTTTTCACTACTAGAGAAATTAAGAAAAAAATCCTCTTAACAAAAATATTTAGTATTTTTATTTATTTATTTTTCCCTTAAGTTTTACATGAATGAACTTGACAATCCGAAGATACAAGAGATTTTTTTTGCTTTGCTAGGTTATGTGAGTCATGAGATGACTGACATGCCTAACTTGTGGCTTGAGGAGCCATGACCCAAGGGCATCTAAGCGGTCAAAATCATCCGGGGATCACACCTATCCTAGGCCACAACATCCCTTAGCATGGTATGATTTTTCCCATGGAGCTTCAAACTAGTTACCTTTACACCAGGGAGCGCCTTAACAAAACAACCTATCACCGTTTGCTCTATGACCTGTGGGGAAATATACAAGAGATTGAAAACCTTGGAAAAATTCATTTTATTTACCATTCTTTAGTTATAAGAGCATTAAAGCATTTTTGAAGTCACAGATAGGAGCTTTGCTGGTAGTCAAACTTTCCCCAAGAAAAATGCCAAGGTTAATTATTTGTACTGGATTATTTTACATGTCAATCTTGAATTTGAAGTTATAAACTTTATGTTATCTTAATCCTGCAAATAGGTCAGAAAAGAGAATTCCAACATTGTCCAATATTTTGTTGACTATCAATGAGTTGTTGTTATTCTACATTAAATTGATAAGAGAGCTTTAATTATTGTCTAACATTTTTTTTAAGTTGCTTAACTTTCTATCAATTTGGTGTTCTTTTGGCTTTGATTATGGAAATATTGTCATTTGTGGTTGTTTGTTAATCTTTCTTAATCACAATATTCGCTCTTACTTGATATTTTATACAAGGTGTTTGATATAGTGTTTATAGAAACCTAGCTAAATGTTCTAAAACATTCTAGAAGTTTTGATGTGTACTTGATGGTATCCTGATGTCAAGTCGATCTTCGAGAACATTGCTGCTCCCTTTAGTTGATCAAACAAGTCATCAATCCTCGGCAATGGATACATGTTCTTGATGGTCACTTTGTTCAACTACCTATAGTCAATGCATAATATGAGAGTACCATTCTTCTTCTTCACAAATAATACCGGTGCGCCTCAAGGTGATACACTTGGCTAATGTATCCCTTGACAAGAATCCCTTTCAGTTGACCCTTTAACTCTATTAAATCATATGTGCTCATCCTATAAGGTTCTTTTGATGCTAGAGTTGTCCCTAGCACTAACTCAATAGAAAATTCTACTTCCCTGTGAGGTGGCAACTTTGAAATCTCTGCAAGAAACACATCTTGAAACTCTAGTAGACTTGACTAGAGGCTTGAGAATTTGGTACACAAGATTTATACAAACCGACAGAGTTAGGTGTTGCACACTTAGGGGTTTTTATGGATGATGATGGTTCCTTTGGGCACAAGTTGTCATGGATTTCACTCGTTGGTAAAATCCCTTGGGAACACATTCATCAAGCACCTATTCACTAAGTGCCTTGGGCACACTTGGGGGTGAACAAATTGCGAATGATTGACCTTAGTGTGCTAGAGATGACTTAATGAATGAGATGATTTGGGTGTGGATGATGAGATAGTCTCAAGGCGACTTAGATGGACTATTGTGAGATAGAACAAGTTAGTAGAACAAGTTGGCTTGAGATGAACTTTGGTTCACTTGATATTATGTCACTTGCTAAGTGCTTTACAAGGCTTGTATAAGAAAGTGAACATCTCATTGTGTTAATTAACATCAACCAAGCAAGTGACAAGAGTAATCAAGGAGATCTATGGTCGTCCTATTTCAAGTTTCTAGTATAGTAGGTTGGCCAAGTTGACTAAGTGATAGAGATGGAACATGACCCATAGGCTTGTGATTGCTTCAGGGTTGACTTGGACAAGTTTGTGGTCACTAGGAGCCCTAAACTTAACTCGATTTTAGACTCTAAGAATATTTCAAAATTTACAATCAAGATAAGGATGGTAATCTTGGGAGAAGTTAGTTCACCTTAGCATTCTTGTACTATTGTAATCTAGCTACAGACAATGACCAAGCTCCCCTTATTGTATCATATATATATATATATATATATAGAGAGAGAGAGAGAGAGAGAGAGAGAGAGAGAGATGGGTGTTAGGCTCTAACTTGGGTGTCGCTCATCCACATGTGTTATGTAGTTCAAATGTTCTATATGTGTTTATTTACTAGCTTATGTTGCTTTAAGTGTTAGAATTGACTGAGTCTAAGTATTGTTGTGGAATATTTTAGGTCAGCTTAAACATGTTCCTAGTGTGTTTTTTGGACAAAACTAAGTTAAGTAGGACATGCCATGCTATCTAACTCATAGATGAAGTTATGGGTAGACTTTGAGTGAAGAAGCGTAATATGGTTGTAGTAAGCATATGTTATCCAAGCCATTAAAACTCCAACTAAATACTTCTATATCTTAGATAGTTAACATATTTCCTTACATCCAAAAAATAATAATATTTAAGCTCACTTAATATTTGAATTTGGAAATTATGTTATAACCAACATTGCTAAACTGGCAATTACATTCACATTTATAAGTCGATTTGGTTGTGACTATGGTCAGATTTCACAACGAACAAAGGAGGTATTTCACAACGAACAAAGGAGGTCCATCATTGTAAATGTTGGCTTCCAATTTTTATATGAACTTTTATATTAAAGGCCATTTTTTTTTGTCTCTGAAAATCCAGGAACCTTACCAAATTGGATTTGATTGCATGATGTCTTTATGGAAAGCTAGCCAGTTTTTCATGAAACGTAACCCACACGGGTAAATGGATGTGTTTGAGAAAGCATCCGTTCACAAAGAAATATGATTTAGACTTTTAACAATGTTGGTTTCCAAAGGAGTTTTGGTGTATTATTGCATTCAGTTATAGAGTAAGAAATTTTATGTATGTTCTGGTCTTCGAGTGATTATTTGATTCACAATCATAAGGCTTAAAGTTTGTTTATTTGTTTGTTATTTTTAATCTAGGATAATCAGTAACTGGTGAGAGTTATCATGAACAGGCCCAAGATCAAATCTAACTGGCTGCCACTATAAACTTAGGCTAGGTGCAACACCCTGCAAGCCGCACACAATAGCAATTAACTTATTCCTCAACAAGAGCTGAGATGTTCGCTCGAGGGTCGCCTACTCTTCTAGCCAAGACACAACAGGCCATATAGTCAATGAGATTTGAACCTCCATCTCGTGGGTTTCACCCAGTGAAACTTACCATTAAACCCCATATCACTGTATCATAAGGCTTAAAATTATTATAGTATAGTAGTATAGTTGAAAGGCTATTTAATTTAGAACAACGAGGTTTAAAGTTATTATATTGAATTTCATTATGTTAATTGCGGAAATTGAACTTGTTAAGTGACAAGTATGTTAATTATTTTTTTTAACTCTTTCATAAATTTAATTAAAAATAGTTATATGAAGACGTCAGTGGCCAGTTGGATGAAGACGTCAGTGTCCTGTGTTTGTCTGGGGGCTCAGAATCTTGCAAACTGCTCTGTACACTGCATTCACTGCCTTCTTTGGCGTTGAGGTCATCTTTGTAGCTACTGTATTGAATGCCCTGCAAGTAGTGTTGATGGCTCTACAAGGTTCATTCATTGCAAGGGCCCAACTACCAGCACTTTCTATCGCCGTAGTAATTATCTGCTCACAAGTTTATTGTTGTGGTTGAATGAAAATAATCATAGAATTAAATGGATGAAACGAGGGTTTTTCTGGAATATTCTGGTATGTTGATGTCTATATGACATTTGGAATATTTCCAATTCTATAACTTTTAGGTTTTTGGAAACTGATGTTTAATTATTTATTAAACAAATTTATTTGTTTGATTGATTTTGTTCATGTCTATTTCTAGATTATTTCTATAGTTGCTTTCACATTTTTGTTATATGTGTTTGATATTTAGAATACTTTTGTAATTTTAAAATCTAACATTTAGTAAACAAAGTTAACTATTTTATTTAATTTTTTTTTATATCTAATTGATATTTAAAATATTTCTAAATTTTTATTTTTTTGAACATGGCTATTAGGTTATTATACTCTTTAGGGATGAAAGCTAATTAACAATATAGTATTTTTTAAACATTTCAAATTTAGTTTGTTAAGAAATATTTTTCATTTTTGATAAAATTTGACATTTAAAATATTGTGAAATCTATAAATCATTGGAAACTGATGTTGAACTATTGGTTCTCTTTAGCGATGAAAGTTATTTAGATTTTTTTTATTGAAATAAAAAACAATTCACATTTCAATTGTTAGGAAATATTTCCCTTTATGTCAAAATTTAAATTTTAATTAGATTTATCATTGAATGTTTTTTTTTTTTGATCAAGTAAGAGTAGGACCTTCTATTAAGCTAGCCAAATATACATAATTTACATGAAGCCGCACCCGCTCTGTGAGAGTTCAACAGTTAGCAGGGCAAGCCGAACCAAACCATTCACCCAAAACCAAGAGAAACCTAAACAGGAAAACCGGGGAGAACCGCCAAACAATTAAGGCACAAGGCCATCTGGTAGTGTTGTCGTGCATCAAATGAACCTAGAATTCCTTGGAGGACTAGTCCATCGAACTGGAGGTCACAAAAGGCCACAAATGACCCGCCGTGGGTCCACAAGAGGTCCCACCACAAGCCAAGCTTAAAACTATCAAATGGACTCGACGAAAATTAAAAGCATAACACTCTAATCTTTTTTCAGGTCTGACCAACTAGCACAAACAAATCACCACCGTTGATCAACTGACTAAGATCCAACAGTCTTCGTGAATATCGGGAGGACGAGAAGCGCGAGAGTTAACCGCCCGATGAGGGCGGTTTTCTCTCACCTCACTCCGCAATGTGTCGCACGAAGAGTGGAATCAGAGCCAATCTCAAAAAAACTAGAAACCATTCGGACCCCGCCCAATATACCACTTGTGGTTTTGGAACGGTTGTTTCATGGAAAAAACAAACACGTCCTTTCACCACGTGTTGTCCTTCAATTCCGTCCAGCGGGCAGTTCTTGAGCCAATCCAGTCCACCTAGATTCTCTGTCAAACACCAACTAAGCAATATGAAAATGGACACCTCATCCTGTGGTGCTATCTGAGTCAATCATTTCATCATTCAATCAAAAGAATTCCAGACTTTGGAAAACAGTTGAACCAAGGCGGGTTAGACTGTATGGGGTTCTTCATCTTCCTGCCAGTCTTCTGAGTCCCTTTTATCCATCCTGTTAGTCCATAGTTCCATATCTTGGGTTGCTTGACAGAGACAATCCTCCCACAATTTGCCTGGAGGTAATGAATCCCAAGCATACTTAGAATCTCTGTCCCTATTGGTGACTCCTTCATTTGCCAATCAATCTGCTAACATATTAGCTTTCATTTTCACATGAACAAATTTGACAGTTTTAAGGGTTCGCAGGTGAGAGTAGATGCAGTAAAAAACCTGCAAAAGCTTCCAGTGCTTCAACACTTTCTCTAGAGAGGTTTCATTGCAAATTTTCTTAACCGCTTTAATAATTAATTCCGAATCCGCTTCAATTATAACATTGTGTGAACTTGAATCCACCAGGATTTCCAAGCATTGCTCTAATGCCATGAGCTCAGCCATGTTATTAGTGGCCTTCCCCAAGTGGCCATGGAAGATTTTCTGTATTTGTCCCTGATCATCTCTTATGGCACCCCCAAAGCCCACTAATCTTGGGTTGCCCTTAACTGATCCATCAATATTAACCTTTAAGAAACCATAAGGAGGGGGCTTCCAAATGTTAACACCTTTATTTATTAGGCTCACTTCCTTTATTATTCCCAGAGGACTGATAGACTGGAGACCCAAGTGAAGTATAATTCTCTCCTCTTGGGGCAGAGGAGGATCTTTAGGAAGGGTCCTCAACAAGCTTCTTACTGTGTCTTTGAGCTGCCTTAGAATTTGATCAATTATGTGTTGGGGCATGCTTGTTTTGTTTTTGAAGATCCGACTGTTGCGCTCTTTCCAAACATTCCAGATGACAAAGCCTGGAACCAGAATCCAAGCTTTATTAACAATCTCATTCCCTGAGAAGTTTTTCCTCCAGTTCTTCAGAGTGTTGGATATGCTGAGACTATCCCTATCAGTTTGTCTAAAAATGGAGGCCACCCAATCCCACACCTTTGAAGTGAAAGGATAGAGGTTGAGAAGGTGTTCAATCGTCTCCTCATGAGCGCCACATAGGTAACATTTGGAAGGACCAATGAAGCCTTTCTTAAGGAGATTCTCCCAAGTTAAGATCTTCCTTTGATGCACTAGCCAGATGAATAACTTTATTTTCATCCAATGTGGACTTTGCCAAAGTTTCTTCCAGACTTGATCAGGATTCACAAAGTTAAATCCTGTGACTTCCTGTTTAGCCTCTTTGAGGTTAAAGTTACCTTTGATGTTCTTTCCCCATCTTAATTGATCCGGTGAGGAAGAAACCAGAATCCTTCTATGCTCTAGATCCTGGGTGAGAGCTTCTGCCTTGGTCTTCAGCGGGTTTTCATCACTGTATCCTAGATCCTTCCACTTCCTCCATTTTCCATTATTCCTTCCCTGGTCCCAGAAGTCTTTTACCAAAACCATACCTTTGCTATCTGTGTCACTTTTGAGAGTTGCAAGTTCGTCCCTATAAAGGTTGGGCTCCTGTTGCCAATTGTCCTCCCAAAATCAAGCAAGGTCCCCTGCTCAAATTTCCCAAAAACAATGTTGCTTGTTGGGTTGTGTTATATTCTTTCCACGACTAGCCCACGTAGTTAACCGAGGGGTTAGAGGGGGGGGGGGTCACAGGGGGTTTGAGGCGTACCCGTAACCCCACTTTATGGGGTCCGGGGCAGTGCCTCGGGAAATTTTTTTTGGACCCTATATTAGGTTGGGCGAATCTACCTATGGTTTTTCAGTCCATGGTTTTGGACGCGATGGTTTTCGGTCCATGGTATTGGACGCTTCAACATGTATAAATATGTATTGTAACATTGAAAGGAATATAATGAAAAATCACGCTGGTAGTCCCGGTTTTGGGATCCAGGGGAAAATCTCTGTGTATATGTGTTTTATGTGTTATGCTCTTGCATTGTTTATTTTCTGTGTTTTAGAATTCGTATGCAGGCAATTTTTGTATGGGGTTAAAACCTACATTTCGTATCGGAGCTGTTTTGGCTTCAAGGGGATGCCTTTGTTGCTGAGGGGTTTCGCTTGGGCTTGTGGTAGACCTTGTTCAGTGGGAGATCTGTGAGATCGATTCTGGTGGTAAAAGAAGATGGTGAGCAGTGGAAAGATAGAGATCGAGAAATTTAATGGTCAGAGTTTTGAGTTTTGGAAACTCAATATGGAGGATCTGTTGGTGGATAAAGATCAGTGGATCGTGGTAGATCCGGGTACTAAACCAATGGGAGTGACCGATGAAGAATGGAAGAAGTTGGATCGGAAAACAAAGAGCACAATATGATTGTGTGTCTCAGATTCAGTATTGCTGAATGTATCAGGGGAAGCTACGGTGAAGGCTTTGTGGGACAAGTTAGGGACTTTGTACCAATCTAAGTCTTTGGTGAATAAACTATTCTTGCGAAAAAAGTTGTATAACATGAGGATGAAAGATGGAGACTCAGTGACAGAGCATCTGAATGCATTTAATACTATGGTAAGTCAATTATCATTTGTTGATATCAAAATTTCAGATGAAGATAAGTGCATTAGTTTGTTGTGTTCTCTACCAGATTCGTGGGATAGTCTGGTTATTGCAACAGGTAGCAATGCAACTACCTTGCAGTTTGATGAAATAGTCTCATCCTTGCTGATGGAGGAGATGAGACGGAAAAATATGGAGAGCTAGAATGGTGATTCCTTGTCTGTACGAGGACGGTCCCATAATAGAAACAAAAATAAGTCATCGAGTGGGAGAGTTAAATCTAGAGGGAGATCTAAATCTCCAGGAAAACCTGTAAAGGTTGTGTGCTGGAAATGCGAAAAGGAAGGGCACTTCAAAAGGGACTGTAAATCTAAAGCTCCTGACAAAGGAAAGGGATCTGATGATGCTCCTTCTGCAAAGGCGAAAACCACCTCAGATGAAGGTGGGGATGTGTACTTGGCTTCTTCAAGTACACATGTAGATCATGAGGCATGGTTGATTGACTCAGGTGCATCCTTTCACTTCACTCCCCATAGAGAGTGGTTTTGCGAGTATGATAAATATGATGGTGGTGATGTCTTCTTAGGGGATGATAGGAAGGCTAGAATCGTTGGTCGCAGAAAAGTAAAGTTGAAGTTGCAAGGTTGAAGGGTTAGAACACTTCTGGGTGTTTTGCATATTCCTGTATTAGCTAGAAATCTGATTTCTGTAAGCAAGTTGGATGGTGCAGGTGTAAAAACAGTGTTTGAGAAGGGTACCTGCAAAATGGTTTGGGGAGCATTGGTATTGATGCGGGGAGTTTGGATTGGAACTTTCTATAAGCTGCAAGGTAGCACTGTTGTTGATGGGTGCAACAGTTTTGTGGTTCCTGAAAGCGGAGCAAAAAATCTAGTGGTCTTTGGAGAGAAGACCATGCTGTGGCATCAAAGGCTTGGACATATTGGAGAGAAGGGCCTTCGAATCATTCATGGTAAAGGTATGGTAGAAGGTATGAGTAATAGCTCTCTGGATTTTGATTTCTGTGAAAATTGTGTATATGGGAAGCAGAATCGGGTGAGTTTCCCCTCTGGTAGTAAGAGGGCGAAACAGATATTAGAGCTTGTGCACAATGATGTGTTTGGACCTATGAAGGTTTCATCACTGGGTATGTCTATGTACTATGTATCATTTATAGATGACTTCTCAAGGAATACATGGATATATTTCCTTAAGAAGAAATCTGAAGTCTTTGACAGGTTTAAAGAATTTAAGGCTCTGGTGGAAAACCAGACAGAGAAGAAGATAAATGTGTTGAGGACAGATAACGGTGGAGAGTTTTGCAGTAAGGAATTTGAAGAATTCTGTAAGAAGTGTGGTATAACACTGCAGAAGGCTACTCCACGTACACCTCAGCAAAATGGAGTTGCAAAAAGAATGAATAAGACGTTGATGGAAAGGGCAAGAAGCATGCTCAGTGGTGCCAGGTTAGGACGGGAATTCTGGGCAGAGGCGGTGGATACGGCATGTTACCTGGTCAATAGATCACCTTCATCAACATTGGAGGATAAGACTCCACAAGAGGTATGGACTGGTAAGAAATCCTCTCTTTCACATCTGAGGGTATTTGGATGTGATGCATATGTACATGTTCCAAGGGAGAAATGAACCAAGTTGGATAGTAAATTTGAAAAATGCATCTTTATTGGGTATAAGGATGGTTTAAGGGGTTATAAGCTTTGGAACCCAGTCACACGAAAGGTTGTGTACAATCGAGATGTGGTGTTCAGAGAGGTAAAGTATGTTATTAAAAATGAAGTCCAACTAAAGGAACCTGAGAAGATAGAGTTTGAGCTTAAGGAGGAAAAATTAGACTCTACAACAGAGGAGGAATCAGAAGATGAAGAGCCACAAACTCCGGGTGTGAGAAGATTAGTTCGAGAAAGAAGGCAACTAGAAAGGTATAGTACATCTGCTTTTTGTTCAAATTTTGCTTTATCTATCACTAACGATGATCCCAGAACTGTGAAGGCAGCAGTAGATTCAGAGGATGGCAAACTCTGGAAAGAGGCCATGGTTGATGAAATGGCATCTTTGCACAAAAATGAGGCTTGTGATCTGGTGGAGTTGCCGGCTAGAAGGAAACCCATTGGCAGAAAATGGGTGTTCAAGAAGAAGACAAATGCAGAAGGAAAGGTGGAGAAATACAAAGCTCGGTTGGTAGAAAAAGGTTATTCCCAGGTGCCGGGAATTGATTTTGGTGATATTTTTTCTCCTGTTGCCAAGGTAACTTCTATTAGATTACTTTTATCTGTTGCTACTGCTTTTGATTTTGAGGTAGAACGGATGGATGTGAAGACAACATTTCTTCACGGGGATCTAGAAGAGGAAATATACATGAAGCAACCTGAAGGCTTTGTGGTGAAGGGTAAGAAAGAACTGGTATGCAAGTTAAAGAAGTCTCTGAATGGGTTAAAACAGTCACCAAGGATGTGGTATCAGAAATTTGATACATTTATACGGGGACTTGGCTTCACCAGAAGTAAAGCAGATCACTGTGTGTATTTTAAATTAATTGGTGACCGTGTTATTTATTTGGTCTTGTATGTGGATGATATGTTGCTGGTTGGAAATGACAAAGAAATTACCTAGGATTTGAAGACCCATTTGTCCTCCGAATTTCACATGAAATATCTTGGTGCTGCAAACTATATTTTGGGCATGGAAATTAAAAGAGATCAAGCAAAGAGGAAGCTTTGGTTAAACCAGAGGAAGTATGTCGAGACAATACTGCAGAGGTTTAATATGTAGGATAGTAAACTGGTGAAGGTTCCTATTCCTGTAGGTGTGAGGTTATCTGCGGAACAGTGTCCCAAGACACAAGAAGAGGAAGAGGACATGTCCCATGTTCCATATGGAAGTGCATTCGATAGCTTGATGTATGCAATGGTTTGTACTAGACCAGAAATTGCACATGCAGTGGGAGTATTGAGCAGGTTTATGTCAAAACCAGGGAAGGAGCATTGGACAACAGTGAAGCGGGTTTTCAGGTATTTGCGTGGCACTAGTGATTATGGGTTGTGCTACCAAGGAAGATTAGGATTGGACAGAGTGTTGGATATTCGTGGCTTTGTTGATGCAGATTGGGCTGGAGATCTGGATCAGAGAAGATCTACAAGTGGGTATGTGTTTAACCTATTTGGAGGTGCAATCAGTTGGATGAGTAAGAAATAATCTGTAGTGGCACTAACAACTACAGAGGCAGAATACATGGCAGCCACTCATGCAAGCAAGGAAGCAGTTTGGTTGCAAAGAGTGTGTTCAAGTATGGGGTTAGTAGAGGGAGCTATAAGGATAGACTGTGACAGCCAAAGTGCAATTTTCTTGGCAAAGAACCCCGCATATCATTCAAAGACAAAGCACATTGATGTTGAGTATCACTTTGTGAGGGATATGATAGAAGACAAAAAGGTTTTGCTGGTAAAGGTGGACGCTTTGAAGAATATTGCAGATGCATTGACAAAATCTGTGAGCTCTGAGAAGCTCTCTTGTGGCCCCTTGTGGAAAGAAAACAACAAGTGGGAGAATGTTGGGTTGTGTTATATTTTTCCACGGCTAGCCCACGTAGTTAACCGGGGGGTTGGGGGTTGGGGGGGGGGGGGGGGGGGGGGGGGGCGCCTCCCTTCGTTGTGCCGACTGTGTAGCGGGGGGGGTCACAGGGGGTTTGAGGCATACCTGTAACCCCACTTTATGGGGTTCAAGGCAACGCCCCGAGAATTTTTTTTTTGGACCCTATATTAGGTTGGGTGAACCTACCTATGGTTTTTCGGTCCATGGTTTTGGACGCGATGTTTTTCGGTCCATGTATAAATATGTATTGTAACACTGAAAGGAATATAATGAAAAATCAAGTTGGTAGTCCCGGTTTTGGGATCCAAGGGAAAATCTTTGTGTATGTGTTTTATGTGTTATGCTATCGCATTGTTTATTTTCTGTGTTTTAGAATTTGTATGCAGGTAATTTCTGTTTGGGGTTAAAACCTACATTGGAACAATACTTTTATTATCCCACTCAAGGTTCCAAATATGGGAGCCCCTGATTTTCCCTGACATTCTAATGTGATCCTTCTCCTGCCAATACTTGGCATACTTTTGTTTCCAAAGCTTAGCCTAGGGGGCATTTGGTTCCTTAATCCATCTCCACCAAAGCTTAGCTCTTGAAACTCTGCTGAGGGTCTCAGGATCATGAAGCCCCAAGCCACCATGGCTCTTGGGCTTGCAGAGCTTGTCCCAGGCTACTAAAGCCCACTTCTTTTTCTCTTCCCCTCTGCCCCACAGAAAGTCCCTTTGTATGCTTCTTATCTACTGCTTAATACCTTGAGGAGCAGGAAGAGCTGAAAACATGAAAATGGGAATGGCCTGCAAGACTGCTTGTGTGAGCACAAGGCGTCCTGCCAAATTTAGTGACCTGCATGTCCATTTTTTGACCTTGTCCTAAAGTTTATTTAATATTGGCTCCCACACTTTCTTGCTTAGAGGTTTGTCAGTAAGAGGAATGCCAAGATATTTGGAAGGTAGCTGTTCCCTTTGAAATCCAAGAATTCTGGTAATGTTTCTCTGAATAGCAATATTAGTGTTAAAGAAAAAAAACTTTGGACTTGTTGAGGCTTACCTCTGTGCCTGTTGCCATAGCAAAGTCATTTAAGATGTTTTTGATTGCTCTGGCTTCCCTGATTGTGGGTATGCCCTGCAACATTGTATCATCCACAAATTGTTGATGAGTGTTTGCCTCTCCATCTGCGGTAAGTTTGATATGCTAAATTCATCCTTCAGCATTTGCCATTTTGATTGCTCTACCTAGCCCTTCTAACATGAGGATGAAGAGGAATGGTGAGAGCGAATCTCCTTGTCTGAGCCCTCTGGAGGGTGTGAAGGTCCTTGATGGAGCTCCATTAAGCAGTATGGAAAAACTGGTCATGGTAACTAATGCCATAACCCACCTTATATAATTCTGGTCAAAGCCATAGGCTTTTAGAATTGCTCTTATGTAAGACCAGCTTAGTTTGTCATAGGCTTTCGCTAGGTCCAACTGAATGATCATACCAACTTGTTTGTTTGTTTTGAGAGACTATGCCACCTCATGAGCTTGGATGATATTGTTGAGGATTTGTCTTCCCTCCACATAGCCTGTTTGCTCCTCTGAGATGAGAGAGGGTAGAAGGGGTTTGAGTCGATTAGCTATTACTTTGGAAATAATTTTATACACCACATTACATAAGGCTATAGGCCCGAAAACCATCCGAAGTCATGGAATTTTCCTGCTTTGGGATAAGAGCTATGAAGGATGCATTCAGAGCCTTCAGTACCTTTTTGGATCTTCTTGAGTCTTCCACAACCTCGAGGATATCATGTTTGACAGTTTCCCAGTAGGCTTTGAAGAAGTCTACATTGAATCCATCTGGGCCTGGTGCTTTTCCATTCTGCATTTCATTAATCACTTCACTGACCTCCTCTTCCGATACTGGCCTATTGAGATTGTGGTTGTCCTCTCTGGTAACCAGCTGAGGGATATATTGAGTGAAATGGTTAATGAACCTAGATCTATCCTCCAGTGGCTCCTTTGCAATATTGCAGAAGTGTTGTACAAGGACCTATTCCATATCATTGTGAGATACCAGCTCAAAACCCTAAGAATCTTTGATCTTTGTGATTCTATTGTGTGCCCTGTGAGCCTTAGTGGATTTATGGAAGAATTTTTTATTTCTTTCTCCCTCTCTAATCCATTATATCCTTGATTTCTGCCTCCAGAAAATTTCCTCTTGTAAGCATCGATCCTCCCATTCTTCCTGCAAAGAGTCACTTAGTTTTTTCCGCTCTTCGGTGAAGCCATCTGTGATGTTGATCTGATTTATCTCCTGGAGCTTCTGCTCAATTTCTCTTTTCGCTTTGAAGATATCTCTAAATTCCTTTTTGTTCCAAGCTTTAAGACGAGATTTAATATGTTTAAGTTTCTGCTAGAGCATGAACATTTTTGTGCCCTGAATATTCAACTCCTCTCTCCACCATTTATCAATGTTACTAGTGAATTTAGGGTGTGAGAGCCAAGCATTTTCAAACCTGAAAGGTTTGTTTCTCGGTGTGCCCATAAAGGTGGCTTCCAGCTGTACAGGCTAGTGATCCGATCCTCCAAAGGGCAGAATGGAGGCTGTCATGGTGGGTCCTGTGAGAAGGAGGTCCTCTAAAATAATAAATCTATCAAGTTTGGAAGCAACTTGAGAAGCCCCTCCCCTTTTGTTGTTCCAAGTGAAGGTTCCATTAATTGTTTTAGTGTCCACTAGTCCCATGTTCATAATGAAGTTCTGGAAGGCCATGGAGTCTCTGCCTAGCTGTCTAGTGCCTCCTTTTTTTCTGAAAGAGATCTTATCATATTGAAATCTCCTGCAACAATCCAAGGCAAAATGGGATGTCTTGCTCTTAGATCCTCCAGGGAGGTGAGAAGCTTGAGTTTGTCTGCTTGCTTTTGAGGTCCATAAACATTTGTAATCATGTATATCTCCTTATCCCCTACAGGTTGACATATCAAGGAGAGATAGTTCCTGGATGCTGAAGCATCCAAGATTCCAAATTTCTATGGATCCCACAACGTGAGAATCCCCCCATTGAGTTATTTGCCTTAACCTCTAAATACTCATATTTGATTAACCACTTATTATGAATATCTCTTATCTTATCCATCGAACATTTTGTCTCCTGAATAAAAACCATGTCTGGTTTTTCTTCTTTCATTCTGTTACTAAGATTTCTTTGTTTCCTTCTATTCCCTATGCCTCTAATGTTCCAGGTTGTGAGCTTCATTAAGAAAGGTTAGTAAAGGAATAACTGGTAAGATCTTTCATCTTACCTGAGTTAATCAATAGTTTTCCACATTCGTTCAGCAGCTCATTCTGTCTCTTTCTTCCTCTTTTCCTACCTAAGTTCTTTGGAGATTGTGCCTGTAAATTCTCCATCATCTTGACCCCACTTGGCTCCTGGCTTTCATGATTTCTTTTGACTCCAGCTCCCTTTGCTTGTGACCTCCATAGAAAGAGCTGTTATACTCTGTCTTAATCCTCTTTTGGCAAGGAGTCCACTCCTATGTTTTTTCCTTGTTCCTGAAATTTCTCTAGATCTAGATTTTCCTTATCCAGAATCTCTTGTATCTCATCGTCCTCTGTTCCCGCTTCACTTGGAGTCATCTCCTGGTCCTTACTGATCTCCATCAAGCTTGGTAGATCATCCTTTTGTTGGTTGTTTACTATGATATCCTCCATGTCAGCTACCTTATTCTGCTCCTTTCTTACGTTTTCCATGTCTTGGACTGTCTCCTTGTTCCCCTCTTCTTCCTCCAGGATCTTGAAGCTGTTGTGTCTTGTATGTCTATCCTCATTTATCTTCTTGTGTGGATGTTTTCCACCTTTCCCTTTGCTTCCGAACTTGGTGAAACCCTCGTGATCTCTCTCCATAGTGGCTTTCTGGTTACCTTCCATATTGATTGTGGGGCAGTCTCTATATAGATGCCCATGTTCATGGCATTTGTGACACCTAAATGGTATGTGCTCATAGTCCATAGTCTGCACCCATTCTTCATCATATACTTCTAAAATTATCGCTTCCAGAAGGGCTCCAAATAGATCCATTTCCACACATATTCGAGCAAAGGAGGTATATCTTCCTTTCAGAGTTGCCTCTGAGATCTTTAGAAAATGCCCCAACTTGTTGCCTATGGTTTTCAAAGATTCTGGTAGCCAATAATCCAAAGGAAGGGAGTATAGTCTGATCCAAACCGGTACTGATGTGAATGTTTCACGTTCTGGGACAAAGTTCATCATCCATGGCTGCATGTAGAGTCCTGCCGCAGCATAGAAATAGGGCCCCCCTTCAAACACTCTGTCTTTGTCCTCTAGGCTTGTGAACACTACTGTGAAAAAGCCCTTAGAACCCAGATGTAAATGTATTTCTCCCTTTGGCTTCCAATGGCTCCTTATCCAGACGTGTAACGCCCTCTCCGTCGGCCATAACCCCATGAACTTGCATATGATTGCATGTTCCGTCATATGATCCCTATGTGCTTGTATCGCTGGGTCGCTCAATACGACCCGGGGAATAATGCCTGACTTGGGTTTGCAGACCCCAGTTGTCCTTATGGAAGCCGGTCTTTCACTGCTGCCTCCATTCTCCTTTTCTTTACTTGTTTCCTGTTGGTTCCCTTCCTGATCCTGATGTCCGCTTCTTCCAGATGTCCCCTGGCTTCGTGCTTCTGAAATCTTCTCCAGAGGTTTTTTGAAATGCTTCTTTCCCGCATCCTTACTTCCTTCTGTGACTGCTTGACTGTAGGAGGGAGCAGCACTCCCCCCTGCGCTCCCCGCCATGGTACCTTGAGTCCAAAACCATATCTTCAACTCCAACCCTAGATTCTCAGAGCAATCTCCTTCCAATTTATCATTGAATGTTTTCACTACTAGAGAAATTAAGAAAAAAATCCTCTTAAACAAAAATATTTAGTATTTTTATTTATTTATTTTTCCCTTAAGTTTTACATGAATGAACTTGACAATCCGAAGATACAAGAGATTTTTTTTGCGTTGCTAGGTTATGTGAGTTATGAGATGACTGACATGCCTAACTTGTGGCTTGAGTAGCCATGACCCAAGGGCATCTAAGCGGTCAAAATCATCCGGGGATCACACCTATCCTGGGCCACAACATCCCTTAGCATGGTTGGATTTTTTCCCATGGAGCTTCAAACTAGTTACCTTTACACCAAGGAGTGCCTTAACAAAACAACCTATCACCCTTTGCTCTACGACCTGTGGGGAAAGATACAAGAGATTGAAAACCTTGGAAAAATTCATTTTATTTACCATTCTTTAGTTATAAGAGCATTAAAGCATTTTTGAAGTCATAGATAGGAGCTTTGCTGGTAGTCAAATTTGCCCCAAGAAAAATGCCAAGGTTAATTATTTGTATTGGATTATTTTACATGTCAACCTTGAATATGAAGTTATAAACTTTATGTTATCTTAATCCTGCAAATAGGTCATAAAAGAGAATTCCAACATTGTCCAGTATTTTGTTGACTATCAATGAGTTGTTGCTCTTCTACATTAAATTGATAAGAGAGCTTTAATTATTGTCTAACATTTTTTTTTAAGTTGCTTAACTTTCTATCAATTTGGTGTTCTTTTGGCTTTGATTATGGAAATATTGTCATTTGTGGTTGTTTGTTAATCTTTCTTAGTCACAATATTTACTCTTACTTGATATTTTATACAAGGTGTTTGATATAGCGTTATAAAAAACTAGCTAAATGTTCTAAAACATTCTAGAAGTTTTGTTATAAATTTTATAGAGATGGAAACCTATTGATGAGGATTTTTTCCTGCCTAAGGATCAACAAGGTTTTTAAGTATGAAATGGTAATCCATATTTGAACTCAAATGTTAAGGATCTTGCAAAGGAGTAAGTATACATAGGAATCCTTTGCCTCCAAAAGAGTTTAGACAATGATAAAGAACTTGGATGTCTCAATGTCTAGAATTGAATGCAAAAGTAGAGAAGATTTGAACTTGTAGTTAGAGCTGCACAAGTATTAGAAGTTACCTCACTGCATTTAACACCCTGATGACCCACCTAATGTTCTAATGTATGGTTCAACTTTCAACCGATGAAGATGTGTGATGCATGTGTTAGGATCACTAAACACTGAGAGAATTGGTGGTGTCTAATGACATCATTGTTGGGATCCCACTGGTGACCATGACCAATTAACATGGAGTTTTTTAGCCCTTAAATAGGCTACATTGGAGATGAATACCATGGACAAAAAACCATGGATTGTCATAAACCTGGAACCCAAAAACTATTGGTAACTTGAATCAAGTTTACCTTAACCACCCTAACAATTCCCCCCTTAAGCTTGACTTAGGGAGATTAACTTGGTCCCAATCAGTCATCCACCATCTCACCTAAAATCTCACATCCCCCCCTCAATCTAGGATACTATTGCACCTGCCACCCTGGTACCTATCTAAGTGGTCCATTCCACAACTTTATGACTCCATGCACCACTGCACTACATGGATGTTTGATAAAAGTATTAATGCCTTACAACAACATGTGCTTTTGTGCAACATGTATGCCTGAACAACGAGTCTTACAACTTCCTAGAGAGATACACCTACCTTGGACCAAAATCCATAGGGTGTTCACACAACACTAGTGTTTTCACACCACAGCAGATCTCATCACATGCTAACTCCTTCAACAAATTTCAAGTCATTGACTCCATCTCCATTTTCTTGTCCATACTACCACTTTCTAAAAATATTTCTACCTTTGTTGATCCATCTCTTGACCTGGATTTTCTCGCTACTTTACCCCTCTCTCATATATCTACAACCCATGTTATTCATCTACATCCTCGTTATCGTTGTGTAAAATCTTCCTCTTCTTTCTTCTCTTCAGACTCTTTGTCATGCTCTCGCATTGTTCATTAAATTGCAACCATATGCACTAGCCAATCAATAGTTGAGATGCTCATTGAACAAATCTCCTTCCTCCACTCAACTCTTTTGGTTACTCGAGCTACTGCTTCTTAATTGTGCCTCCACTTACCAATAATCTATTATGCTCACCTCACCTTTCTCTGATACCAGTTGTTAGGATCATTAAACACCAAGTGAAGTGGTGGTGTTTAAATATATTGTTTTTGGGGTTCACTGGTCACTAGGACCAATAAACATGGAGTTTTCAGCCTTTAAATATGCTACATTGGATATGAATACCATGGAAAAAACCATGAGTTTTCATTAACCTGGAGCCCAAATACTGTTGGTAACTTGATCAAATCAAATTTACTTTAACCACCCTAACAACATGAAGTACAAGTGCTTATAGTGGTATGTCTTAGAATCAACTAGTGCATAATACTCTTTTGGCTAATAAGATCATACAGATATATTCTCACATCCAACGTGTGGATTGGTGCTCAAGAAGTTGAAGAGCCTCCTAAGTGATGCTTTAAGTAGTACACTAATTCATAAATAAGATTTGTAGTTCAATATTTTGGAACAATGTTGAACTCCATTGATTCCAAAATATCAAAAGCCCTCTTCCTAGCGGGAGAGTGTTAGGAATATTTTTTGCATAAATTCTTGTGGAGTTGTTGCTATGAAATTTGACCTCAAAAAGCATTTTTTGTTTCGCATATTTTCAACATGAAAAATTGAGAAATTTTAACATTGGATAGATTTTCATTATAATTTGATTTGGCATCCGTTATTCAATTTTTGATGCATGGTAAAAATTTGAGTTCACTGTAGATGTTAAATTACCATGATGTGTAATGATTTTCATGTCACAATAATAACAAGATGACTGATGTGCAAGTTGAGGAGCATGAGGAATAGAGAATGAATAGAAATGAACCACAAACTAAAATTCAATAGAGGAAAGCAAAATAAATGACGAGTAACAATTATCAATAATAGAGGGGGACACATATATCGCATCAACACATGATAATCAAACAAAAACAAGAAAAAATGAAAGAACAGATTGAACAACAAATAGCATGTCAAAGAGAAATTCAAGCAACATATTGATAAATAAAATCACAACAAAAAACAATAAAAAAATAACAAGAAGAGATGAAAATATAGATTGAACGACAAAGAGCACATCACAAAGAATATCAATAGAAGATGGAGAATCAAATGACAATGGAACAACAACAAGAAGATATGAAAAACAAATTGAACGACAAAGAGAAGATGAAAGAGAATATAAAAGAGTATATCGATAGAGGATGACACAACAAATGACAATGGAACAACAACAACAAGAGATGAAAGAATAGATTGAATGAAAAAGAGCATGTCAAAGAAAATATTAAAAAAACATATCAATAGAGGATGATGCAACAAATGACAAAAAAACAACAACAATAATGGATGAAAGAAAAAATTGAACAACAAAGAGCACATCAAAGAGAATATCAAAGAGAATATCAATAGAGGACGATGTAGAAGATGACAATGAAACAACAACAAGAAGAGATGAAAGAACAAATTGAACGACAAAGGAAAATTAAAGAGAATATCAAATAGCATATCGATAGAGGATGGTACATCCATTGAAAATAGAACAACAATAAGAAGATATGAAAAACAGATTGAACGACAAAGAGAATATCAAAGAGCATATCAACAAAGGAAGATGAAGCAAATGACAACAAAACAACAACAACAAGAGATGAAATAACAAATTGAGAGATAAAGAGCACATCAAAGAGCATATCAACATAAGACGATGCAAAAAATGACAACATAACAAGAAGAAGAAGAGATGAAAGAACATATTGAATGACAAAGATCACATTAAAGAGAATATCAAAGAGCATATTGATACAAAATGACGTAGCAAAGGAAAATGGAACAAAAACAAGAAGAGATGAAAGAAAAGTTTGAACAACAAAAAGCACATAAAAGAGAAAATCAAAGAGTATGTCGAGAAAGAAAAACACAATGAAAGACAATGAAACAACAACAAGAAGAGATTAAAGAACAAATTGAGTGACAATAATGGATGAAAGAAAAAAATGAGTAAAAAAAACATATCATAGAGAATATCAAAGCTCATATCAATAGTGGACAACGCAAAAAGTGATAACTAAAGAGTGTCAAGAGATAATAATGTAAGAAAATGTAGAATAAAATCACACAAAAAAAGGTGTTTAAAAGATGTAGAAGAAAATCCTACGAAAAAAAGGTCTTTAACCAATATTTGTACCCAAGTTCAACATGAAATTCTTGTAGACATGAATATTGCACATCAAAAATTTTGTGATAGGATTGATCGATTGGCTCAAGTTCAAATGTGTTATGTGTGCCAAGAGTCATATGTTAGAATTCATATATTAAATACAAATACATGTCCAATATGCATGAGATGTAAAAGAGAAGGAACTCATCAAAGATTTTCATCTGATAACCATATGAATCCAGGAGACAACTTGAAGTTCTCCAATATCTCACACAAAATGAGATGTTGATAGAACATGTGAGTCCAATTTTGCAGGTTTTGCATTCAATAGGTGGACAATAAAAATATAGAGGACACACAATTAGTTTTCCATAAGAAGTTAGCAATGTTTCCATGAGGTTACCCTGACATAGACTTGGATTTCATGATTGTTGAGTGCAAAAAGGTGGAAAAGGATCAAGTTATGATTTTAAATATAATGTATTTCATGTATTTAATTATAAAATTAAGAATGATCCATATTATCATGAATTTCAAGTTGACGATAATGCACTTAAATAATTACTTGAAATTGTGGCACATGTATCACATTTGATTAAATATGTTATATTACCAGAGATAGAAAAAGGAATAGAATTTGCAATGTTGTAAGGGGTTTCAAGTATTGATGATGTGTTAGATGGCTTAAAAACAACTTCTTTTGCAGCAAAACCTCCAAATGCGCAATGAGTTAAGATGGAAAAAGTAGCAGGTGTGACTATGAGGAAAGCAAAACAAGGGAGATTGAGATTCATCACAATGTAAACTATTTGTAATCATCATTCAACATTGTAAAATTTTATTCCTAATTTGTATTGAACGATTGTATTAAAATCAACATTGTAAATTTGCATTCATAATATTAGACATACTTAACATATTTAAAATAATTAGATTAAACATATGTTCAAGAAATTTTATGTGGCTATGCATGAATGAAACAAGTCTAGATCCATCTTAGCTTTGGTTCTATCAAGTGCCAAAGGGGATCAAATAACTTGAGGTGTGAACCTTTCCTCAAGTTTTGCACTCATAAAATAGATTTACACCTTTAGAGATTTGATCTCTCTTGGTGCTTGATAAATCTAGAGTAAATATGGATCTAGGTTGGTTCAGTAGTTTTTTTCATTATAATTATTTTCTATTAAATTATATTTAAAAAATAAATTTATGCATTGGAAGTAAAATTGTAATAAGGGAAATTGTCACTTCTTAGTTTTGGTTAATTATGATTATTAATATTTATAACAATTATTGTTTCAATAATTAGGCAGTCTACTTTGGAATAATTCTTCCAGAAATTTAAATTACTTATTAAGTGAGTGGTAGGGATTTAATCTCCATAAAATATTTTAGAATGTTCAAAGTAGTATACACAAATTAATAGTTGAGATTTATCTCCAAAGTAGTTATTCCTTTTTACCTTTCTAATTAAATTGATTAATTAAAAAAATGCTAGATGAACAAGTGTCATATGAAATGAGTTATGGATTTTTGGGCACGTGGTATTGATAAGCCATGATATTAACCCATTGTATTGTAACAATCTATTTACAAATTAAAAATATCTATGGTAAAGTGAGGGTAAATGTTCATGGTTAAGAATCTTGTTACATGTTTCTCTAAATGTATATACATTTAACTTATAGATCAATTATTTTTATAACTAATAATAATAAAGTTATAATTTAGTTAGTTTTTATTATTTTTTAATTTTAGCATGAAGTGTGTGTTTTTGTATTGATTCCTATTATATATTGATGTTTATCATCATTTTTGGCTATTTAATTTATATAATTGTACTAGTAAATAAATACATATAAATTGATAAATACTATGAGAGTAAAAATATTTCAATAAATATTATTCATTCTATATTGTATTAAAAATGACAAGGTCATACACATACATTGTCATTTTTATTGTGCATTGTACCTGGGGTTTTGTGTTCTGTCTAAGCATAGGAGAGTCTTTCATTATTCCATGGAATTTTAGAGTATTGTGTTTTATGGTGCTAGGTTGTTGGGAGTTTGTCATCCCACCTGATAATTTGGTGGTTTGTGAACCATTGGTTTAGAAATTCAACAATGACATAGTGGGTTTTTGGTTTGGTTGTCAAGGTGGTGTGTCCAGTCCCTTTTCTTCTTTTTTTGAAGGATGTGGTATTTCAATAGTTGTCGAAAGTGTTTCTTATCTGTGATGTTGATGCCTCCCATACAACAAATCTGTGGTAGATGGGGTGGAGGTGGTAATTACACTTTGAGGTAGAGAAGGGTTCGTCCCTTTATGTATGATTCAACTACTACCTTCTTCAATACAATCCCTATAGAGATAAGAAAGGAAATTCAAGTGTTGGAGAGTTAAGATGGGGTGGATTTCTAATACCATTCAAATTCTGAGTTGGTTGTTGAAGGTTCAAAGTGGGTTCGTGACCCTGGGAAAACCAGGAGTAGGAAGAAAAAAATGATGAATTCACTTGCTTTACATCAGCAAATGTTAACCTTGTTGTAGCTGGTCCTCAATGATCAGGCACTTAGTATTTAGCTCAAAAATCAAAGTTCTAAGAATGGCTCGAACCCTGAACGACCATGTTTGTCTCAGAAAAACGATCCTAACGCAACTTGTTTCACTGAAACCGAGTTCGTATGAGGAAGTTATTGAGTTCTGTTCACTTTGCTAAACAGGTGAAATTTGCAAAAAAAAATGGCCAGTCACTGCACAGTCAACATTTCGTACTGCTAACGTGGCAAGTGACTAGGCAGGGTCAATTTGGTCAACATTCAATCACATTTTCACAAGTGGAGTACTTTTATTCAGTTTCAGGTGTTGATGTGGCACAGTGTGATTGGTTAGTTTTGTACTAATGAGAGAATGCCACGTGGCAAGCCCAGAGGCCGCCATGTGGCACCTCCCAACAACCTAGGTAGACTCAACAGTGGAGCAAATTTTATTGGAGGTGTCGGGGTTCAACCCCGCGATCTCCCTCCCTAGACCAAAGCCTTATACCAACTTCTCTACCAGTTGTTGCTTACCCCTATAATGGAACATACACATTTAATGATCCAGGTGGATATTGGTGGCCACCCGCTAATTCCACTTGGAGCCCTATCAATGCTTCTTTCAGTTTTTCAGTTTCCTTAATTATAGCATAGTTTACTATTTTTAGCAGTTTTTCGGGTCCTAAACTTCCAGAGCCGTTTTGAGGCCCTAAACGACGTTTTTTGGAAAATCTACTGCCAATGATTTTTTTGTCAAAAAATCATCTTTTTCATCGTAGTTGTCGAAGAGATCTTTCCAATGGGCTATCATGCGTGTCAAACAGAGATAATATGACCAATTCGCGACCCCGGGAAGTTGGTTGTCCAACTCACCCCAACGGGGCCCACAAACTCTTGGTGTTACATCTCCTCGGGTTAGGGTTTTGGTTGTTTAGGGTTTTATCTTATTGTTCAATAATAAAAAGGCCCTTGAGCCTCATTGTAAGACAGTTCAGAGGCATGTAGCCACCACATCTCTTCTCAGAGATAAGCTACCATCGCCCTAGCTGGTTTATTTCCATGTATGTTTGTAAGCATATTTTAGTATTTTACAGTAATGAAATGAAGTATTATTTCCGCTGCATATCTATCTTTATGGTTATCTCTGTATTTTATTGCGTTCTTATTTAAATTTGGATCATTTAAATTATAACGGTTATTGGTATGGCGGCTAGGGGAGGGCCAGCCTGCAGGCCAACCCTCCCCATGTGATCGCAACAAACGTTACCGTAAACGGTTTTGGAGGTGGCACCATAAACCCATAACTGTGACAGTCACTACAACATGTGAACGTAGTTGCAGTTACACCAAATGGTTATCTCATCTGGTGGCTCCAAAAATGTTAATGCAACTATTAAGCATGTGAACAGACCACAATTACACCAAACAGCCTAAGCCAAAGGCTCCATAAACGTTAACGCCGACAGTTAGTGCCATGTGAACGGATTCGACAGCTACGATGGAGGTTAACTAACCCAACAGAGAAAGTGACACTACCACGACAAGTGACCCTCTGACGAGACTGCCAGCGGTTTCAGGGAACAGTCAACCTAATCCGCGTGATTAGCGCTAATCGCTCCAGTTAAACCCAATTTATATTTAGTTAATCTGGAGTTTAAAATGGCGGTGTTTTAGCAAACTCCGACAATTTTGGCCCCAACCCCAATTTTAGCGGCCCTAACTAGATTTTTTCAGATTTAGAGGAGCTTTTCAAGGGAAAAACTATCAGAGGTATAACTGGAGAAATTTTCAACCAAATTGAGCTCAGGAAAAGATGATCCTAGCTAATTTCAACATTTTGAACACATTGGTGCAGGTATCAAGAGCAGTATAGCTTTGTAAACAACATTTTTTCCTTATTGAGATAATACAGAGGCCCAAGCCATGGAAGCTGGACTAAGGAGATGTAGCTCAGGAGGGGTGAACTCCTTCATCAAAACAATGTGTTAATGTGTCTCTTTAATGGTTTTTTTTTACTTTGAATGTCTGTTGTTCAGTACTTGTTTTTGAAGCTATTTTGTTCATATCTGTCACATAAAACTTGATGAAATTTACATGCTTCAATCACCAAACAACCTAAGGAAATATATGCACAGGAAGCAATGAACAAGCACGTGTTTATAAATCTGTAATTGAAATTAGGACAACAAAACTAACATTCAATAATAGATCAAGTTGGTATTAGAGCAAAGGTTTATTTGCTTGACTGCTTGAGTTTTGTGCAATTAGGGTTTTAATGGTTGCAAAATTGTGATGCTTACAAGGTTAAAGTTGCAGAGAGGAGAAGGGCAACTATTGGTTGCAAATCCTGAGGTTATGCCCAGAAGAAGGAAAGCCACATGGCCACAATCTCCACCACCCAAAGTTCCAATTCCAGTTGCACTTGAAACTCCTCAAGTTTTTCCTTCGACTGAGATGGAAGAGGTACAAGCAGTACCAGTTTCTGAGCTTGAATCCACAACCATTATGTCTGGAGAAAGAGAGCTCGAAGGTCCTTCTTCAGAAGAGCAAGAATTCAAGAAAGCTTTCTTCACTTTAACTGAGATGGTTAAAGTCCTCTATAAAGAGAGGAACACTAGAATGGTTGGAGAGAGTTCTAAACCTCCACATGGAGAAGGAATCTCAAGAGACAAAAAAGATGATAAGAAGGATTCCAAGGGTAATGGTGGAAATCCACCCCCATCTCCACTATCTTCATCATCTTCCGCATCATATTCATCATCTCACACAGCATCATCTTCCACTACCACCACTGAAACTGTCCATACTCATTCAAAAACCCTAAAAGGAAAAACTCCCTTACTCAAACTGGGCATTAAATTTGAAATTCCCATGTACAATGAAGAGGTGTATGTAGAAAAGTTAGACAATTGGATTCAAAAATTGGAGGTATATTGCAGAATTCAAAACCTTCAAGAAGATGACATAAGGATCCAGTTGGATTATTTGAGGCTAGAAGGAGAAACATTAGTCTGGTGGGAAGAAAAGACTCACGAGTAAATGTGAATTCATGGTAAGATATCCATTTATTGGGTTGAATTTGTTTATGCAATTAAAATATAATTTTACACTTTAGCCTATATGCAAAAAGCCATTATGAGTTGACAGAATTTTAGGCAGCTTAAAGGCCAAACAGTTCAAGACTATACACAGGAGTTTAGAAAGAGGGCTTTGTTTTTAGGAGTAAATTTGAATTCCCATGATACACTGTTGAAATATATTGGGGGTTTACATTACGATTTGAAACATACTATCCTTATGTTCAATCCAAGAAATTTGGATGAGGTTTGTGTGCAAGCCACGCACCTTGAAGCAAGGGGAAAGAACATTCAGGAAGAGGGTAGTAAGAAGAAGCCTTTCAAGGGTAAGGAGAAAGAGAAGGGAGGAAAATGGAAGGAAAAGAAAAATGCAAGTGTGAAGAAATAAGGGGAGAAAACCATATGCCAACATTGTTCCAAATATTGGCATGATGAAGCCCACTGCTGGAAATTACATCCCGAACTAAGGCCCAAGAAATAAAACAATAAGGGAAAACAAAAGACGACCGCTACCACACAACGTGACCTTGGTTCAGATTCTGGTGATGAGACCAAGATTTCATCCATGGTCACAAAAGGGAAAGAAGTTGTTGCAAGAACTAGTTCCTCACACAGTCAAAGCAACACTCCAAATGAAGAATCAAGAATAGATATGTTTCATGTAAGGGTGATTTCAAATCATACAAAGATTGATGCATTATTCGATAATGGTTCAAAATCAAACTTAATTTCAGAAGACTTGGTCAAAAATCTCAACCTTGAAACTATACCTCATCATCAACCATATCCACTGGGTTGGATAGTTAACAATGCAAACTTACAAGTTAGAAGGAAGTGTTTGTTCAAGTTCACCATTAATGAAAAGTTCATTAATGAAGTTGAGTTAGATGTAGTTCCAGTTGACATCTCAGGAATCATTTTTGGTAGTCATTATTTTTATGATAGGAAAGTTGTATTTTATCGCCATGAAAACAAATAATTATTGCTCAAGAATGGGGTGGAGTACATTGTGAGAGCCCATCGCAAAAAGCTGAACATTTCTTTGGTTAATGCAGGGGAGATGAAGAGACTAGTAAATGTAAGTAAACATTTTTTGCTTCTCATGATCAAGAAAAAGAATGGTATAGATTATGAATCCTTTGAAGGTTATGATAAAAAATTGAAATCTGATTTGTTTGATGTGGTAAGCAAGCATGGAGAGATGTTTCAGGAACCAAATGGGTTACCTCCCAAGAGGGGAATTCAGCATGAGATACAGTTGCAGCAGGATGTTCCACTTCCAATCATTAGCATGTATTGCATGTCGATTATGGAGAGCATGGAAATCAAGAAACAAATTCAAGAATTTCTGAACAAAGGTATCATATGCCCATCTACTTCGCCATGTGGTTTGCCCATTGTTTTGGTGCCAAAGAAGGATGGAACTTGGCACATGTGTGTGGATTTTCGTGCACTGAACAAAATCACGATAAAGAATCGTTATCCACTCCAAAGAGTTGATGATTTTCTTGATCAGTTGAGGTATGCAAAGTATTTCAATAAGTTAAATTTACGAAGTGGTTATCATCAAGTTAGAATAGCTGAAGAGGACATTTGGAAAACAACATTTAAAACTAAACAAGGATTGTTTGAGTGGCTTGTTATGCTTTTTGGTCTTACAAATGCTCCAGCTACTTTCATGAGAGTTATGAATGATGTATTGAGACCATTTCTAGATGACTTTGTCATTGTGTACTTAGATGATCTACTCATATTCAACAAATCTAGAGATGAACATGTCATGCATGTAAACAAAGTACTTGATGTCTTGAGAAAAGAACAACTGTTTTTAAAGATGTCAAAATGTGAATTTGACAAGGCTTCTTTAGTGTATTTGGGACACATTTTTGGAGGAGGTGAGCTGAAGATAGACCCCTCTAAAGTTGAGGTCATTCTGAATTGGCCCAAGCCCAATATAGTTACAGAGGTAAGAAGATTTTTATGGGTAGCACAATATTGGAGAAAGTTTATTGCTAATTTTTCTTCCATTGCATCTCCATTACAAGCATTGACAAGTGTCAAGAAAGTTTTCCATTGGGGAGATGTACAAAAGAAATCGTTTAATTCTTTGAAGCAAAAGATTAGTTCAACACTAGTATTGGCACTTTCGGATCTTAGACAACCATTTGAGATTCAAATGGATGTTAGTGATTATGTCATGGGAGTAGTTCTTATGCAGCATGGTAAGCCCATTTCATTTCATTCTAAAATTTTTAATGGAGTTGTTGTTAGTGTCAGTCTTTGCAGCCTTCCTCCAGTTATCAAACATGCTCTTACAAAGTGATTTTAAGGTGTCAAGGTCAAATTTTATCATTTCAGTGAGTCTTCAAGCAAAATTTAGTCACTAGGTATTAGGCCTAGGGTTTGCTTTTACTCCTTTCGAAGTTGTCCAAATGTCAGTCCATGTAACCATTCAGCTGAGTGCACCATCATTAAGAGGGTTTTCATCATCATGTCAAGTTCCACTGGGTCATTTTACACCTTGTTAATGCTTCAGTTGCGCCTAGGTAAGGTTCATTTCCCTCTCCTAGGGTTTTGAAGGAAATTTCTCTTGGATGGTCAAATCATTAACAAAACTTGTATCCTGATGGTCATGCACCTTCCCCTATCCTTAATGCACCTTATTAAACACTTCCCATCACTGAGATCCCCCAAATTCCTCATTTTCGCACAAACCCTAGTTTCTTGCTACAACTTGACAATTTTCTAGGTTGGGCCTGTGTTTAGCCCTTTTGGACCCCTTCCCCTCACTCAATATTTGAAATTCCACTTTCCTCTGCTTCCTAACATCCCTCCATACTTTCAAAAATTTTCTCAAGAATTTAGAAGCCCCTTATCCCCTTCATTTCGCTTCATTTCAACAAATCCCATGTTCCACACATCGGGGTAGGTTTTACTCAAACGATGTTTCTGAGCAAGAAAAGATGAATTTTGGAAAGAGAGGTTTTTGCCCAAAATATGCCAAGGAAGAAAAAAATCTTTCACTTTTTACACAGGTGTCATGGTTTTAGAGAAATGTCAAAAATACAGTTGCCCTGGGAGAATTGATGCACCTCTGAAGTGACCTTGGGAAAATCAAGTTTCCTCCTAGCTTGGTTCACAAAATGAATTTCTTGATAAGTCAAATGATAACTAGACACAAATATATTTCCAATGAGCTATCATGAGCTCAATTTGGAGTTGAGGAAGACCTTCAAAAGTTGACTGCAACAGCACTCTGCCTTTAGGCAGCCTCATTTTGCACATTTTGACTAGTCTTGGGAGATTTGATTTTTTACTAGGAAAATGAACTCTAGATTGAAAACTTCTAGTTGGGTTGGAAAGTAGACTCAAATACCTTTCCAACGAGCTATCCTACACCCAATGTGGACACCAGGAAGGCCTCCAAAAGTGTCCTGTAAAAAGCAATATGCATTGGGCAACTGGCGCGGCGCATTGGGCTGTAATTTCCAGTGCAAATTTACACTGGAGCGATGCAATGGGTTTGTGGCGCGGCGCATTGGGCTGCAATTTCCAGTGCAAATTTACACTGGAGCGGCGCAATGGGTTTGTGGCGCGGCGCATAGAGATGGAAGACTGATTTCACTCACAAACTCACCCAAATTGCAAAATTTTCTCAATCTTCTTGTGTTCAAGTAAGTTAACATTTCTCCCATGACCAATGAATGAGTTACCTTGGTGTTTATGGTGATTTAGTGAGAAATTTTTCAAACCCTACCTCCTTGCAATTTTTCCTCAAAGGTAATTGCTGCCTAGGGTTTTTATTGACTGTTTAGCCATCAAGTCCACCTTTCTACTCCCTTGCTTCATTTTCCCTCATTTCCCTATTCCTTAAACTCACGTATCCCTAAATTCACTAATCCCATATCCCAATTCCCATTTCCCAAAGTCCCAAATACAAATTCCCAAACCCTAGTCCTATACTAAAAGTTCCCAAATTGTTCTCTAATTCCCTATTCCCTTAACTAAACCCTACCCCAACAGTCCCTAAATTTCTCATTATTTCCACCCTCCACAGTCCCACATATCACTCTTTCCCTTGGTGGCAAAAGTCAAAACACATCACAACTCACCTACTTCTCATCAAGAAACCATCCAAGAGCAGCAGGCGGACATCAAGGCCTTGTCCCTCAACTTGGAGAGGGATAAGTGGATTATAAAATACCTGGAGCAGAGAAATAAGTAGCTTGAATATCAGCAAGCAATCATGGAGTTACAAAACATTCGGGAGAATCGCCAAGCTGCCCAAAGGAGGAGGGGGGAGCTCACTTCACTTGAGAAAGAGATCAATGCCGATTGGGAGTCTTGGCTTGAGAGAGACAAAATCCACTTAGAGATATTGTTGGAGAAGGCCAACAAGGAGAAAAACATATTAAGGAACATGGCATATCATTACTTGGCGAGAAACAAAGTGTGCAAGGCAAGAATCAAGAGCTTGAAAGCAAAGTTGAAGAAGAGATCGAGGAGGCAAAAAGCGCAAGATAAACTTTAGATCTTGGCTGAGGCTTCCTTGGCCCAACACAACACTTGATGGAGAGCACTTAGCCCAAATTTCAAAAAATTTGGAACACTTTTTCATTTTTGAAAATTTTGGGCTAAAACACAGAAATTTCTGCTCTATGCGCCGCGCCACGTGACGCTCGCTTTTGCTAAGAGCCTCCAAATCATAAAAAATTAGCATTTTTGGATTCGGCATGAAAAATTATGCTTTCCTACCTATGGCCAAGAAATTTGGGCAGGTTTTGAGCCCTCAAAGAGGTCAAAAGCACTCAAAAAAGGACCTCACTGCCCCTATTTTGACACACAGGAAGCAGTGTTGGGATAATGGACTTATGGAGGGTCAAATGGAGGCCAAATTTAAAAAATCCACTTGGGTTGGAAAGTAGACAAGCAGACCTTTCCAACAAGGACACTTGGAGCTAATTTGGACACCGTAAAGGCCTCCAAAAGTGGGTCCAAACAGGCGGTAAACATAGAGAATCAGGCGCGACGCAAGAGGAAAAATTGCCAGTTTGACCAAGTTTTGCTCTGTTTTTCACCCAGCTTTGTTTAGTTTGACTTTTTTACTTTCCTAATGGCAAATTTGTGATGTAATTTGATGAAAATTGATGAATCATGATGTAAATATGTTAAATTTTCACTTTTATAGGTAGATTCATCAGTTTAAAGGTTGTTTGAAACTGAATGAATCAATTCCCTTGTTTCTAGAGGCATGTTGTTATGTTGCCTAGTTTCAATTCTCAGTTTAGAATTAGTTGAAATAGCTCCTAAACATGTGTGCTCGACCCCTAGAGGCAAGGATGAACTATGTTTGTCTATATTATGTTGTTTTTCAGTCATTAGCATGGTTGGACTCTTGAGAAAGAAAAGAACTTCATTGTACACTCATAATTTCATTTTGGCTAAGGAAATGAGACCAAGATTTGTAGCGCTCTTTGGGATCCATGTGGCAATTTGTCTTGGTAAAGTGCTTTTCTCTGTAATTGTGAATTTGCTTTATGTGTTATGTATGCCATTCTCTATGTTGTTTCTTCTGAGCTAAACAAACAAGAGTGTAAGTAGAATCCATTGAAATTGCAATGCTCTACTTGAAGTTTGCTTTAGTTATTTCATGTTTTCAGCTGTTTGGGGAGGATCCATGATTTCTCTTGCCCTCTTAAACACCTCACCTGTCTTTTCCTTCCATCCAATTCGATTTTAAGTGTCAAAAACAATTGCCTACCTTGCCCCATTGAGATCTCTGCAGGACTGAGCCTCAATCCCCGCACCCAAAAGCCATCTTTCCATCTGAGCCAACAAAATCATCATTTTATCAAATCAAACTCTCTTGCACATATACCTAGCCTAAGATCAGAAGATATTTCAGTCATCTCAAGCCCTCATCGATCATAATTTGCTGAGATTGACCTGGAGAGAGCCCTCTCCTGACCTGGTAGGGCTAGCTACCAGGCTGAGCATGGTTTGATGTTGGCCTTGGATCCTACCTTTTCAGCCTGAGGTAAATCTAGGCACTAACATAGTGGCGACCATACTGGAGAAGAAAGTTTATTTTCATTGTTTGGCTTTGTAGACTATAGACGGAGCCTGAAGTTAGCTAGGTAGCCTTCGAAACACTTTTGCTTTGCATTAGCGCACGTAGATAAAAGCTACTTCAGTCAATCTCCGGTCTAGTCTTATAAGTTGAACATCTGACTTGCAAATTGCCCTAGTAACATGTATCAAGTTTAGATCTGATTGTTGACGGTGGACAACGATCAGACATTGGAAAGGCTAAAATCATTCACCTGGCGACTCTAAATTA
Source organism: Pinus tabuliformis (assembly GCA_031772625.1). Lineage (NCBI taxonomy): Eukaryota > Viridiplantae > Streptophyta > Pinopsida > Pinales > Pinaceae > Pinus > Pinus tabuliformis. Next base: position 663,133,129 of record CM062813.1, read on the forward strand.
GTTTTGAGATCAGATCCAAAGACTGCACTGGAGGATGATCCTGACCAGCAGAAACATGAAAGGACAATATGGAAAGATCATGTATTCAAGTTGGAATTTCATCCAAGACATTTTGTTCTTTGTTCTAAATTATTTCTTCTCTTTTCCTGAGAATGTCAAGAAGGCTTTGCAAAGTATATTGTATTTGGGAAAAGATCCTCGGCCTGCATTTGATTCCTTCCCTTTGAAGATTGTAAATACCAAAGATTTGCGTGCCTTTGAGCTTGATCAAGATCCTTTTTCTGAAGCTTGTGATAACCGTCTTCAAAATGATGAGCCTCAAGAGACCAAGATTGATTCTACTCCTTTTGTACATACCCCTATACCTTGTAAAATTCCAGATCGATACAAGCCTCTGATTTTACCTCCTATATCCCATGCTTTCCCTAAAAATCATGACCTATATCTACCAAGATTTGATGGTGAACACGACAATATCACTGCTGAGAGACATGTACTGAATTTTGAGTCCTTCCTTGACCTTTTTAAAGTTGATGAAGAAGATGTCAGTATAAGGCTTTTTGCTCTTTCTTTGCAAGGCAAAGTCAAGAGTTGGTTCAAAACCCTGCCTGATGCGAGCATCTCAGATTTCCAGCAGTTCGTCAAAGTTTTCCTCGACAGGTGGGTGGTCAGACAGAACCCTTTTGTGAATATAGAAGAGAATAACCAGCTGAAAAGATTGCCGAGGGAGACAGTACAATAGTTTTCAGCCAGATTTAACCGAGTTTATTATTCGATGCTAGTTCATATAAGACCTCCTCTTAGATATGCTCTCTTGCACTACCCGGGTGCCTTTGATACGGAAATGGAGTTTTAGCTGAGAGAAAGGAATCTTAAAACACTTGAAGAGACGCAAAACAGTGCAGTAGATGTAGAGGCTCATTTGCTAATCCGAAGGGCAAAGTTGAAGGAAGAAGAGATGAAAAACATAGATCCGGAGGAATCGAGATCTATAGAGGTAAAGCTTGACATTTTGGCAAGTGCAGTGGAAGAGATGATGCAAAGAATCACCACAAAGAATGAGTATAGTGTTCAATCCCATGGCTCGTTGATTGAAGAAGAACAAGTTACTGATCCAAAACATCTTATTTCTTATCCTAGTTGTCATAGATCTGATAATGATTATTTTGTAGATCATCTTGGAGAAGAGAGATCTGTTGATATGACATGTATGCTTGATGATGTGTTTTATACTGACGATTTTCCTCAGTTTGATCAGTATGATGATGATTATGTTCTCCAAACAGAAGCTAATCTTGCAAACGAATCAACAGCTAGTTTGTGGGAGGAAGAAGTTCACTTTCAGCGGCTCGAATACAGTGCTCGAAAGTGCAGCAAATTTTGAAGTAAGTGAAGGATCTTTGCCTTTTTGTTTTGCTTTGTTTCAGTTCATCAGAGACAACATTCATGCAATCAGAAGTCAATCGTCGATAAGTCTTGATCTGAAACTTTTTGAGGGCAATGAAAACCTTGTTCAAGACTTCTCATATCCAGATTTGCAGCCCCCGAATTCCATTGATTGTCAAGTTGCAAATGAAGACTTGGAAGCTGGCACATATGATCAGATGATTCTGTACCTTTTTGTTTTGAATCATTTCAGTTTTTGAAGGGAAATTTGCATAGTATATCTTCAAATGAGCAGCCTGTAGAAAATCATGTAATCTCATCAGAAACAATAGAAAATGGGTTGCAGCAGTCTTTTCATGTTTTTCACGATCCAATAGTTGATGTGTTGGATGATGTCTGCAGTCAAAGCCCTTCTCCATTGACTACATGTGAGCTTGAAATGTGTATTGATACAAACTTGATCCGGCAGTCGGTTTCTTTGTCATTTTCAGCAGGAGTCTCGTCACAAAGCTCAGATCAAAGTTTGCATTCATGGTATGAAGAGAAGAGAAGTAATCCATTGGATGAGCTAAGTCCCAGTGTGCATGAATTTCGAGATCCTTATGCAGTGTTTTTGGAGGCAGATAGAGAATCCATAGTATTCAACGGATCTGTTCACAAGTTTTCATGGGAGTTGCCTTTCAGTAGTTCTCTCTTGTTGTTCATAAGCAAGCACTTGTGGAGAATTCAAACAATAGCTGGAATACTTACTTGGTTGCATTGGTTGTTTCATTTCACTTGATCAGGTGATGAATGGAACTGTTAGAGTAGGTTTTGATGAATAAGCTTTATTTTGAGCATTATTTTCCAGTTTGTCGATTGTGTTTAATTATCGAGTCAATTTTTAGTTGAGTGAGAGTCAATTTGTGTTGTCGAGTCATCAGTTTTCAATCATTAATTTCAACTTGAGTTTTTGACTCCATTGCCCAATGGATGAAGGCACTTGTCTGCTCTTCCAAAGGTCTGTAGTTCTTGGCACCTCCAAGGAGCTACCATCCCCATTGGAGCCAATGTTAGTGTCAGTATTTGCAGCCTTCCTCCAATGATCAAGCATGCTCTTACAAAGTGATTTTAAGATGTCAAGGTCAAATTTTGTCATTTCAGTGAGTCTTCAAGTAAAATTTAGTCACTAGGTATTAGGCCTAGGGTTTGCCTTTACTCCTTTCAAAGTTGTCCAAATGTCAGTCCATGTCACCATTCAGCTGAGTGCACCATCATTCAGAGGGTTTTCATCATCATGTCAAGTTCCATTGGGTCATTTTACACCTTGTTCATGCTTCAGTTGCGCCTACGTAAGGTTCATTTCCCTCTCCTAGGGTTTTTAAGGCAATTTCTCTTGGATGGTCAAATCATCAGCAAACTTGTATCCTGATGTTCATGCACCTTCCCCTATCCTTAATGCACCTTATTAAACACTTCCCATCATTGAGATCCCCCAAATTACTCATTTTCGCACAAACCCTAGTTTCTTGCTACAACTTGACAATTTTCTAGGTTGGGCCTGTGTTTAGCCCTTTTGGACCCCTTCCCCTCACTCAATCTTTGAAATTACACTTTACTCTGCTTCCTATCATCCCTCCTTATTTCCAAAAATTTTCTCAAGAATTTAGAAGCCCCTTATCCCCTTCATTTCGCTTCATTTCAACAAATCCCCTGTTCCACACATCGGGGTAGGTTTTACTCAAACGATGTTTCTGAGCAAGAAAAGATGAATTTTAGAAAACTGAGAGAGGTTTTTGTCCAAAATATGCCAAGGAAGAAAAAAATCTTTCACTTTTTACACAAGTTTCATGGTTTTAGAGAAATGTCAAAAATACAGTTGCCTCGGGAGAATTGATGCACCTCTAAAGCGACCTTGGGAAAATCAAGTTTTCTCCTAGCTTGGTTGGCCAAATGACTTTCTTGATAAGTCAAATGATAACTAGACACAAAACTATTTCCAATGAGCTATCATGAGCTCAATTTAGAGTTGAGTAAGACCTTCAAAAGTTGACTGCAACAGCACTCTGCCTTTAGGCAGCCTCATTTTACACATTTTGACCAGTCTTGGGCAATTTGATTTTTGACTAGGAAAATAAACTCCAAATTGAAAAATTATAGTTGGTTGGAAAGTAGACTCAAATACCTTTCCAACGAGCTATCCAACGCCCAATTTGGACATCGGGAAGGCCTCCAAAAGTCTCTTGCAAAAAGCGCTATGCATTGGGAAACTGGCGCGACGCATTGGGCTGCAATTTCCAGTGCAAATTTACACTGGCGCGGCGCATAGAGAAGGCGCAGCGCATTGGGTTTGTGGCACGGTGCATAGAGCTGGAAGCCTGATTTCACTCACAAACTCTCCCAAATTGCAAAATTTTCTCAATATTCTTGTGTTCAAGTAAGTTAACATTTCTCCCATGACCAATGAATGAGTTACCTTGGTGTTTATGGTGATTTAGTGAGAAATTTTTCAAACCCTACCTCCTTGCAATTTTTCCTCAAAGGTAATTGCTGCCTAGGGTTTGTATTGACTGTTTAGCCATCAAGTCCACCTTTCTACTCCCTTGCTCCATTTTCCCTCATTTCCCTATTCCTTAAACTCACGTATCCCTAAATTCACTAATCCCATATCCCAATTCCCATTTCCCAAAGTCCCAAATACAAATTCCTAAAACCTAGTCCTATACTAAAAGTTCCCAAATTTTTCTATAATTCCCTATTCCCTTAACTAAACCCTACCCCAACAGTCCCTAAATCCCTCATTGTTTCCACCCTCCACAGTCCCACATATCACTCTTTCCCTTGGTGGAAAAAGTCAAAACACATCACAGCTCACCTACTTCTCATCAAGAAACCATCCAAGAGCAGTAGGTGGACATCAAGGCCTTGTCCCTCAACTTGGAGAGGGCTAAGTGGATTATAAAATACCTGGAGCAGAGAAATAAGCAACTTGAAGATCAGCAAGCAATCATGGAGTTACAAAACATTCGGGAGAATCGCCAAGCTGCCCAAAGGAGGAGGGTGGAGCTCACTTCACTTGAGCAAGAGATCAATGCCGATTGGGAGTCTTGGCTTGAGAGAGCCAACATCCACTTAGAGAGATTGTTGGAGAAGGCCAACAAGGAGAAAAACATATTGAGGAACATGGCATATCATTACTTGGCGAGAAACAAAGTGTGCAAGGCAAGAATCAGGAGCTTGAAAGCAAAGTTGAAGAAGAGATCGAGGAGGCAAAAAGCGCAAGATAAAATTTAGATCTTGGCTGAGGCTTCCTTGGCCCAACACAACACTTGATGGAGAGCACTCAGCCCAAATTTCAAAAAATTTGGGACACTTTTTGCATTTTTAAAATTTTTGGGCTAAAACACAGAAATTTCTGCTCTATGCGTCACGCCACATGGTGCTCGCTTTTGCTAGGAGCCTCCAAATCACAAAAACTTAGCATTTTTGGATTTGGCATGAAAAAATATGCTTGCCTACCTATGGCCAAGAAATTTGGGCAGGTTTTGAGCCCTCAAAAAGGTCAAAAACACTCAAAAAATGACCTCACTGCCCCTATTTTGACACACAGGAAGCAGTGTTGGGAGAATGGACTTTTGGAGGGGAAAATGGAGGAAAAATTGAAAAATTCCACTTGGGTTGGAAAGTAGACATGTAGAAATTTCTAACAAGAACACTTGGAGCTAATTTGGACAAAGGGAAGGCCTCCAAAAGTGAGTCCAAACAGGCATGATGCATAGAGAATCACGCGCAGCGCATAGAGGAAAAATTGCCAGTTTGACCAAGTTTTGCTTTGTTTTTCGCCTAGCTTTGTCTAGTTTGACTTTTTCACTTTCCTAATGGAAAATTTGTGATTTAATTTGATGAAAATTGATGGATCATGATGTAAATATGTTAAATTTTCACTTGTAGAGGTAGATTCACCAGTTTAAAGGTTGTTTGAAACTGAATGAATTAGTTCCCTTGTTTCTAGAGGCATGTTGTTATGCTGCCTAGTTTCTAGTTCTCAGTTTAGAATTAGTTGAAACAACTCCTAAACATGTGTGTTCGACCCCTAGAGGAAAGGATGAGCTATGTTTGTCTATATTATGTTGTTTTTTAGTCATTAGCATGGTTGGACTATTGAGAAAGAAAAGAACTTCATTACACTCATAATTTCATTTTGGCTAAGGAAATGAGACCAGGATTTGCAACACTCTTTGGGATCCATGTGGCAATTTGTCTTGGTACAATGCTTTTCTCTGTAATTTTGAATTTTCTTTATGTGTTATGTATGTCGTTCTCTATCTTGTTTCTTCTAAGCTAAACAAACAAGATTGTAAGTAGAATCCATTGAAATTGCAATGCTCTACTTGAAGTTTGCTTTAGTTATTTGATGTTTTCAGCTATTTGGGGAGGATCCATGATTGCTCTTGCCCTCTTCAACACCTCACCTGTCTTTTCCTTCCATCCAATTCGATTTTAAGTGCCAAAAGCAATTGCCTACCTTGCCCCATTGAGATCTCTGTAGGACTGAGCCTCAATCCTCGCACCCAAAAGCCATCTTTCCATCTGAGCCAACAAAATCATCATTTTATCAAATCAAACTCTCTTGCACATATACCTAGCCTAAGATCAGAAGATATTTCAGTCATCTCAAGCCCTCATCGATCATAATTTGCTGAGATTGACCCGGAGAGATCCCTCTCTAGACCTGGTAGGGCTAGCTACCAGGCTGAGCGTGGTTTGATGTTGGCCCTGGATCCTACCTTTTCAGCCTGAGGTAAATCTAGGCACTAACAGCTGTAAGTAACTATCTCACTTACGACAAAGAAATTTACGCATTGGTACAAAGTGTTAAGAAATGGAAACACTACTTGACGGGGAAAGAGACCATTATCCATACCAACCATCAAGCATTGCAATATTTACAGCCACAGTCAAATTTGCAGCAGTCATGACATTTTAGATGGATGGGTTTTCTACAACAATTTCATTTGGTTATCAGGTACAAAAAGGGAATCTACAATAAGGTAGCTGATGTGCTTCAAGACCTATTGTAAATTCATCTGTTATACTCAAGAATAATAATGTTTTGCATGAAAGTTACATTGAACAATATGCAAATGATAGTGACTTTCAAGATGTGTATGCAAGCTTGAGTCAAGGAAACCAAATTGAAGAGTTGGACTATCATGTACATAAGATTTTGTTGTATCATTTGGGCAAGCTATGTATTCCACAGGGAGAAAGAAACACTTCATTGATTGTTGGACACTTTGGTGTAGGCAAGAGAGTAGAGAATCTACAAAGGTATTGTTATTGGCCATTCATGTTTGATAATTTTCTCGTTTCATAAGAGGATGTTCTTTGTGTGCAAAAAGCCTAGGAATAGGAAACTTGGATTGTACACTCCACTTCCCGTACCTTTACGTCCATGGGAGAGTATCTCAATGGATTTTGTAGGATGTATTCCATTGTCAAAGAAAGGTCATGATTACTTGTATTTAGTTGTAGATAGGTTCAGCAAAATGTTCATATTAACACCATGTAAAAGGAAAATTACAGTTGAAAAAAAACTCATATTTTCTTCCAAAACATTTGGATTCTTTTTGGTCTTCCTACTTCTATTGTAAGTGATCGAGATTCTCGATTTGTTGGGAATTTTTGGTCAAATTTGTGGGACATGATGGACACAATGTTGAAGAAGAGTACAACCTTTCATCTGCAAACATATGGACAAACTGAGGTGGTCAACAGAACAATCATTCATCTTCTTAGAAGATATTGCAGCAAACATCCCAAGTTATGGGATGAACAGTTGCATTACATACAACATGCATACAATAGGGCAAATCATTCTTCCACAAACACATCGCCATTTGAGGCATGTTATGAGTACCTTCCAAGATCGTTGTTGGACTTCATCTTTGATAAATATGTCATCATTGATGGTCACAATGACATCGATAAGGCAAGGAATTTCATAGAGAAAATTTAGTTGATACATCATACAGTGCAAGAACAACTTGAGAAAGTAATGCAGCTACAAGGAAGGCATGAAAAACACTGGGTTGAGCATAAATTTAAAGTTGGCGACGAAGTTTGGTTATATATTAGCAAAGAGATACATCAAGGGGAAGGTAAAAATCTTAAGCCAATCTGTTATCATCCTTTTAAAATTCTGGAAAAGATTGGTAATAATGCATTTAAGCTTGATTTGCCTCCTTAAATGCAAATATACTCTGTTGTTAATGTTGAGAATTTGAGATTATTTGAGCCTCCTTTCATTAACGATCAAGGAGAGCATTTTTAGCTTCCATCAATAGATGATTTATCACCAGAATATCCTGATGAACTTCAGCAGGATCTCATACTTGATAGAAGAACCATGACTTCGAAAAGAGGGGATGTCGAATACCTTAGAGTGGGACTCAAGGGAAAAAAGCCTTCTAAAGCCAATTGGTTGTAGGTTGAGAGGGTGAGGGAGTTGTACCCTCACCTTTTGAAAAATTGATAGTATCTTTTGGGGTCCAAAAGGATTCTAGTGGGGAGGAATGATCAGGGACTCAGTATTTAGCTCAAAAATAAAAGTTCTCAGAATGCCTAGAAACCTGAACGACCACGTCTGTCTCAGAAAAAAGATCCTAACGCAACTCATTTCACTGAAAACCGAGTTCGTATGAGGAAAATATTGAGCTTTGTTCGCTTTTATAAACAGGTAAAATTTGCAAAAAAATGCCCAGTCACTGCACAATGAGCAGTTTGTATTGCTGACGTGGTCAATGACTAGGTATGGTAAATTTGGTCAACATTCAATCATAGTTTGAAAAGTGGTGTACTTTATTGGGTTTTAGGTGGTGTTGTAGCACAGTGTGATTGGTCAGTTTTGGACCAATTAGAGAATGCCACGTGGCAAGACTGGAGGCTGCCATGTGGCACCTCCCAATAGCCTAGGAAAACTCAACAGTGGAGAAATTTTTTATTGGAGGTGCCTAGGTTTGACCCTGCGACCTCCCTCCGCAGACCAAAGCCTTCTACCAACTCCACTACCAGTTGTTGCTTACCCCTATAGTGGAGAATACACATTTAAACTGTAACAGTTATTGGTATGGTGGTTAGGGGAGGGCCAACCTGTAGGCTAGCCCTCCCCATGTGATCGCAACAAACGTTACTGTAAATGATTTTGGAGGTGGCACGATAAACCCATAGCCGCGATAGTCACTGCAACATGTGAACGTAGTTGCGATTACACCAAACGGTTATCTCATCCGGCGGCTCCACAAATGTTAATGCAATGGTTAAGCATGTGAACAGACCATGGTTACACCAAACGGTTTAGGCCACCGGCTCCATAAACCTTATCTCCGATAATTAGCACCATGTGAACGAATTCGACGGCTACGATGGAGGTTAACTAACCTGGCAAAGAATGCGACACTAACCATGACATGTGATCCTTCGGGAAATAGTTAGCCTAATCCGCATGATTAGCGCTAATCACTCCAGTTAAACCCGACTTATATTTAATTAATCTAGAGTTTAAAATGGCGGTGTTTTAGTAGACTCTGAAAATTTTGGCGCCAACTCCAATTTTAGCGGCCCTAACTGGAGTTTTTCAGATTTGGAGGAGCTTTTTAAGGTAAAAACTGTCAGAGGCATAATTGGAGAAATTTTCGACCAAATTGAGCTTAGGAAAAAGGTGTTCCTAGATAATTCCGACATTTTGAACACATTGGTGCAGGTATCAAGAGCAGTAGAGCTTTGTAAACAACATTTTTTCCTTATTGAGCTAATACAGAGGCCCAAGCCATAGAAGCCGGACCAAGGAGATGTAGCCCAAGAGGGGTGAACTCCTTCATTAAAACACTATGTTAAAGTGTCTCTTTGATGGTTTTCTGTACTTTAAATGTTTGTTGTTCGGTACTTGTTTTGGAAGCTATTTTTTTCATATCTGTCACATAAAACTTGATTTAATTTACCTGTTTCAATCACCAAACAACCTATAAGGAAATATATGCATAGGAAGCAATGAACAAGCACATGTTTATAAATATGTAATTGAAATTAGCACAACAAAACTAACATTCAATAACAGATCACTCAAAGACAAGAAGATGCAGATTATGATGTTTACACCTTATTAAAGGATATTAAACGAATGCTTTGCAATCAAATATTTTGTCTGTATAGCCTTGATTCTCATTTGGGCCATGTAGAGGGCTATATAGTGAGTAATTCTGACACTGTAGATCTTATGGATTCCTTGGGTTCTAATGTTCAGGCACTGACCACAATTTCCTCTTCAGGCCCCGATTAGTGTTGGTGGGCTATCATGTCTTTTGAAGTTTATTTTGGTTGGTATCTAGTATGAAAAGCAAGGTATGGATTCTTGAATTTCTTTTGGTGTAGACATAAGTTTATTTATAGTTGAATTGATGGATAATTTTTTTTTTCATCCGGGTGCTTGTTTTATGGTAAATTGCTTGTTTCTTGTTCTCATCTTCGGTGAGATTGTGGATAAGTTGGCCCTTATATGGTTTTTGTTTCACATGAAGTCTCTTTGGGATCTCTATTCATTTTATTCTCTGGGCTATGTACTTGGAGTGTGATGATATTCTTGGTGGTACTTATGCATGGTGGCATGTTTGTATCAATTCAACTTGGCTCAAGCACACTTGGAAATCATGGTTTATTGTGTTGACTATGCTTTGTTCTTGTATAAAGGCAATTTTCTTTGTGGTATGTTTACTTTCTAGTTTATATGTTATGTGCTCAGTTAGTAGTTGTTAATGATGGCTTGCGTACATTTTTAATCTATGTATGATTTGTTGAATGGACCCTATATTTAGACCATGTCCTTATGCTTGGTAAGCTGGTTTGAGTGATTTGTTAGGTAATTTATGGTGGTGGAGCTTTGTAATTGGTAATCTGGGGGCATGTTGGTTTATGACATATATTGTTGGGTGTGATATGTATGGAAATCCATGTAAGCTTATTTTGATTATGAAATACAATTACCTTAATTTACCGGAAAAACAAAAGATAAAAAAACACGACAAGATCAAGTTTTTTTCTAAAACCATCCATTAAAAAGATAAATAATCTATTTGAATTATTTTTCTTGGTGAAGAGTTAGATAGTACTTTGGGAATTTGTGAGATGCGAGAATTAGTTATAATAAAATGAGTATATATTTTATTGTGCAATTTAGTTTTACATATAAGTTATTGTGAGTTTTGATAATCAAATAAGTAATATTCCTTTTCTATATAAATTGTAATAATAAAATATGTTATATATTTTCTTTTTATGGTATGTTGGTCTTGTTATACTTGCCAAAAGACAAGGTTATATTGTAATCAGTTTATAGTAAAAAAAAATTATCTCTCAAAATTTTCAAACAATTTATAAAGTTCAATTAATTTTTTTTTTAAATTATAATATCAAATCAAATATTTTGAAAATTAAAAATCAATTTTTAAATTTAAATTTCTTTTTTTCTATTGGTTGTTGTATAAAGTCTTTCTATGAGCCAATTAAATGAAGCAGTGTGCTATAATTAAAGTAGGTGTCATAATAAATTCATTATAGTACAACGGGAACATGATAAAGTTTTAGGTAATTCAGTGATTTTTTAGTAATAGGTTGAGAATTTGCACGAAACATGGATTAAGGATTCAAAAATGATTAAAAAATAGTTTTATATGACATTTATGGAACTCGCATACTATGATTCACTAGTACTCAATGTCTCTGGTTACAATTTCACAAGCATGGACTTTAAACAATTGCCAACATCCACGTTTCTGGAGCATCCAAAGCTAAATTTGACATTAAAGTATAAAATATAGATTTGGCTTGTTGTCAAATATGATTTTCAAAGATATGCCAATTTTTTAAATTTAGATTGTTTTTTTGAAACCATAAATAAATAGATATTGTGGATTTTTATATTTAAATTTTATAAATAAAATCAACATCATACAAACCCGTGAAATATAAACTGAAAAATCTATAACAATTAACATTCGCTTCTAAGAACAAACTATGTTCGTGAAATCCCTCATTTGAAAATGACATTAATCAAATGATACAAATGAAATATCTTTCCACACCACAAATAAAAAGCAATTAACTCCACATTAGTGAAAAAAGAAACTTTTTCCACCCTCATTGTTAGCAAGTTTTTTTGCTTTTTAAAGTCAATTCATTTGTAATTTTATGCAATCTCTGCAAAAGTAGGGGGAACATATTCTACTAGAATGCCTTAGAATGTCATAGTCTATTTGTTAGAGGTTTTCCAACATATTTTTAGGTCTAGTTTTCCCAAATTTGTTAGAATCACATGTTTAAATTGTGAATTCTACAGAGGAAGAGGAAGTTTTTCATAGCGTTGAATTTAAACAACAACAAAAAAATCAAAATTTGACCAAATATTTTTTTGCCCATTCCAACCATATATGCAATTTTAGTACTTTATTGTTTTTACTTTAATTTAGCTATCAAATACTTTTTGCATAAGAAGAATGTACTAAGAAACAACACTGCATACTACACGTGTATTACTGTAAAGTGTTTATTAGTTGATTAAAGATATAATTTGTATTTATTTTAAAAGTTGTATATTTTCCTCTGACCAAAGTAGTGAGACAATGTTTTTTATGTACTACTTGTTCGGTAGCTTCGAATTAGTTATTGAACATGTTTTTTTAATAAAGTGAGTATGTGATTTGCATGTTATTATAATAATTGCACATTTTTTAATGGTAGTAGTCAAATTGTCATATTTGTTTTTTAACTATCACAACCTTCAAGTGTTTCATATTAATTTTTCTCTCTCAACTAAAAACATTTATGAGAGACAAATATAAGCAACTTTGTTGCTAATTTGTTTTTCTTTTATTAATGGCATGTAAGTCTTACTCTTCTTGGATTGATACATAGGAACTAAACTGATTCACATTTATCACATTGTATATTTTTTGGAGGATAAATGTAAATTTTGTGAGGCACAATGGAACAATGGGAGGAGGAGAATGGTAACTGTATATGTGCTAATGGTATTACCATAAGATCTGCACTATTACATAATAATACTTGTTATCACCCCAAGAAACTCTCCTAGGTTGTATCTCAGAGATGCTCGGGAACATTACAAACTCAACATAATGTTGGAAATGGATGAATGGAAGGAATGATGCATATTCAAGCCAGATAACCACTTCTACTATGCTTAACTCCAGACATGGGTGAACACCCCCAGACTACAAGGATTTAGACCACCAATTACTCACAGTTTGAGGATTAGATGAACATGGAGAATACTGACCACACCAGCAGATGCACAAGACCATGTGATGGCCGGCTGCAACTAGTAAAAGAGGTCTGCAAATCTATTTCATAATGCACAGACAGGATGATAGCTCTCTGGCACTAAGTAAACAGAAGCCTACATAACACATTCAATGATACATACTAGAGTCTAACACAGAGGTGGGATGACGGCCAATCTAATGCTAAACATCAAGAGCACATGAAAAATGCATAACAAGCATAGCCTAGAATAGAGTAAAAATGGAAAGTGAGAAATTAATAGCAAAAGAAGCTTGTATTAGCTGAAAATGAAGACCAGACGCTGCAAGTATCAAAGTAGTTACAGTCTCCAGAAATTGAACCTTACATCAAAACTAAAACCATCAACCTTCATTACATTTTCTTTGTGGGTATATATAGAGGTTGATTACAAAAATGCTCTACTATTCTATGTGTGGAGGGGTCATAATGGACTACCAACCACATTAACTATCTAAAATGGGCCTCTGCTATGATCTGCATGTTTTAATGAAAAAATTGACCCTTTCTGCTATTCGGTGGTCCTTCTCTGAGCAGGTGGCGTGAAATATGAATGAAACTCCATAACCATTGAATGCATTTGACTGCTCGAGGCTAGTCCTTTTCTTCTCAGCCATCCTTTCTTGCTAAATGCAGTTGTTGTGGATTAACTACATAAGGTACTGGTAGTTGATCGCCATTGTCCTTTGGGAGCACAGAACAGTCAAATGAGTGTGGACTTCATGGCGGGTGGACAGAGTGAATGGAGGAATGAGGTTGTCCATCGGATTGCGCAAATCGATGGCAGAGATAGCATGACAAGGGCTATCGGGAAGGTGAGGCGGAAGATGATCGCAGGCCGTTGGATCTCGAATGGATGGCGGAGATCTATCGGCGGGAAGAATTAGGCAGAAGCAGGGCAGACGATCGTGAGTCGTTGGATCTCGGGCGGACAGATCCAACGGTGATCGGGCGGATAAGCTACACGGGAGATAGCGAGCGGGGAGTGTGGTTTCGATGGCAGGCGATATTTCCCGCACCGTCGTTGATAGACGGGTGGTAATCGTACAGTGCGGTGCGATCCCATTTATCGTGCGACGCGTGGCGGAGGAAAACTGCTTTCCCCGCGGATTAACGTGCGGGCGTTTTGAAGGAGCGGGGGTTGCGACTGCTGTCGGATCGTGCGGAAAACGATCGGATGTCGGGGAAAAGTTGGTGAACGCGCGCGGTCACATGAATAAGGTTATATGATGGTTTGAGCTCCGCTCTCGGGGTTAAGAGCATGATATGGATTTTAACGAGTGACCCGGGAAATGGAGGTGAAAGGGAGACAAATGAGGTGAAGGGGAAGGTTAAAGTGACCAGTAAGGATCTCCTTTCAGCAAAACCAAGAACGAAGTCCACCTCAGCTCCTCGAACTGTAGCAGAGCCAACAATATTAATATTGGAGACTTGTGATTAATTTTCCATTACTCATTAAGTAATGTTATAACATATAATATATGTTACTTGTCATTTTACATCATACAGATAATTGTTAAAATTCTTCACATATTTGTAATGCATTTAACAATAGTTATCCTTACTAAATATAACAAAATTTGAAATAAAATTTAATTAAAATTCATAATTTTAATGAGATAAGAATAAAGTACACCATATTATTTAATGTGAATGGTAATTTTCTATTTAATATAGACTAGTTTTTACTATCAACACACACTTGAGCTATTTGCATATCATATTGCCTATAAAATAAATGTTTTCCATAAGATTTGGATTGTAATAGAGATTGATGCAATGGGTGGTTTTATGTTCCCTTTTGTAAAACAAATACCTATATTTATCCACTATTGGTTTTTGAAAATCCTTTAGGAATTTACCTAATGGGATTCATGATAAATTTTGAATCCATCTCCATAAAGCAAAGGATCAAGTGATTGAAGACCGAACTCTTGTGTTGATGTGTAAGCATGCATTTCAAATTAATTGGAAGATTCATTACATTACAAGTAACATTTTCCTTCCTAACCATTCTTCATATAGACGTCTTTGACGAGTCCATCTTGTTAGGCACAATGCTAAAGTAAGTTCTTGTATTCTTCTTTTAAATCAATATATGGGCATACAATATATATGACAGCAATTTGCATTGTAATTACTATGCGCTATTTAAACCACCCACAACAATTCCACTCTAGTTGGATAAATGGTGTCCCTATGCTTGTCATAATGAAATACAATCATTACACCTTGCAAAGAGGTTGTTCTTTATGATCACAATAACTAGAAATTGATTTCTTATTACTTTGTTAAAGTTAGATTATGAAAATGGAGAAAGACCATATCGGTCCATTGAATGTCCCTGTCACCCATTTTCCAAAGTGAATCCTAAGTCATGTTTGATGGAATAATCTAATAGATTCCCTTATTCCATCTTGTAATATCGAAAACATTAAACGTGGAGCCCTATATAAATTTTCTCCACAATTTTATTAGTCCCTGCCATCTGGCAATGGCCAGGGACTATAGCAATCGAAAAGATGGAATTTAGCATTAATTTCACCTACTTACCATTACAAATGACAAGCGACTATTATGAATAACCAAACTTTTAAAGAAAAATTAGTTTAATAGTCTTATTTAGCCTCTTCCCGAGGCGGGAGGGGCTAAAACATAGGTTATATTCTTTTTTCCGTCGGCATTTGGAATTTTTGCATAGCAGAGTAAACTAATGCCACGCATTAGTTTAAAACATTAAGTGTTATACTGAATTAAATTAAACCTATAGCAACTGAATTGAATTGACCCTAAGCTCATAAGCTTCACGGCAAGGTCGGCAAGGTCAGAGACTTGGCATGTCCATCTGCAAAGGCTTCTGTCTAGTGCGCCTGTCGCCTGCCACGTACCACCGCTTCAATCTAGGTGCCATTCCATAAACTGGAACAGTTGTCCCTTTCACCAGATTGCATAAGAGAGTTTTCCATAAGCCAAAGTCCTTGAGTCTTCGGAGTTCCTGAGTCTTCTGCATCATAATGGAGTCCAGTCCCTGAGTCTTTTGAATGATAATGAAGATGAGCTATGATGAGCCAATTCTTCTGCGTCAGTTCTTCTTCATGATAATGAAGATAAGCTATGATGAGCCAGTCTGCGGCTTGAAACTTGGAACAATAGAGCAACAAGTAAGAAACAATTTTTCATTCTTTGTTGTCGTTTCATGCAAAATCAATTTCCATTATGAAACAAAAAAACTCACCTTTGTGTAGGTTGTGCAGGCTGGCTAGATTGATGGCTTGAAGAATAACCATGCCATGCAAAGACAAGCAATAATGTCGTGCAAAGATAAGCAATGAGAGAGCGATGTAACATTCAACTTCCAGTGATGCTCTACAGGAAAAAGTTGAGGCCTCCTGTAGAGCAACTTGCAATGGCGGTTTGTTTTTGGCTAACACTTATCTTTCTGTTTTGTATTCCACGTTTTTGGTAGTTGGCTTTGTTCTTGGTGGGTGCTTATCACAAAAGGAAGCGGTCCCAACCAATCCAGACTTGACGAAAGAAACCGACGAAGGAAGAAGCTTGGCACAGGATTAACAGTCTTTCTGGATTAACAGTCTTTCTGGATTCACTAGCCGCAACAAGTTTCCCTCCTGTATTCAATCCATAAAGCAATGAGTGATTGTATCTATTAGAGACAACGATCCATTCAGCAGGAGAAGAGGGGGCAGTTGGGAGCGGAAATGCACTCGACCAAAGGTTAGGTTTCTATTTCTTGTCAATTGACTTAAAAAAAACATTTACTTAAATATTTTTAACACCATAAACCTCAATTATATAATATCATTTCAATTTATAGATAATTTAAACTCAATACAATTAACACAAAGCCTGGTATACATGTTTCTGGAATAAAACTCTTTGCAATCTAAAATCAAATTTGCATTGCAGATTATACAATTTTAAACAAGTGAATACTGTAAGAATTGACCTGACTCGCTATTAATTAGTAAGGAGAAATGCAGGTCGAGAGAAATCGAATTGGAGTTGTTTTTACATATATAAGACTCATTTCAAAGATTCTATTCGTACGGTTCAATGCGGGAGAGAGATAAACAATCTGGCGAGGAATCTTATAGCTCGAAGATCGTACCAAGTTGCCGGTTGCTAATACTCTGATGAAGCGCTCCATCGTTTGGCTGTAATCCTATGGGCTGTTGGAGCAATTGAGGCCACCAACGCATCTACTGACCTGCATTATGAAAGCATACAAAAACAAAGACCAAGAACGTTTCTTCCAATGGTAAAGGAGGTTTCAGAAGCATATGCCGCTCCCATCTGGTTTTATTTTGACATTGCTGCAGCTGATGACACCTTCGGGGCGCGTACTGAGCCTCCATGGGCGTGGCTGGTGCAGCAGACGACACCTTCGTTGCGGGTACTGAGGCTTCAAGGGTGTGGCTTTAGACAAGCGTCTATCAACGTGTTTAGGGTCACCTTCCACACGTCTTCCTTCAGTACAAGCTGAGCGTCAGGAGCAAGCAAGACAACATCTGTCAAAATGCATGTAAGCGAAGTTGTTATTATAAATAATTGAAACTTACATTTATATTATATATTAAATTGTTTATAAAATTTTGTTTTCCCCTTTTTCATATATTTTCATTGTTTGAGCGTTCTAATGCTACTCCTTGCCTCCTTTCTCATAACAGGTTTACGCGCGATTTCTTCCCTTCTAAAAGGCCTCTTCCTCCTTTACTAAATCGGGTGTGGTTTCATCAATTTTCTCCACAAAATCCCTGAGGTTCTCTTAATTTTTTCGAGGGTTGGCTTTTTATAGTGTTATCTACAGTTAATATCAGTGAAGGGCCTTTAGATCCGAAGGTATTATGGGGCAGCAATCTCTGATATACAGTTTTGTCGCGAGGGTCACCGTGGTGCTTGCGGAGTACACGGATTTCAAAGGCAATTTTACAAGTATTGCTGCTCAGTGCCTGCAAAAGCTTCCCACCAGCAACAAGAAGTTCACATACAATTGCGATAATCATACCTTCTTCCGACCTTCTGTTCTTTGGGAAAACTGAAGGAAATTGTCTCTAATGTATCCAAAATTCAAATACAAAGATTTATACTCTACTATCTTCCTTTTTCCTTTTCATCAGAAGAGATGGGTTTCTTAGTCATTAAGGCTTTCTTTGGATTATATTAAAAAAAAGGCAGTGGGAAAATCTCCAGAATTGTGTAACACCTTAGTCATGGATTTCCTGAACTTTGTTGGGTGACACCAAAGTCGAATGAAGGTCCTTGTGCAACCACAGATGGGCGATGGAAGCGTTGGCCAATTAATTCTTGTGTTCTTGATACAAATAATTGGGAACAAATTACTTATTTAATCTCAAGGTTTGTAAAACGTGAGTATGGACTAATAATAGAGGATTTTCTCCTTTTTCTTGCTCCAGGTTAAACTTAGTTCTGTCTGAGGTTATCGTTAAACGTAACATATTACTCCAACTGTATTTTAGGTACCTGGTTTTCTATTGAACTCCTTTCATTCTATTGTAGGGTATGTCCGACCTGGAGATGATATTCACTGGCCTATTACGTTCATAGCCAAAGTATGGAATAGCTTTATCTTTGTTTATATGTTAGTTCTTAGTTGATTCGGTCAACACTCAACTCCATTGATTTATACAGTAGTGTTTACGGTGTATTTTTTATATTCAATATATATATATATATATATATATATAGACTACCGGTGTTTAAATTCACATATAAACATTGTATAGGTATCTTCTTTATAGCCATATAAACCAAAACACCAAATTGGTATTTTCTGAGTTTTCTATCTCTTGAGTTCTGTAAGTAAAAATGTTTTAAATTCCTGCCAATAATGCAAATATACTTCTTTTAGCTACTTCTCAAACTTAAATCTCTCTTTCTAATATAGCTTCTCAGTCTTTTTCTCATACAAGTTACATAGTCATGGTTTTCAATGTATATGATTTTTTCTTCTATCTTTGCATGGTTACTTAGGAATATATTTCTTTTCTTTTCTACACAATCAAGGTATATTACAATAAAGTCCTGGACTGAGTCAACCAGACTTTGCTGGAGGTCCCAAGGATTCAATAGATGGCTGCACATACATTGAGCTCAGGATACCACGAGAAGCATTTGGTTCCCACATTGAATTACATACAACAAATTTTGCTTTATGCATATGTGTCTTTGAATTGCAAGTTGCATAATGACCGAATAAGAAACATGTTCAGAGCATGTGATTTATTATCATTTTCTGTACTGTAGAATTCACTGCCAACTGCATGATGAAACCCCTAAGAGCATGGGGTCAACTCTTTTTCAGATCTGGTTTTTAGAATTCTTTCATGATTTACATGCCAAGTCTTTTATATGGTCTGTATGTTTATGCTTTCCTTTTTACTGAGTCTGTATTGCGACAGAGAGCTTGCTCCTATGCTTGTGACACTTTCAAATCCAAGGGCTGCATTGCAAAATCCTCGTTGTCTCGTTGCAAAGTTCTCTCATCTAATTAATCCATGGTTGATCCATGTATTCCAGTTTATTGGGTTCCACTTCAGTTTCAACTCTTTGCTCCAAGACTTTTCTATTGCGACAGAGAGCTTGCTCCTACGCTTGTGACACTTTCAAATCCAAGGGCTGCATTGCAAAATCCTCGTTGTCTCGTTGCAAAGTTCTCTCATCTAATTAATCCATGGTTGATCCATGTATTCCAGTTTATTGGGTTCCACTTCAGTTTCAACTCTTTGCTCCAAGTTTCAACTTGTGTTACATAATCAGTGCGAATTTCCTCTTGTATTCAACGTTTTCTTGATTCCTTGGTGACTTCTGCAATCAAGGTCAGTCATCGGACAAGCATGAGAAGGGAAGGGACTTAAATCTGCTCAGGAAGCAACTGTGGCACTTTCTCAACATCTAGTTCGGGTAAAGGCGTTCTCTGCAAAAGTGTTCCCAATTCAGTTTGACAGAATATATTATATTATTTTCGTGACTTACCTACTCAATGCAGGTGCAGGTGCATTCTTAGGCTGAACTTAATGCAGGGACTTGCTGCCTTGCAGCTACCCTTGTTAATACTAGCTATTGTTGCAATCATATTACATATAGATGTTTGTAATCAATTATTACCATTCATCACCTTCAAGTCACGATTTTTAAATATTTCATAGTGGTAAAAGTGCCTCTTTTTATTTCATTATCTTAAAACCATGGATTTTGATAAACATCTAATGTGTTAAAATTCATCTAAGTAAAGTTATTTTATTTATATCTCCTTGTATGGAAATAGGGTATGTCAAGACAAAATATTTAATAATAGAACTATTATTGACTTTTTCAAAGAATGAACTTTCATCAAATGTTTTTATATGTTTTTTACTAGAATTCCTTTTATAAAATTCACACATCCTTAGGTTTTTCAACATATTGTATAAATTTATTGTCACAATTTTATGTCAATAGAATCCACATTACGCATAGGCAGATGCAAAAAATTCAAAAGACATGAATCTATTACTTCCCAAGAGTTGATCTTAATTTCCTTTGCAATTTTATTTAATATGATTTCTAAAGAGGCATCACTAATGTTAAGTAAGTGGTTCACATACCATCTCTAGAGAGAACCTTCTAATATGCAAAATTTCTCACATTGGATGTGTTGGAACCTAAGATTATGTTTATCCATCACACTTATGGAGCTTCTAGAGATAGTCAGTTGAAGGATCAACTAATGGGTGATATTCAGTCAAGTAGTTGACCTGCAAAATAATTGATAAAACTATATAACAGGTCATTCCTCCTCTTCTAAAACTTTCCTCACCTGTATGGATTCATTATAAAAAAATAATTGATTCTGTAGTTGACTAAGTGGTCGACAGTTTAGTTGAGTGGTCAACTTGCAAAGGAGTCGACTGAGTGGTTGAATGAGTCGAATAATTGGATGTTCAAGTGAACTTGAGCAGCCGATTAGCTAATGATAATTATGTCAACTACAACAGTCAACTAGCTAATAAAACAAAAATTTCCTAAAAATGGTTGTAACTACCAACACTTATTTGTGGAAAGAATCTTCCACAATTCAAAGAAGTTTGTAAGAATTTTACACTGTAAATAAAGGACCTTATGGGTCAAATAGTGTATTTTACATGAATTAAGAATATGATTGTTAAGCTAATAATGCATTTTGATGTTATGATCAAAATGCACTGTGATTAAGTGTTGTAACAATGTCTTTAGACACCACCCATCATTTTGGAGCATAATTAATCTTCTCTTTATTTCTTTATATTCTTTTTTCCATCCCCTATTCTTGGGTTACCTCAATCCCAAACATAGTATCAAATCTATTGGTTTTGACTTAGACCTATTGTCTTCAAATTGTGTTATTTCAAATCTTATAATGATTGGTTTTGAGCTTCTTGATTTTTCGACTGGAATTTAATTTAGAATATATCAAGTCTATTAGAAATATGAATATGGATTCCAAGATTGATCCTATTATCTTGGATGGATAGAGTTATGTTATTTGCGACACCAGATATGGAAACCATACTGAAGAGAAAAGGGGTGTTGTAGTATATCAAGACCACTATTCCAAATCCAAAGGATGACTAGATGAATTTTGTCTTAATGAAAAGAAAGAGGAATTTTTCGGGTAATCATGACTTATATTACTTGAGATATTAAAATTTAATATGAACATGATCAATTGTCCTCATGATTTCTAAAGAAGCTAAAGTTGTTGTTTGAAAAAGTCAATGAAATTAAGTCATGCAGTTGAAGAAAGAGTTGATCTATCTTGATCCCCATTCATTTGAAAGGATTGAGGACTCTTTGGTTCATGTCAAAGATCTATAGTTAAATTTGGGCCAATTCTGGAATAATTTTCCAAAGAAAGACAAAAAAGTTATTCAACCAGTCCTGATGAATGTACGGACACCTTTTGATGTGTTATATTCCTTATTTTATACCAACTAGAGACTGTGTAAGGAAGATGGTAATAATTGCATCTTCTACACATTATGTAATTGTTGATCAAGGACCAACAAAGGTTACTTGATGAATGGAATCTTTGTAGTAAAAACCAAGCTTACTTTCTCAAAGGAAAGGAAAACTTGAATCAGAAGGAGAGAGGAAAGCAGGATGGAATGCCTCGACTAGAAAGCTAAATGGAAGGGTGATGAGTCAACATAAACCATGAAGAATCAAAAGTAGAAGACATGTCACTATTCTGGAAAGTACAAGCATGTGGAGAAAACTTTCTAGAATAATTGTGGTGATCTAGGGGAGAAGGTTAGGAAACTTGAAGGAATTAACACATTGGCTGAGAGAATGACCAATTGCTTAGCTGAAATCTTCACCTTCTCATTTGGAACTCAATGATTTCCTTCTCATACCACGTAACATGATTAGGGTAGTGTTGATGTTGCTGGATTCCGCCAACATGTAATGGGATCTCCCCAAGGTGAATTCCCAATTAGACCTCACATCGTTTGGTTTAGAAGTCCCATCCAGGCATACAGTCCGACCACCGTTGGAAAGGTTTCAAAGGTATGCCTTGGTTACACACGCGCGCGAGAGATCACAACACCTCTTTGGGTAGAAAGTATGTAGGCATTGTGAGAAACCCAATGTAAGGTGCACGAGGGAACATCCATGGTTGGTAAAAGGAAAATGAGCCTCTAGTTAGAAAAGTAGTAGTACTATCCTAAAGGGGAAACCAAGAAGGAAGAGAAAGGGTTGTTGAAAGAATAACATCACTTATTCAATAATAAATATAGGTAAGAAACGAAGCAGTTCATTAATTTAGTATGTAACTGAAGCAACATATATCATAAACATAACAAGAAGAGTCCTACTATATCTGCAATACATGTATGAAGAAGTGTCAGCTCATAGAGCTTATGATTAAGAGTGAAATATCCCAAGTACATTGTTACATGAATGAAACACTATATTCAATAGTGGAACATGAAGCCACAACTTTCTTCTCCAAAGAATGATCTATCTCCTATGCACTACAAGAGAAGCCAAGGCAAGACTCCAAGAATCCAATCCCTTAGCTTGAGTTATGAGGAGTTATTTATAACAAATGACAATGACCTTTGAGCTTCCTCATGACTCTTCAACTCCTATGACTTTGCATATTCTATACATAACTTATTACATTCAATATTTCGCTATTCACATTCCACATGTGTCTCTTGGGCTTCATTACATAAAATTTATTACAAAAGAAAAGTTATATATGAGATAGTGGCTATATAAGCAAAAAATGATAATGGGACAAAGTCTCAACAAATTGATAAGTCATTTGCTTCCTCATGGATCTCATTTGTAATGTGTGTGTGCCATGCTATGAACTTCATTAAGATGGATTTGACCCAAACTGGTAAGTCTCCCACATAATGCATCTTCACCTCCAATGCCTTCCTCAATATGGACTTGGAGCTTGACTGTACATTATTCCATAGCCATGAAATTTTCATATGAGCTTTGACTGGTGCAATGGTGTATTGTAGAATAATGTCTCTGATGACTTCCAAACCTTCAACAATGTAAAATTTGAAACAGGAACCCATACTGTTACCCGTTTTGTTGAGATAGCAAAAAAGTGACCCGATTTCGAAAAGGGGTTATGCAGAACACACATGTGTTTTTTAAAGCTTAGTTTTTGGCACTATAATTTTTTTTGTACATTGCGTTTTATAATGGTCGTGTTTTTTATGTTGATTTAAAAACGTGGTAATTATGCACCAGACCCTTTTTTTAAAAGGTTTTTTTTTTTTATTTATTAATTTATTTATTTTCTAATGTATGAAATGTAAATAATTATTTTGTAAACTCAATAATTTTTGAAGTGGTCTTTTTCTTCATATTTTCTTGTTTTTATTTTAATTTTATTTTTTAAGTAGTGAGGTTTTTATTGTTTCACATATTTAAAGAGGAAGGTTGATATTTTGAATTTTCGATATTCTACATATTTATACATTGTTAATTAATTTTTCAATCCACAAGAAATAATTGTTTCTAAAAAACAATATTTTCTAACAATTGACATAAAAATAGACATTTTTAACATAAATATGATTTAAAAACTACACATTTTGATAATTTTTTGCTACAATTGACATGCGAAAATCACAATTTTTATACGAAAATTTTAACTAAAATAGTTAAATAATAGTTTTTTTATGAATTTCATGTCAAAAAAATAATAATAATCACTTTTTTTTATAATAATGGTTAACTTAAAAATTAATGCGAAAATCACATATTACAAATATTGAACGCATAACAACCTTAATTGAGTGTATATTCTTCTCATAAAAATGTCAAAGTCAAAACGTTGCAAGTATAACTACTTAATAGTTACAAAAATGATCTTGATTTCCAAGCATAACTTAAATTTAATCAACAATGTCACGTAATCCAAACTCTTCGTCCTCTAGAGTTTCATCATTGTTTTCTTCCTCAATATTTTCTGCTTCCTTTTGCTCATTTTCATCTTCTAATGGATCTTTCATGTCTGCCAATCTCCTAATGTATGTTTTTCCAAACATCCCATGTAATGGTGGTTGAGGTTCCTTTGTCTTTTTTGCCGCACGTGATTCACTAAAGTCCCCTTTCTTCAACCCAATTTCTTGCATTGAATCTGGAAGAAATTGAAGAGCATTAATTCTTTGCTCAATGAAATTGCATTGTAATGGATCTTTTTCAATTGCAATGCAATTTCTTCCTTTTTGAAGGCAACATGCTAGTGTTGTACCTAGTTATCAAGCACAAAAGAAATAATGAAGTAAATTAGTACAATGACATATTAATTAAAAAAATAACATATTGAAATTCAATTCTATATAATAAAACTTACCTGAGCCAGAAAATAAATCCAGAACCCAATCTCCTTCATTTGAACATATGTCTATAAGATAGTTAAGCAATAATTGTGGCTTTTGATAAATGTTAACTATCTCTCCTTTTGCTTCTTTGTCTTCATATGTTAGTTTTCTCACAACAGCATCATAACTCAGTATTTGGCTATGACTCTTTCTGTCCACCCGATTAAAAATCATAGACATATTGCTATCATCTTTTGCCCAACTATCAATATGAATGAACTCACAATCATTTATAAATACTTGATCGTCACAGTTAAGAAGATTTGACTTTTGCCTGTAACATGAAATAGTAAAAGTTCGATCAACTTGTACATAAATGAATTTTTCAACATTAATCAAATATACATTTTAAATGTCTTACCATGTAACCTGCATCCTTGAATTTGTTTTCTTTTTGAAGCTTGACAATATCATTGCCAATTGTGTGTCTGAATGAAATGTCAAAAATCTCCATAATGTGATGATGTGACTTCTACAAATCTCGCAACTAGTTTACTAAAAGCTTGATAAGTATAAGGGTCACTATCATAGTCAATATTTGGAATATTGAAACCATGGGGAATATCTGCAATAACTAGGGCATACTCCCTTTTAGGTATGAGTTTAGCAATGTCTTCACAGTCGCCTTGTATTACTTGATATTGAACAATGTCTAGCCCATTCCAAATGAAATGAGTAAGAGTTGGATCAAGTTCAACATTCTTAACACGTTGCTTCCTCAGTCTTTTGGTCTTTATTTTTTCAATAAAAATTTTGAAGCTAGTTGGCGCTCCATTATCATCCTTCTTCATCTTTTATAAAATAAACAAATATATGTGTAAGTTATAAATTAAAAATAGTACACAGATGAATAAAAACGAATGTGTAAATCAAGATACCTTTTTAAATGCAAGATAAAAAGCTTTTAATGTTGATGTAGAACTTGAATCTGGATAGTTGCGTACGACATCATACCAACTATCTTCATTCAACAATTTAACCATTTGTTCTTGAATTTTCATGTAAACTTTGTGACTATATAGATAAAGTAACCAAAAGTCAATATAATGATATGTATAACAAATACTACCAAGAACAATATGTTTTATATAAAAGAAAATTACAATCTAGAAATAAATAAAAATAATTCAACAAACTTACTTTTGAAATTCCTCAGACATTTCCTCCAATGATAATTCCCCTGACTTCACACGAGATAATATTGTTTTGACAATTTTTTCATCTTTCACTCCTTGCATTGCTCTCCAAGGTGTGATAGTCATATCTTCTGGAAGCTGCTTCAAGTCAGGACCTAATTTACTGCCGCCACATATCAATGGCTTAGACTTTTTAACCTTCTGGTTTTTAATGCCAATGTTTTCCCACATGCTAAAAATCTCATCAATCAAGTTCCAAACATCTCTAGTTCTAAGTGCCGATTGGAAAATGTTATCAACACCTCTGAATATATCACTAGGAGGGTTGCATTTTCCACCTTTTGAATTGGGTTTCTCTTCAATTTTATAGCCTATTTCCATACAACATTCCCTTCAGAAATCTGCAGTAACATTTATCCTATCCCCACCACATTTTTCTTGAAATTCACTATAAATAAATCTAACCCTTTGGATGAAAGTCATAGACATCCTATATTCATTATCTGAATTATGATCCCATGCCAATAAATTTGCTTTTGTATCCGATAAACCAACATAAATGATACATTTCATTGTTTCAAAATGTGGGTTATTGGGATATTCCTCCATCAATTGTCTTTGAGCTTCTACAGAATGGTTCCCCCCAAGCACATAATAATTGTATTCAAAACATTTTGACTTATCAAATTCTTCTTTGTTGGGAACTTGAACTGGATCAACAAGAAGCAAATAATTAACCACATGAGCATATGGATTATACCTCATCAATGTCTTCAAGTTGTGAACATGCAGATGGTGTGGCTTTCTGACTTGATATTGACATTGTCCTTCACTTGCATTATAGGTTTGTTTGACATTAAGCTGAAATGTACGACCACCATCAATTAAGTTTTTCTTTGTCAAATTTTGTCGAATGGCATTTTGTTTTGTTTTGATAATGACATCCTCTAAATCAGCTCCTGGTGTAATGATTTCTCTGCTTTCTTTTGAAGTTTCACTAGGTTCTTGACTGTTGGTAATGACTACTTCAAAATCTTCAACTTTACTTTTCTTCGTCATAACATTCTCAACATATTTATTTTTGGGCGTTGTTACTTTTGGTATTTTACGGCTCTTCTCAATTCCAATGTCATCTTCAGTAACGGCAACATATGCTTCACTGTCAGTTTCAACTTCATTGCCCTCAAAAGTAACTTGTTTACCCTTGCTAGATTTATCCACTAGAGGCCTTTTTTTCTGATCCTTTGGATGTAGTTTTGTAGCATCATCAATTACTACATTTTGCTTGTTTTCCATATCTTCTTCTGACACTGAGTAAAAACTGCTGACAACTTTCATGATATCATGCTCTATGAAATGAATGCCTCCCAACCTAATTGAACAGCTTTCAACAAAATTCTGCCAAACAAAATATCATATGTCAATAAAAACAAAATTAAAAAATATAGCGAGACACTTTCAAGAAAACAAAATACAAATATAAATGACAATACTTACGATGTTTTGTTTCATCTCATTTACGATTTGTTTACACAACTTTGTAGATACATCTCTCGTGTCATACAATGAATATGTTAGTTGATATTTAATCCTTTCATGTGACTTGGGAGCTTTTGTAAGTATGTAAACAAATTCAGTGTTTGGTACCGAACACATATCTATGACTCTTCCCATTAGCTCAAAAATTCCATTTTCATTCGGTATATCAATATATAGATATATGTTCACACTTTGGCTTTCTCTTTCTTTCACATACCATATTCTTGATGGGAATTTCACCTCTTTTGAATTTTTCCAGTCTGAAATCATCTTCTTATCATTTGAGGCACTTGAAAGATTTGTAGCCATGAGCTCAGGTGGAGTTCGTTCACCAATATTTTTTGAAGATGCACCTTTAAGTGTCTTTGGTCCAGACATATTCACAGAAATCTTATTTGATGCCATTTTCCTGAAAAATAGAAACACAAATTAGTAAACAATGAAAACATATTAACTTATATCCACAACGAAAATATATCCTAAATTTTTAATTTGTATAATCAGATAATTGAAATTAAAAAAATATTAACACTAAGAAATGGAAGAAGCCCACTGACACCACCCTATCCATCCACGGAGTGGCGGGCAATTTCCCCACCATTTACCCCGCACGCCTCCCTACCCCTCTTCCCCCTCAACCGACCCATGCCACCCCACCCTGCAATCGGACGACCATCCAACCACACCATTACCCCCCTTCCACACCTCCCCCCTACCTCGA
The DNA here is from genome assembly GCA_031772625.1 of Pinus tabuliformis. Classification (NCBI taxonomy): domain Eukaryota; kingdom Viridiplantae; phylum Streptophyta; class Pinopsida; order Pinales; family Pinaceae; genus Pinus; species Pinus tabuliformis. The sequence continues at coordinate 663,161,175 of CM062813.1, forward strand.
CGCCACCCCACCCCCCAACCACTTCCCCTCCACACCCCCTTGCACCCCCTAGCCCCCCTACCGGCCCACAACCCTTGTGCCACTTCACCCTCTTCCCCTTCTCCCCAACCCCCAATAGCCTACCCCCTTTCCCCAACCGAGCCACCCCACCCCGCAATCGGACCGCCACCCCAGCCCACCCTTACCCACCTTCCACCTATTCCTCCTACCCCCCTCGCCCCCAACTGAACCACCCTCCCCACAATTGGACGGCCACCCCAGCCCAACCTTAGCGCCCCTTCCCTCTACCCTTAACCCCCCCTCCCCTACCCCCTACCCAGCCCCCTTACCTCACTCCCCCCGGACCCACTCGTCATCCCCCCCTCCTCCCTTGCTCTCACCTCACCCCTCATCCCCCCCCTCTTCCTACCCCTCCTCCTCACTCCCCTTTCCCCCCCACTACCCGCGCCCATCCCCACCCCTGGTTCCCCCTCACTCTACCCTCCCTCACCCATCATCCCTCTCACTCCACTTTGCCTCCCTCTACCCGCCCCCCCCCTCACCCATTATCTGCCCCCCCTCTCACCTCACCCCTCACTCCCCTTTCCCCCCCTCTACCCTACCCCCCTCCTCACCCCTCGTTCCCCCTCACTCTACACCTTCCCCCCTCACCTCACCCTTCATCCCCCCTCTACCCGGCCCCTCCTCACCCCCTTCTCTCTCCCAACCTTCCCCCTCACTCCCTTTTCGCACCCCTCTACCCGACCCCTCCTCTCACCCCTCGTTCCCCCTCACTCTACCCCCCCCTCACCTCACCTTTCATCCCTCCCCCTCACTCCCCTTTCCCCCCCTCTACCTAGCGCTCCCCCCCCCCCACCCCTCATCTCCCTCACCAGGGAAAATTTTAAGAACCCCCCCAAATTTATAAATATAATAAATGGGCGAATCTCCATGGGATATAGGAAAAATGGAAGGCGATTTTATCAATAATATAATATGTATATATAATTTTTTGGCGAATCTCTCACCAGGCATGGAGAATATTTTACTCAATTATAAAATCTTGTAAGATCTTGGCGAGTCTTTCACTAAATAATAAAACTTTGTAAAGTCCTAGTGAATCTTAGCATAGGCTACATGCTGGTTTAATTCCCCCATTTAAATACGCTACATTCCAGGTGAATACCATGGGTCAATACCATGTGCCATTTTAGTGAATACCATGGGTCAATACCATGTGCCATTTTTATTTTTGTTAATTCTAATATTAGGGTTAATAATGACTTTTTGCATGGTATTAATAACAATCTAGTCCATGGTATTTGTCCCATAGTATTTTGGCCATAGGTTTCACGTAAATAACCCATTTTTTGAGTGTTCGTAAATATAAGGTGACTTATGGAGTAAATATAAAAAAATGTTTTATTTGTTTACCATACCTCTCGTTTATTTATATTTTTATTAATTTACCATACCTATTTTACAAATATGGTCTTTGGCCCATAGGATTCACTTAAATAAAACCTCTTTCTTGAGCCTTCCTAAATAGAACGAGGGTTATGGACTAAATATAAAAAGAGGCTTTATTTATTTACGATACGTCTAGTTTATTTATATTTTTATTTATTTACCATACCTTTTGAGTAAGTATAAAAAGACGTTTTATTTATTTACCATACCTCCACTTTACTTATATTTTTATTTGTTTACACCCTTACATGTATATAAGGTGACTTATGGAGTAAATATAAAAAATGTTTTATTTATTTACCATACCTCTCATTTATTTATATTTTTATTAATTTACCATACCTCTTTTATAAATATGGTATTTGGCCCATAGGATTCACTTAAATAAAACCTATTCTTGAAAATGGGCGAATGGATTCACTTAAATAAAACCTATTCTTGAAAATGGGCGAATGGAAGGTTGTAAGTCCTAATTTCAAGGGCTAAATTTACCTTTTTTACCCTCTCCCTTAAAATAAGGTGGGCTATTTGAGGTGATTTGTAAAAATGTACTATGATACAAAATATTCGCCCACTAAAAATTTAAAACCCCTTAATTTCGCCAAAGGGCGAACATTCGCCCCTAAAATTATCCTTGTCCCTCACCCCTCGTTCCCCCCATCACTCTACCTCCTTTCACCCCTCATCCCTCCCCCTCACCTTACCCTTCATCCCCCCCTCACCTCACCCCTCATCTCCCTCACCCCTCGTTCCACCCCTCACTCTACCTCCTTTCACCCTCATCCCTCCCCATCACCTCACCCTTCATCCCCCCCTCTACCTGGGCCCCCCCTCTCACCCCTCGTTCCCCCTCATCCACCCCACTCATTCCCCCCCCCTCTACCCGCCTGCCCCCCTCACCCCTCTTTCCCCTTCACTCTACCCCCCCCCCCCCAACACCCCTGCCCTCCTCCGCCCCTCACCTCATCCCCCCCCCTCAGTGCTCCCCCTCACCCTACCCCTAACCACCCCTCACCCCTCGGCCCTCCCCCTACACCCCCCTCCCTCACCCCACGGCCCTCCACTCCACTCTCCCCCTAAACCCCCCCCGCCTCACCCTACCCTCCGCCCCTCCTAACCCACCCCCTCCACCGCTCCTAACCCACCCCCTCCACCCTACCCTTACCCCCCCCAAACCCTCACCCCTCGGCCCTCCCCCAAACCACCCAAACCCCCCCCCCATCCTACCCCTGCCCCCCCAACTCCTCGACACCCCTCTAACCGCCATCCACCCTCACCCTACCCATACCCCCCAACCCCTTGGCACCCCCCTAACTGCCCCCCACTCTCACCCTACACCTACCCCCAAACCCCTTGGCCCCCTCCCCCAGCCCCCTCACCCTCACCCCTTGGCTCGCCCCCGAACCCCCCCACTTACCCTACGCCTACTACCGACCCCCAACCCCCTAATCCCTCCACTCACCATACCCTTAATCTTCCCCTCCCTTGGCCCCTACTCCTAACCCGCCCCCCTCACCATACCCCTACCCACCCCCCTAAATCCACCCCCCTCAACCCTTGGCCCACCCCCCTAAACCCCCCCCTCACCCCTCGGCCCACCCCTCACCCGCCCCCTAACCCGCCCCCCTCACTGCTCGGCACCCCCCTTACCCGACCCATTCACCCCTCGGCACCCCCCTTACCCACCCCCTCATCCCTCGGCCTGACGCTTACCCGGCCCCCTCACCCTACCCTTACCCGCCCCGCTCACCCCTCGACCCCCCGCCCCTCCCCCCGTCCCCTCACCCTTCCCCGCCCCACTCCCCCGCCTCCCGCTCCCTCCCTCCCCCGCCTCCACCTCCCTCCTGCCTCCCCCACCTCTCGACCTCTGCCCCCTCAAACGGCCACCCGGGCACGCCGGCGAGCCGCCGGGGTGGCGCGGGGAGGCGGCCGCGCCCCACCCCGCACCACCCTAGGCGGGCTGCCGGGGTGGCGCGGGGTGGGGCGCGGCCGCCCACCTCGCGCCACCTCGGCGACCCGCCGGCCCTCCCCGGGTGGCCGTCCGATTCCCGCGCCCCACACCGCGGTGGCCCGCCGGCCCGCTCGGGGTGGCCATTCGATTCCGGGCCGGCGGGCTACCGGGGTGGCGCGGGGTGGGGCGCGGCCGGACGGCCACCTCGGGCAGGTTGGCGGGCCGCCGGGGTGGCGCGGGGTGGGTGGACACGCCCCACCCCGCGCCACCCTGGAGGCCCGGCGACGCGCCGGGGTGGCCGTCCGAGTGGACGGAGGTCGAGACGCGAAGGCGGGGGAGGGAGAGGAGCAGGGGAGAGAAGGAGGCGGAGGCGGAGGGGCGGGGATGGGAGGGGCGACGGAGGGGTGGGTATGGGAGGGGATGGGGGAGGCGGAGGGGCGGTGGAGGGAGGCAGAGGGGTGGGGATGGGGGAGGTGGAGGGGTGGGGTGGGCGGGGAAGGGAAGGGGGGAGGGCCAAGGGGGGGGGGGGAGCGCCGAGGGGTTAAGGGGTAGGGTTGGGGGGGCGGTGGGGTAGGGGTAGGGTAGGGTTGGGGGTGCGGTTCGGTAGGAGTAGGGTAAGGTTAGGGTTGTAAGGGGGGGGTAGGGGTAGGGTTAGAGGGGTGGTGCGGTAGGGGTAAGGTTGGGGGGGAGGGCGAGGGGTTAAGTGGGGGGGGGGGGTAGGAGTAGGGTTAAGGGGGGGGGGGCGAGGGGTTAGGTGTAGGGTTAGGGTTGGGCGGGGGTTGGCGAGGGGTTAGAGGGAGGAGGGGGACAGTAAGGGTTTGGGTCGGGGGGAGTTGGGGGTTGTGGTGGGCGAGGGGGAGTGGGGGTGTAGGGGTAGGGTGTGAGGGGTGGGTTCGGGGAGGGACCAAGGGGGTAGGGGGGGTGACCGAGGGGTGAGGAGGAGGGGCGGTAGAGAGATGGGTGAGGGTAGGTTGGATGGTGAGGGGGAGCGAAAGGAGGGGGGTGAGGGAAGATGGGGTGAGGAGGAGGGGAAGGGTGAGGGGTAGGGGTGGCATGAGGGGTGAGGGGGAGAGGTAGGGGTAGGGACGGGGGAAAACGATGGGTGAGGTGGGCGAGCAGGGAACGGAAGTCGGGGAAATGAGGGGTGAGGTGAGGGGGAGGAGAAGGGGAGTCGGGTAGGGGGCAGGTGGGTGGGTCCAGGGGAGTGAGGTAGGGGGGCCGGGTAGGGGTGAGGGGGTCGTGTGGGGTAGGGAAGTGGGGCGGAAGGGGGGTTGAGGGGTGAGGGGGAAAGGGGTTGTTGAGTTTGGGTAGTGGCCCGGAAGGGTGTGTGGAGGGAGTGGGTGGCCTGCCGATTGCAGGATGGGGTTGCCCTGAGCCCACCATGCTCACGTCGGAAATATTTGTTAATTTGGTTGACAAAAAAATTTAAGTTTATAAAAAAAAATCTAGTAGCCGGTCGATTGCAGGATGGGGTTGCCCTAGGCCCACCATGCTCATGGCAGAAATATTTCTTAATTTGGTTGACAAAAAATTTTAAGTTTAGAAAAAAAATCTACTTCGTTAAACTAATTTAATATGAGAAATTTCAAGGAAAAAAATTTAACTAACCTTTCAATTGCGGGAATTCTTCGTTGAATATGTTGTTGATCCCAATGTAGCTGCTCCACAAATTCGCTCCAAGTCTTTTAACGAACCTCAACAAACCTTGATGTAACGTGAGTAATAGTGATAAAGGAATATATAGGTGAAACTACAGAGATGTTTTACCGTACGGTGAATGTGGGATTAATTAGTTTTAATAAATTTTAACATGCTAATTTTTTTATGGCGATGAATGAAAATATGATAAAGCGAAAATTATGGAATTGTTTTATAGTGGGGTGAATGTGGGATTAACTTGTTTCAAAATGTATTATAAAAATTTAAAAAAACATTCAATTGTTTAGTAAATATTATATACTTTGACTATTAAAATAATTTAGGTAGAAGTTGTAGTTTACAATTTTAACTTTAATGATTTATTTCATAAAAAAAATTAAGTTTACATTTTTCATTAAATTGCATAATAAAATAATGAAGTGAAATAAATCTCACAAACTTTTAGGAGGGAAATATTTTCGCGAAATTTTTTGGGAGGGAAATTTTTGGAGGGAAAATTTCATTCTCTAAGCTATATAATATCTTTAGGAGACTCTCCATTTGTATCATTGAACGTCTTCTATTTGAAAGGGATGGATTGTCCTGATAGTGAAGTTTCGATTTATACAACATCAACATCTTCATCGCGTAACAACTCTATTCATGTGGATGAATATAGCGGGAATTCTTCCACTATGAATAGAAAGTAAATTGTTCCACTTAGTCCTGATCCTAAGGACTATGAGAGCAGCACTGATGAAAGAGGGGATGGAGAATTTGAAATAAATAAAGAGTCACAGATTCCACTTAGTCCGAATTTGAAGGACTATGAAAGCAGTAGTGATGATGAGCTTGATGACAAATCTCAAAAGAATGGAGTCTCACGGTGTCCACTTGGTCCTAATTCTATGGACTATGAAAGCAACAGTGATGAAGAGCAAGATGGTGAAGTTCAAAAGAATGGAGTGTCATGGTGTCCACTCAGTCCTAATTCTAAGGACTATGAGTAGCAGTGATGAAGAGCGTGATAACGAATTTGAAAAGAATGGAGTGTCAAGGTGTCCACTTAGTCCTAATTCTAAGGACTATGAGAGTAGCAGCGATGAAGTGCATGATGATGAATTTCAAAAGTATGGAGTGTCACGGTGTCCAGTTAGTCCTAATTCTAAGGACTATGAGAGAAGCTTTGATGAAGAGCGGGATGATGAATTTCAAAAGTATGGAGTGCCACGGTGTCCAGTTAGTCCTAATTCTAAAGACTATGAGAGAAGCTTTGATGAAGAGCAGGATGATGAATTTCAAAAGTATGGAGTGCCACGGTGTCCAGTTAGTCCTAATTCTAAGGACTATGAGAGAAACTTTGATGAAGAGCGGGATGATGAATTTCAAAAGTATGGAGTGCCACAATGTCCAATTAGTCCTAATTCTAAGGCTATGACAGCAGCAGTGATGAAGAGCGGGATGATGAATTTCAAAGTAATGGAGTGTCACGGTGTCCACTTAGTCCTAATTCTAAGGACTATGAGAGAAATAATGATGAAGAGCGTGATGATGAATTTAAAAAGAATGGAGTGTCACAATGTCCTCTTAGTCCTGATTCTAAGGACTATGAGAGCAAAAGTGATGAAGGACATAATGATGCACTTAGTCCTAATTCTAATGAGTATAAAGGTAGCAGTGATGAAAGACAAGATGATACACTTAGTCCTAATTCTATGGACTGCGAGAGCAGCACTGAAAATGCACATGAGGAAGAATATCCAATAAACATAGAGTCAAAATTTCCATTGAGTCTGAATTCTATGGACTATGAGAGTAGCACTGAAGAAGGGGAAGATGAAGAATATCCTCCAAGTCAGTATTTGAAAAGCATAGTTGATCATAGTGTGGATAACATTCCTCTTAATGATGATAAAAATCCTTATAGAAATGATGATCTAATGATGGAGATGTTGCCAAGAAATATTGTATCGAGGAGTAGGAGCAGACCTTTTCGTATCAATGCAAGATGTTCTAGTTATACAAGGGGTAGAGCAGAATATCTGACGAGAAGAAGTTCTATCAGCGCACTCATTTCAAGTGAATGTTGCCAAAAATATTTCTTGAAACATATGGATTTCAAATTTTCATTAGAGAACAGGAAGAGATATTTGTCAATGAATAAAAGCATGCAAAATTCATATTTAGTTGGGTCCATGCAATCTACATTGTTAGGTTATGATTATCATATTAAGACTTTATTTATCTATAGAAAAAATTTCAAAATGTTTCATTCAATTGGGAATTTTCGTCTCTCGAGAATTCAAGAAAATTTGGAAAAGGATCCCACATTTTATTCTGAAGTACGTCATAAAAGACAGTTTGGGCCATTATCAAACACTGCAATGTCATGGATGAAAGATTTCTTTTCAAAGCATGGAGAGTGTATGCCAAATAGAGAGACAATACATATTCCAGATAATTTTTCGAGATGCGAAATCTACAACTTATACAAAGAATATGCAGAAGGTGCTAAGGGACATGGCCGGTTTATTACATATCAATATTTTGTGAAGATATGGAAGAAAGAATTCAACAATGTCTGTATTCCTAAGAAGACAAGGATGGGGATTTGCAGTACATGTGCTTCTCTTAAATCACAAAGGGACAAATGTGAAAGGTCAGAAAGAGGTAGGCATTCATAACTTTAACTTTTAAGATTGTATATTCATCAAGTATGAAAACATATTTCTTAATGGCTTTCTTTTATGTTGTGTAGATTCAATTGTCAAAGAACTTCAGGAGCATCACGAACAACAAACAAATGAACGGAAAAATTTGTACAAGCATCGAAAGAAGTGTTATGATAATCCGAATAAATATTTAGGTTTGATAATTGATGTATGGACCAGAAGAAAACACTTTTACCACATTTTATTCGCACACCCAAAAATTGACAGGAGGAAAATTTTATTCAGTATCACTTGGTCAGTTGTATGGTCTTCAATGGGAAAATGTTGCCAAAGGTGTACTTCACAACTCCAAATATTCATAATGATGAAAATTTGACCATAACCATAATTCATGATGTGCTTTCTCATTGGTCTGGTAATCTTCCTAAAGTTTTGTATCTACAATTGGACAACACTTTCCGTGAAAACAAAAATCAGGTTGTTTTTGGATATCTAAACATGCTTGTTGAATTGAGAATTTTTCAGAAGGTAAAGGTTGGTTTCCTTCTTGTTGGGCACACTCATGACCATATTGATCATATGTTCAATCGTTTTTCAGTCACATTGAGGAGGAAGGAAGCTGGGAGCTTGCCATCATTAATTGAATGTATTAAGAAATCATACATGCCAGAGCCTACTTTTGATGTGTTGGAAGAAATTGTTGACATGCGAAGGTTTATTATGGGATCATATGGTGAGGGGAAATGCATTGAACAACTTAATGACATTAGCTTCCAAAATCAATTTCGTATCAAAAAAATTGATGGGAAAACACTAATATGGGGCAAGAAGTATTCAACTACTACAGAACGGGCACCGTCATCAAGTTTGCAATTTTTGAAGTTCATTCACAATCAGTTGGTGAAGTTCATAATGCATGCAAACAAAATAGAGATATAAATTATTCTGATTGCCTAGAAGAAATTAAAAAATGTATTAGATATACATATGAGTACTTTGACATTGTTGATTCAGTTTTGTGGGAGTCATTTTTCAATAATCAAAGTGATATCATTTCAACAAGAACAAATGAAGATATACCTTTGAAAAATCCATTTATTTGGTCACAAAATGTGTCGAATGCACATGAGGAAATAAACATTGTTAAACAACAACAATCTCAAGGTATCATTAATTCTTCACAGGCAGAGGAAAGAGAGATGTATATTGGTTCCAGGAGATCTCGTGCACAACGTGAAGCCATGGAAGACCTTTACAGGGGTTTAGTACAGAATATTAAGGAGGGTTGCATGATCGCAGTGCTAGCAGATGGATATCTCAATGGCTATCCATTCTGGGTTACTAAAGTTATAAAGGTCTTTACAGAAAATGAAGATATTACAAGTGTTGAAGTACATTGGTATGCCACAAATACACACCCATTCAATGGTGTGTATAAGACAGAGATGGTAGTTGACAAAAAAAATGGCGGAAAGAGAAAAATAAAGGGTACGAATATAAATCGTCGCCACACAGACATATTGAAATTGGAGGATGTTGACATACTTGTTTATGACTTCAATTTAACAAAGAGGGGAACTCTTCACTTCAAGACGATAGAGATTCTGAAAAGGTTGTTACCAAAAGGAACAATATTGAGATGGGAGTCTGTTGAAACCAGTCATAGATCTCGAAGAATTTTGAAACCTGAAATGATGGGCATGCATGTGGACTCAGATGGGGCACTAGCTGATGAAAGAGAAGAATATGGAACATCTTCATCAGCATCCAGTCACTCATCTGAAGATGTGAATTCTGATGGTGTGCAAGAAAATATGAGTGATTTTGAATAATTGTTTAAGAAAGTTTATCTAACTGATGTATGCATCATCTCTTGAAATAAAATTTTTGACTTCCATATGGTGTTAAATGAGAAGTTATGAGTCATTTTTATGTTGTTAGATCATTTAACTAGCATTTTTTTTAAATTTTGAAGATTGACCCTAAAAAAAATAATCATCGTTCCAGTACAATCACTTTTTCGTTTTCAAGCTATATTTTGCAAGAAAATTTTGTTTTCACTGCCATTTTTAAAACATGTTCAAAATTGTCCCTAAAAAAAAAAACCATCGTTCCAGTATACACACTTTTCATTTTTAGCACTGTTTTTGATGTTTTTGTGGCGTTTTTTGGCCAGAGTTCCCATTTTGAGTTTATAGTTCCCGTTTCAAAGTTTACATTGTTCTTCCTATTATGTTGCTTGCTTGATATGTTCAATGTATTGCCTAATATCCTGGAACATGATTTCTCTACCTCTAATTGCTTCAAGTGTTCATATTGAAGGCATCCCATGTTTCTATGCTAGAGACTTGAAACCATTGTGCAGTCAATTATAAGCAACAATAGTACCAATTGACTGTTCCCCAAGCCACATATAGTTCTGATGGTGGAGCATCTAGATACTTTGCAGCCCACTCCTAAATATGGCCAATTTCTCAGTTTGCTACTTTTAGGACTTTCACCACTTCTTGTGCTTTCTTCTGAATGCCAATGAGAGGAGCCACCACTTGCTGTAACAGTATAATGTCATAATATAACTGTGACACGGTGTCCTCCATTGCCCCCATTTCCTCCTTCATGGATGATTGTTGATGAGGCTCATCAATGGGTAAATTATATGGACATTAATGCCACTCTCCAACTTACTAAAATCAACTTTTCTTACATTTCTTTACATGTTTTGTTATATTTTTCTTAATGAGAAGGGTAAAGATGGGATGTCATACCTTGTGGTCTAATGTGCATTGATTGCAGGTTTTGGAGCAAATTTTGGCAAATTAAAGTGCAGGAACTCGAAGTAGACAAGTAAGAGCGATTTTAGGAGATTGGATTTCCCTCCTTAATGCCTCACTCACTCGAAGATTCCTCCACCAGATCTCATCAGCTCAGAGTTACAAGAAGCTAAGCCACTAATATCATTGGCAGCCAAGCCAATGATAGTTTGTTTTTGTAAATAAGATAAAATATATTACTGTAAAAAGAGGGTAATTACAAAGGTTGGGTTGTGTGGAATAGAGTCACCGACACAAGAGCCAACAACACTGTTTATTATGGTTTTGAATTGATCAAGCTACAATGTGACTTAACAAAATTTGGGTTTTGAGTACTATGGGAGTTACAGAGATCAGTATCCAAGAAACAGTTAGAAACCCGATTTGCCGAAGACTAAAAAAGGAGATCAAAGGATTGAGTCACAACTAGACATACATTGCCAAGGAGATTTATTTCCGTGATCGCATACTTAGCTACGGTCTGGCATCCGTGAGTGATTCAGGACAAAAGAGAACTTTCTGCATTCATTCTAGATTGGTAGCAGCCGGGTCGCCATCCAGACTAATGGGTTGTTCCTGTGTGCTCCCCTCATGCGGCGCAGTGGCGTACATGTGGCTAGATGAGGCACCATCCATCTCTTTCTTTATGCTTGGTGAACCGTAAGCAGGTGAGTGGACCTTAGCCATAGATTTCTTATTGATAACATTATACTGTGGAGAATCACGAGTTATGAAGTGACAGTGGTGAACCACCTCTACAAAGATCACAAATTTTTCCGTAAGGCTATCAATTTTTCTTTTGACTGCCTTTAAGCATTCCTGCTCCTGCAGAGCTAGACCCATGATGGTCTTCATCTGCCACCAAATATCAATTGTGCACATGTAGAGGTTCTCTCTCACTCTTGTGAGAGCCAGGTTAGGTATCCATGTGAAGTCCACATCGACTTCCTCCCAGGGGACAACTCTGCGAAGATCTCTAGCTTGAGCTTTGAGACTGGATATGCGCTCTTGGGTCTCCGAGTTAACAGCTGCCATGTAATCCAGAGTTGCGCGCCTCGTGGAGGACTCGATGCAGGTAATGGGGGGAGAACGCAAGGAATCCCAATGAGGGACCTCTCTACCGCACCTGCGCCCTTAACTGGGAGCTAGGTTGGAGCATCTCTTTGGGGCCATGAGGAAGGTAAAGGGACCAGAGAGCTAGAACAGATAGAGAACAGGGGAAAGACGGAAGGGCTAGAGAACAGAGGGAATGACAGGAACGAGAGGGGTAAGGGGGAAATAAATAAGGTCGGGAGGGCTTCGAGGGGCACAGAGCCGAGGGAAGGGGAGAGAAGGAGAGGCGTGGGAGGTACAGGGGTTAGGAGGTGGAGAGTGTACCTCACCGAGCTGAAGGGACAGATGGGCGGCGTCCCCGCAAGAGAGAGGGCTCGTGGGTAGATTATCTAGCACAACTGTCATACCAAGGACGGTGCTAGGCATGTATGCATCAGTACCATCCTCCTCCTAATACTTTGAGCCAACCTTGATGTGACTCGTGATTCGCGAACAATTACTGTTTGTTATTATGGTTGTCCTTGACATTGATAGCTTCACAGTGCTGATAGAGATCATTTTCTTCCAGATCATGCCATGGCTTAGATCTCAGTCATAGGGTCCCTATTGTCCCCTCATTGGCTAACTTGTCCGCAAGCTTGTTACCATTCCTTCTAATGGCCTGGAAATGTAATCCTTCCATGTTGTCTATGTTGTTTTTAATTCTTTGCATAATTTTATTTAAGCGCCAATTATCCAAGACCTTGGCCACTTCAATACCTTGCTGGAGCTTTTTACAGACCTGAGTGGCGAGAGTTGAATACCCTTCCATGATCAGAGGGCTTAGATTGTGGATTTTTGTGATGGTTATGCCATGTTCCAAAGCATGAAGTTCTGATGCGTTATTAGTTGATGAACCAATATTACCCTCGTAAATCCATAGAATTTCCCCGTGTGCATTCCTGAACACGCCTCCAAAACCAGCCAAGCCCGGGTTACCTTTAGCCACCCCATCGTAACTAAGCTTAATAGTACCTAGCTCTAGGGGCAGCCATTTGTCATTCTGATCTCCTTTTCTAGTAAAAGAGGTGACCTCAAGGGCGTTAATCTAGTGGAGATCCCGCATGGAGAGAATTCTCACATCTGAGCTACTAAGAGGGTTGTTGGTGTTCTAAAGAGTGGAGGAGGCCACCGACTCCTGAATGGAGCTCTTAAGATTAGATAAGGTGATTTCCTCCTAAGATGAGATGCCCTATAAAATTCTAGCATTACGTTCCTTCTAGAGTACCCAACAAACCATACTTGGGATGAGATTCCATGCCCTGTTCACCAGAGTATGGGAGGAGAAGGAAGAGTGCCAGTTAGAGATGGTGTTGAGGATGGAAGAGGGATCTCAATTTGATCCTTTAAAGACTAAGTAAACCCAATCCAAAAGTTTGGTTGCATAGATACATTCATTCAGGAGATGGTTTGAAGTTTCTTCCTCTTGCTGACAAAGTTGGCATTTGGAGGGTCCAATAAAGCCTTTTTTCTTGGAGATTTTCCCAGGTTAGAATCTTCCTATGCAAGACAAGCCAGAGGAAAATAGAAATTTTTGGCTAATGTCTTCTGTCCCAAATTGAATTCCATTTGGGGTCTGGTTGGATTTGATCATGTTCAGCTATGTATCTGTATGATTCCTTAATATTGAAGTGACCAGCAGTTTTTTTTCCCAACGGATTTTTTCCTCTGAGGTGTCATTGAGGATTTGTCTCTTTTGGAGTTCAGTTGATAGTTCAGACCAAACTTGAGGGTTGATATGAGGAGCCCAGTCTTTCTGTTCAATCCATTCTCTCCAACTGCCCCCTCTGCACTAGGTTTCCAATAATGACAAACCCTGCTCATACCTCTATTTTTCATTTCGGATTTAATTAATTGAAATTGATCCTTTTCGAGTTCAGGCCTTTGCTGCCAGGCATCTTCCTAGAAGAGTGCCTTGTCTCCATTACCAATCTCCTAGAAATTGTGTTTTTGGATGATAGCTTGATTCTCCCACGCTTGATTCCAGATTACCGAACCTTTGATGCTACCGTTGAGCCTTATTATTTTCTCCTAAGAGTGGGTAGGAGCATACTTTGCTTTCCATAGGGTTCCCTAGGGGGAATTGGGCTTTTCTATCCATCTCCATAGAGTTTTATCTCCCTAGGCCCTCCTTAGGAGCTCAGTGTCCCTGAGTCCCAGGCCACCACCTTTTTTGGGCCTAAATTGCACAAAAAATACAGGAAATATCTATTGTAACTCTTCTTTTGGTTGAATCTTCATAAAAATGTAGATTAGGGCTCAGGTAAATCATATACTAATCTAAAGAAAAAAAAAAGATTTTACAGTGTAGGGATTAGGTATCAGGTAAATCATGCACTAATTAAATAAAAATATTTCACATGGTTTGCCATAAAATAACCATAGCTAATAATTTTGTGTAGAATTGATCTAGTTGGATATTGGTGGTCACCCACCTAATCCACCTGACCCGCTAGTCAATTTCATGTGTTTCCTTAATTGTAGCACGATTTACTATTTTTGGCAATTTTTCGGGTCCTGAACATCGGGAGCCGTTTTGAGGCCCTAAATGACGTTTTTTGGGCAAAATTTATGTAGCAATTGCTAAGGAAATCACCTTAACAGTTGTATTTCTTGAAGAGATCTTTCCAAAGAGGTATCATGTGCGTTAAACAGAGATAATATGACCAATTTACGACCCCAAGAAGTTGGCTTCCCAACTAACCCCAATGGGGCCCATAAATTCTTGGTGTTACATCTCCTCGGGTTAGGGTTTTCGTTATTTAGGTTTTTATATTATTGTCAATAACAAAAAGGCCCTTGAGCCTCATTGTAACTCAGCTCAGAGGCATGTAGCCACCACATTACTTCTCAGAGATAATCTACCATCACCCGAGATAGTCTTATTTCCATTCTGTTTGTAAGCATACTTTAGTATTTGATATTAATGAAATGAAGTGTTATTTCAACTGCATCTTTGTATTTATGGTTTTATCTGTAATTTTTTGTGTTCTTGTTTAAATCAGGATCAATGGTATCAGAGCGGTCTGCTCTTAAACTAGTTGTACCTTTGCAAGACCAACCTCGCAAATCCCGATGGCCTCCCATGGAGGATGAAAAGAAAGATGAGGGGGCAAGAGATTCTATCAAAATCTTGCTCAAAGAATCCCTCGAGCAACAAAGGAACATGATGATGGACAACTTTGCCAAGATCCTTCAGCGGCTACCCAGGGGCGATGCATCTACTTCCAATAGCTACTTTTGAAGTGCCACACCCTTTAAGGTACAAGTTAACTTTGAAATTTCCATATTTGAGGGTCAAATAGATGTGGATGTTGTAAATAAATGGTTAAATATGCTAGAAGGATATTTGTATGTTCATGATTTTTCTAGTCAGGAGAAGATCACTTTTTCACTTCTCAAAGCCACCCCCCACATCAAGAACTAGTGGGAAAACTACTACGAGTAGAAGGATGAAAGTACAACCTCACTCTTTTCAGCCACACCCAGTTGGATTTCATTCCGAGATGCCATCAAGAAGCAGTACTACCCTGTCAGAAGCTATGAGGATAAATACATAAAGTTGATCACGTTGTGTTAGGGAAGGGACCAAGACGTGCTGAAGTTTACCAATATTTTCATACCCTTCGCACAAAGTTGGGTATCAAGGATTTTGAGCAGCATTTGGTACTCAAATACCGTGGATTCCTACACAAGTACATCTAGGACAATATGGAGTTCCTATACATCTCCTTGCTTGGCACGACATACCAATACACTGTCAAGATCAAGCAGAAGTTAAAAAAAAAGAAGCGAGAATTTGGATTGCGAATCTGAAGAACAAAGGAAAAAGCCAAGGCAGGGTGACCCAAGACAACCTGTCAAAGATGCAAGAAAAGAACACCACCACGAAGTCAAAGAAGGACACAAGAAAGTGGTGTGAGTTCCATAAGAGCCCCACTCACAACACAAGTGAGTGTCGGGTCAAGTAGTTGCTAGTGGCCAAGTTGCAGGCTTCAGAATCAGATGCACGTTCTGACCCTGAGTCAAAACCCGACCAGAGGAATGACAAAGGGAAGCAGATTATTGATGCGAATCCCAGCGCCACTGTTGCCTCTGCGAAGATCCAAATGAATGAGCTCGAAGATCCAGAGGAGGGGGAGTGTCTTTTCCACTCACAAATGTGGGTGAAGGGTTTGTCGCTGCAATTCATTGTCGACAGTGGCAGCCAAAAGAACATAATTTCATAAAAGGTTGTTAAGTGAATGGACCTACTGACCATACCACACCCGCAGCCATACAACATTGGGTGGCTTCACCAAGGACAAGATCTCTGAGTCAGCCAGCAGTGTCGCCTTCCCTATAACATCAAGCCCTTCACAAATGAGGTATTGTGTGATGTTTCTCCTCTCGATGTTTGTGATGTATTATTAGGACAACCATACTTATGGAAGAGACATGTTGTATATGAGTCTAGACCTCGCTCTCTAATTATTTATCTGGGTAATACGTCATATAGGATACCGGAGGTAACCCCACCTACCGCCACCTCTTTGATCTCTACTAACAAATGCAGCAAGATCATCTCCCAGACTAGGAAATTTATTTTCTTTCTAGTTCGCTCTCAAAGTAAGGGGAAGATCGTAGCCACATCCATGGCCCCTGGGAAGGGTTCCTCCATGCAGCAGAAGCAGGTGGATACAGTCATGAAAGAATATAGGGACATCTTCTCCTCACCCACAGGGGTATTGTTGCATTGTCAGGTCAAGAATTCATTCAATCTAACTCCTGGAGCACCTCTACCCAACGGGCCGATATATCACCGCTCCATTATGGAAAATGCCAAGTACAAGAAGTGACATGATCAACATCGGGTGCCACACAAGTTTCAGGTGGGTGACAAAGTTTGGATTCATTTGCAGAAGGAGTGCCTTGCTAGACTTCACTGCAAGCTTCGCTTGCTCCAATATGGTCCATACACCATCACTAAGGTCACCGATGATAATGCCTTCGAGCTCAACATCCCACTGTTCCTTAATCTACACCCAGTGTTCAATGTATATAAGCTTTGGCCATACTTTCCACCATTTTTGGACACATCTGACATTGCAAAACAGCTCACACCAACAAAGCTCAACCCAGACTACATGGAATAGGCCACAACTTATCAAATCATGGACACAAAAATCAAGAACATCGGAAACAGAGGATACATCTATATCGAGTTGTAAAGCATGACAACTCCTTCACCAGGGCAAGTGGCTCACGATAGACCAGGTTCAACAAAACTTTCCTCACCTCATGGAGGCTCTGCACGTAATGGGGACCATTGCCTCCTAAGGGGGGAGGAATGATGTAGGTAGATATTGGTGGCCACCCACCTAATCCACCTAAACCCCCTAGTCAGTTTCATTTGTTTACTTAATTGTAGCAAAATTTACTATTTTTGGCATTTTTTCGGGTGCTGAACTTCCGGAGCCGTTTTGAGGCCCTAAACGAAATTTTTTGACAAAATTTCTTTAGAAATTGCAATGTAAATTGTGTCAATAGTTGTATTTCTCAAAGATATCTATCCAACGAGGTATCATGCGCATCAAACGAAGATAATATGACCAACTTAGGACCCTGGGAAGTTGGGTGCCCAACTAACCCCAACGGGGCCCATAAACTCTTGGTGTTACATCTCCTCGGGTTATCATTGTAACTCAATTAAGAGGCATGTAGCCACCACATCTCTTCTCAGAGATAAGTTACTATCGTCCGAGCTAGTCTTATTTCCATTCTGTTTGTAAGCATACTTCAGTATTTGATATTAATGAAATGAAGTGTTATTTCTGCTGCATCTTTGTATTTATGGTTATATCTATAAGTTGATGCATTCTTGTTTAAATCTGTAGATTCAGTGGTATCAGAGCAGTCTATTCTTTCTCTATTTTTCTTTGCATGTCCCCAATGAGGTCGGATATAAGGAGTTAGGGCTTGAACTGATCAAACCTTTGCAAGACCAGCCTCACAAATCCCGACGACCTCCCATGGTGGATGAAAAGAAAGACGAGGGGGTAGGAGATCCTATCAAAATATTGCTCGAAGAAGCCCTCTAGCAATAAAGGAACATGATGATGGACAACTTTACCCAGATCCTTCTGCATTACCCAAGGGTGACACATCTGCTTCCAGCAACTACTCTAGAATCGCCACACCCTTTAAGGTACAAGTGAACTTTTACATTCCCATATTTGAGGGTTAGATAGATGTGGATGTTGTAGATAAATGGTTAAATCTTCTAGAAGGATATTTTATGTTCATGATTTTTCCAGCTAGGAAAAGATCACTTTTGCACTTCTCAAAGTCGCCCCCCATGTCAAGGACTGGTGGAAACCTACTGCGAGAAGAAGGACAAAAGTACGACCTCACTTTTTTCATCCACATCCACTTGGAATTCATCCCGGGATGCCATCAAGGAGTAGTATTACCCTGTCTGAAGCTATGAGGATAAATAAATAAAATGGACCACGTTGCAGCAGGAAAGGGACCAAGACATGTCGATGTTTACCAATATTTTTCATACCCTTCGCACAAAGTTGGGTATCAAGGATTTTGAGTGGCATTTGGTACTCAAATATTGTGGCTGACTATATAGGTACATCCAATATGAGATGGAGTTCCTAGACATCTTCTCGCTTGTCACGACATACTAATACACTATCAAGATTGAGCAGAAGTTTAAAAAAAGAGAAGTGAGACTTTGGATCTATGAATCCGAAGAACAAAGGACAAAGCCAAGGCGGGGTGACCCAAGACAACTTGTCGAAGCTACAAGAAAAGAACACCACCACAAAGTCAAAGAAGCATACAATAAAGTGGTGTGATTTCCATAAGAGCCCCACTCACAACACAAGCGAGTGTCGGGCCAAGCAATCGTTGGTGGCCAAGTTGAAGGCTTCAGAATTAGATGCATGTTTTGACCTTGAGTCAAAAACCAAAAAGAGGAATGACAAAGGGAAGCAGATTATTGATGCAGAGCCCAGCGCCACTGTTGCCACCACCAATATCCAAAAGAATGAGCCCGAACATCCAGAGGATGGGGAGTGTTTTTTCCACTCACAAATGTGAGTGAAGGGTTCACTGCTGCATTTAATTGTCAACAGTGGTAGCCAAAAGAACCTCATTTTAGCAAAGGTTGTGAAGCGATTGGGCCTACTAACCATACCACACCCGCAGTTGTACAACATCAGGTGGCTTCACCAAGGACAAGATCTCTGAGTCAGCCAGTAGTGTTGCCTTCCCTACAACATCAATCCCTTCACAGATGAGGTATTGTGTGATGTTTCTCCTCTCAATTTTTGTGATGTATTATTAGGACAACCATACTTGTGGAAGTGACATGTTGTATATGAGTCTATACCTCACTCTGTGATTATTTATTTGGGTAGTACGTTATATAGGATACCGAAGGTAGCCCCACCTACCACCACCTCTTTGATCTCTACAAAGAAATGTAGCAAGATCATCTCCTAGACTAGGAAATTTATTTTCTTTCTGGTTCACTCTCAAAGTAATGGGAAGATCGTAGCCACATCCATGGTCCCCAAGAAGGGTTCCTCCACACAACAGAAGCAGGTGGATATAGTCATGAAAGAATATAGGGACATATTCTCCTCACCCATAGGGGTACCATTGCACTGTCAGGTCAAGCATTCGTTCGATCTTACTCCCAGAGCATCTCTACCCACTGGGCCGATATATCGCCGCTCCATTGTGAAAAATTCAAAGTACAAGCAGTGACATGATCAACATCGGGTGCCACACAAGTTTCAAGTGGGTGATAAATTTTGGCTTCATTTGCAGAAGGAGCGCCTTGCTGGACCCCACCGCAAGCTTCGCCCACTCCAATATGGGCCATACACCATCATCAAGGCCACTGATGACAATTCCTTCGATCTCAACATCCCACCGTTCCTTGGTCTACACCAAGTGTTCATTGTAG
Organism: Pinus tabuliformis; assembly: GCA_031772625.1. Classification (NCBI taxonomy): domain Eukaryota; kingdom Viridiplantae; phylum Streptophyta; class Pinopsida; order Pinales; family Pinaceae; genus Pinus; species Pinus tabuliformis. The sequence continues at coordinate 663,180,753 of CM062813.1, forward strand.
ATCACCTTCAGCCATACTTTCCACCATTGTTGGACACATCTGACATTACAGAACAACTCATACCAATAGAGCTCAACCCGGACTGCATGGAACAGGTCACAACTGATCAGATCATGTACACACAGATCAAGAGCACTTGGCAACAGAGGGTAAAACTATATCGAGTTGTCAAAGCAGGCCAACGCCTTCACCAGCACAAGTGGTTCACCAAGGACCAGGTTCAACAGAAATTTCCTCACCTCATGGAGGCTCTGCATGCAATGGGGACCATTGCTTCCTAAGGGGGGAGGAATGATCTAGGTGGATATTGGTGGCCACCCACCTACTCCACCTATACCCCCAAGTCAGTTTCGTATGTTTCCTTAATTGTAGCACAATTTACTATTTTTCGAATTTTTTCGGGTCCTGAACTTTTGGAGCTATTTTGAGGCCCTAAACGACGTGTTTTTGGAAAAAATACTTAAATGGTTGCTACATAAAACACATCAAAAACTGTATTCCTCAGAGAGATCTTTCCAACGAGGTATCATTCGCATCAAATGGAGATAATATGACCAAGTTACAACCTCGGGAAGTTGGCTGCCCAACTAACCCCAACGGGGCCCATAAACTCTTGGTGTTACATCTCCTCAGGTTAAGGTTTTGGTTGTTTAGGGTTTTCTCTTATTGTTCAATAATAAAAAGGCCCTTGAGCCTCATTGTAACTTAGTTCAAAGACATGTAACCACCACATCTCTTCTCATAGATAAGCTATCATCGCCCGAGCTAGTCTTATTTCCATTTTGTTTGTAAGCATACTTCAGTATTTGATATTAATTAAATGAAGTGTTAGTTTTGCTACATCTGTGTATTTATGGTTATATTTGTAATTGTTGTGTAACTGTTTAAATCCAGATCAAGAATTGTAGGATTGCAGAGTTCTTTGAGCATGGGTTGATGTTGATACAATATCCTATCTGTTGCCCCACCTTGTTGGAAAAGAATCTTTTTTAAGGATAAATGGCTGATCCAGCAGGCAGTAAGGAATGTCGAGCATTCTAAGGAAAAGATGGTGAATAGCAAACATTCACAAGGTTGCCGCTAATCCATTCCAATTGTGAAAACTAATAAATTTTTAGATCAAAGTTGGCTATGCAGATCTTAGCTAGAATGGCCATTTTTAGGAGAGACAGATTCCCTTAAGATCAGAGCCAAACCAAGCATGATTGTCTTCCTCGCTTACATATAGAAGGGGGACCATTTGATTGCCCTGTGGCTCCAAAATTTCTAAGCCAAAGTTTTATTTTCATTAAGCTTCCAATTGGACGTTAAAAAGAAAAAAACAACATCATAGAAGCATTTATTAAATTAATATATCTACACCTATTCAACAATAAAGATAAACTAAATTTTAATTGAATTTGAACAATTTGTAATCTTAGAAAATGCAAAACAATATTGCATATCCATTTGATCACCATAAACAGAACAATTCCTAAGAAGCCAACTTCAATTCGTCTCCAGAGTGGAAATGAACTGAGACAATATTAAAAATTTGACAAGAAAAGAAGGAAATATGCACGTTCATTTGGTATCCACAAAATGAGCAATCTTAGGCTTACCGACTTCAATTCCCCTTTCTATGGTTCCATTGTTGTGGATGTTAGAAAAGGCCTCTGTTCCTTGGACAAAACTTGTACAAGCATATTTAGAATTGGCATAGTTGCCTCTAATACCATCCACCATATTGGCTACATCATCTACAAATCCTTTACCACCAGATCCCAATATCCCCCGTTGTATTGACATGGATCTATGCTACTTTATTTTACATTATGGTAATTAAAATAAATAGAAGATTGACTCTTCATTTTTTTTCCATTCAATTTACGTAATATTCCACACATGATGCATGGGATGTGACACAGACCCAGTTGTAAGACCACCTCGCTTGCCTCTGTGCAATGACATGGCAGAAACTAACTTTGTTCACCTCAAATCACTGCCAAACATAAGCCCATTTTTCGGAAAACCAAGGCCATTATCAACTTAGTTTTAATTTTTTCATAGGTGTGCACAAAATCCATCCTGATTATATGATCCAAAGAGACAACAATGTCTAGCCATGTAAATGTTCATGTATTCCTAATAAGCAAACACTATCCAAATTATCCAAAACCGAACCTCAAGAAACTTGGCCAATAAACTACCATATACTCAATTGAAAAAGTGAATAATTATAAAAAATGAATCTGTGGAAGTAAAACAAACCCCTAGCTGAAGGCACCACAATGAAAATGGTCCCAATGAATTCTTGGTATTGATGGCACTCATAAACTAAGAAATATAAGTGAAACCACTGCTAAGAAATGCTTTCCAACAAAAGTGATACAACCCATAAGAAAAAAAGGATTCTATGGTTATACTATATAGTAACAACACACATTGACGTATTTTATTGTGATGTAGTTAAGTAACTTTATGGGAATTATAATACTCATTAAATACACATGTGGCATTTATGTTTCAAGAAAATTGGATTCTATCTACAGTGAAATAAGTAACTCACAACAATAAAAAATTAACCTTCCGAAGAAGCCTCTACTTGTGCAGATATAATATATTTGGTTGAATCCACTATCATCAATATTTGAATTACAATTGCATACACAACCTACATCTTGACTTTGTTTCACTGCCCTTTCTCTAGAATGTATGTTGAGCTAATTTATCAACACAGATTAACACAAGTATTCATTATCAATCCAGGTTTGTAAAACTTGGAGGCAAGTCCACAGCGTATGGATATCAGGTATAGCCAAGCTTAGAAGATATATTTTGAAGAACTAAAGAAGTAAATATTACAAATATAAGCCTATATTAACAATTTCTAACTCACTTTTGCAATGTATGAAAGATGAAGTGGCTCTTAACTTAAGAGATCCATTTGTGTCCTTCTCTCTCAATTATCACTTAATGAATAGAAATCAGAAATCATGAATTAACAATAGCTTAAGATGCATAAATCAACAATGAAGGAGACTCTTAACTTAAGAGATCTTTGGGCATTTTTCATCATAATTCATTCATCATTATGATATCATTGGAAAACTGAAAGTACATAGGAAAACTGCTTGCATATAACAAAGATGGATTCTAGTTTTGATCTATCAATTCAATATAAGGAGAATTCAACTTGAACACTTCGTTGTCCCTTCTTACTAAAATGATAAACAAACTAATATTCACCAATAATATAAGTCATCACACATCAATTAATAAGAAAATCTGAAACAAAGCAAGTAAACAAATTTTAAAATAACCAGTTCATGAAAATTAAGCTAATCTAACAATGGAGTGTACTTAGCTTGGAGTGGGGGCCCTCCACCCTTGCCTTGCACACTTGAGGTTGCTATCAAATGCTGAAAATTTAGTCACTCATCCACATCAATGAACAACAAAATTAAAGTAGAATAGGTTCTTCAAATTAATCTCCAAAATCCAAATGTCTCAGCATAAAATTATACAAAAATTACATATCATAAGCCTTCAAAGTCTTGGCTTAAATAGAAGTTTATGAAAAAAACTGATCTAAAGTATCTCTAACAATCATATCTATTCATATACATCTATCTAAGTCGAATTCATTCAATCCATCCCAAGAAATATGGACAATCCCATGAAATCACAAAATTGCCATATTTCCTAGGGATTTGGGTGACTAGTCATGTTTGACCAGCCTTGACCGGGCCTAATAAAGCTTGTTTTGACCGAACCAAGTGGAATTAGTTCAGTCCTAGTTCCAAATCTTTCCATCATTGCATCTAACTCGAGCCCAATTGTCCTGCAAACATGACATCCACATAGCTATTATGGGAATTTCTGATTCTGTCAAAATTTGCACTTGAAATCAAATTTTCATAAATACTTTAGAAATTGCAAAATTAAAATTAAATACCTGAATATGCATGAAATACATCAAAATGGGATAGATTTAATGGAAAATAGATGGAAAATATAAGGATTAAGTAAGTTTCCTCAAACAAAAATAGACCAAAACTGAGGGCCAACATCTCCCCCTTGCTGATTGTTAAGCAAGTCCTCATGCTTGCTGCTTCCTTTTGGATCTTCTTACCCCTGTATGCATGCTATTCCGGACCCTGATGCCTCTTGCTGTGCCGCCTCTAACAAATAATCCATCCCTGTGTCATGTTCTTCTCGATATAAAGTAGCCTTAACCTTCTGTTTTTCATATTTACCTTTCCACGCGTTCTTTTCCTTGAGCCATTTCAATGCCTACTTGAAAATTAGATCATTCTTCCTCTTTAATTTTCCTATTTCTTCAGTTAACTTTTCATTCTCTTTAACCAACTTTGCATTATTCTTTTTCCTTCTTCAAATGTTTTTCCAGAATCTTAGCTATTTCAATTTGATCTATTAATTCTCTAATTTTACTCAAATGTAATTCCTTTTCAAGTTCCTGTGTGTTTTTCACAAACGATGTTGGTGCCACATCATCAAAGTAAGAATCTATCTCTAAAGCTTCTTTCTCTAGTCTCTCAATAATATCCTCTGCCTGTTTTCCTGTAGAACATGTGTCCACAACCTATACTTCTTGATCCTTGCTATGAGTTTCAATTAGGCTCTTTTTCCTAGTCATCCTAGGAGTTGATATAATGGATATTTCTCTCTCAACCATATTAGTATTTTTTGCTTTTTAGCTCTAGTTCTAGGATAAAATGGTGAATTCATCATGCCCTTGGTTTCCTGCTCTATTTTACTTTGCTCTTCAATTACCTGCTCTTCATATTGGTTTTGATTTAAAAACTCTCTCCAAATCAACCCTGAGTTTTTACTTGGTATTCTACCAAAATTTTGATTAACCCTTGATGATAAATCTGTGCTTCTTTTGGCTTGTTTTCATTTTTCATTTTTGACTAATTCTACCATTTTAATGAGGCTTCGAAAGAGGAAATATGGTAAGTTTATCTTGACCTCTCCTTTAAAGTGTTGAAGGAGTCTAATATGATATAAGTGTGCCACACTGTAACCCCTATCACAAGTTAGAAAATTTTGAATAACCAAAACCAGTTCTCCCCATGGTTCATTGAACCACTCCCTGGGTATACCTTTGGCCCTGTCAAAGTTTCCCCTTCTATTTTTCTCCAGGAAGAAAGTCTATGCTTTCTCCTTGAAATGCAATCCCTTATGATAATTCTCTCCTATCATTGAAAGGTCCAATGCTTGTGAAATAAGTTCCTGAGTCACGGGAATTATGTTCACAAACTCTCTTGTTATAGCCTCACTGTAGCCATTAAATCTTTGTAGGAAGCCTATGAGCCCTGCCTGATACAACTATTCTATTGTTTCCTTTTTCCAGTTTTCTATTTGAAATCTTGGCTCTATCCTTGTGGTCATATTTTCTGTAAACTAATGGATATATGCATCTACTATCATTAACTTCATCTTAAATAATGACAAATAACAATCATGTATTCATAAAAATCCTTTCTGGTTCAGTTTATAGGAGGCTTACCTTGTCGCCTGATACTCTTTAAAACAATCAAATCAATTTATTTTGGCCTCTGTCTCTCCTTGCAGCAATATTGTCCCTGTTTATCAACTCTTTGTTTTGTTCATGCAACCAAATACCATTCTTCATACACACCTCTGAAAAAAATTGAACTCTGTTTTGAAGAAGAAATATATATATATATATATATATATATATATATATATATATATATATATATATATAAACAAAAATCATGCTGCAAATTCTTCCCTTTGATTTTCGTTTTTCTTAACATAATCTTTGCTATCAAAATTTAGAATTGCTTTTCTTCACTGTTTATTGAATTGAGGCACTATGTATACAATTTTTCTCTTCACTGTTTACACACCCAACATGCAATATTCAATCACCACGCAATATTCCATCGTTTTACTCCACTATTTGCAATGAACAAATTTGTTTCAAGTTTTCAATTATAAATTCAATGAGTACTCAGACTATAATTCACTATTCTGTCACACTGTCTGATCATAAAAACACATGTATAGGTGTAGTTTTAGGCTTGGCGACTATGTGTTTTGACAACTATGTTTTCAAAACTTTACTCAAAACTTCTCATTTCATTACTTCAACATCCAGTCAAACCATAATAAACACTCTATTTCATGGAGAACGTAGATCTGTCAGCCATTATTTATTTTGATTTTCTCCATCTTACAACTAACAACTCATTCATTAACCTGCAGCTATGTCACCGTGCATTATTTATGCAATCAAACCCACTGTGCAATTAATCTCATTATGCAAACACTTCGTTTCATTTAATAAACTCGGTGATTTCATGGAGAAGTGAAATCGATTTACCTGACGTGTTGAAGAAGTGTCGATATCCCTTGTTTTGTGGCCTAATTATCTACGTTTTATATCACTTCCCATTATTAAACACCTCCGTTTGTTGACTGGTGGCATAAACAAAACTTAAACAAATCACATACAATCCATAATATCGACGAAAAATCCTGATTTTTCCTCTAAACTGTCCATTGCATTAAGGGAAATAAATCAGGTTTCTTTCTTACCTTGGATCTTCACAGGATTTTTGTTAACTGATTCCACCTTCTCCGTTAATCTTCCTAGCTCACCCTACTTATCTCTCCAATTTCTCGGCGTTATATCTCTTTCTCCTTCCTCGGTTTGTTTCCTCTGTCAAACCTTTTTTTTTTACTTCCTTTGAATGTATGCTAATGGCTTACAACTTCTATCGTTCTCGCTGAGCCTCAAATGGCTATGATGGCATGAGGTTTTGAGGTTTTGAGGTCTGTGGCTATGGCGGAGTCTCTGTTGTTTCAAATCAAATTTCCATTTGTCCGTTTTGATTTATTGTCGTCCTCTGAATGAATGCAACGTGGTTTATTTCTGACTTTCCATATTAATAGCATTAATAGCATTATAACTCATTGATCAATAGGTGATTCAATTATGTCATTATGTCATCTGGTATGATTATATCCATTATGATTTGTGTGTGTCCTCCAATTGTTGTGGGTGTCCTCCAACCGGGGTGCAACCAACCGCAATACCATCGTGGCTTGACCTTGACATATATACTATGTTTTGATTTCCACGTTGGTTGCATGAATCATGGTTTTGTTTTGCACTTTCGCCATTACTTACGACTATTTGCATTCAACATTCATCACTTTGCATTGTATTTCCACCATATGAGCCATAAACCCCATCGTATTGCGCTTTTGATAACCTTACACCCCATATAGCATAAATCATTTTGATTTGATTTGTTTAATGGCTTTTCATAATGCACATGTTTTCTATTTATTGCAATGTATTTCTTTAATTTTAAAATGACCATTTTTTAGGTCATGTTTAAAATTGTTTCCATAGGACTAATGTTTATATGGTTGTGAAGGTTTCAACTTATCCCATTTGATCCCTTTTTCTTTGAGGAAAAATACTTAGGGTTATGGAATGTTAGGGTTATGGAATGTATGTAACTGGAATGTAAATTATAAATGTAGAATATACATAGGGTTAGGTATATAAACATAGGATGTATATAGGATTAGGTATGGGGTAAATGTAGAATATAAATGCAGGATATACATAGGATAATGGGTATAGAATGAAGGTAATGTAATGAATATACATTCAGGTACTAATCTTAATTTTAACAAGCTCTAAAAATTTCTAAAAAAAATTTGAATTTGCAAGAGCAAAATTTTTTACTCACAATACTTGTACTTCTATGACAATATTGGATGATGTCTTCTGATCAAATGTCTTAGATAGATTGAATCATAGAATTTGTTTCTGCCTTCTGTTCTAGCATTCTTCATTGATTCTATTTCTTTTATTGTCGATGTCGTTCAGATCCCTCTGCAATTGATTCATAATAACTCAGGTCCCAACTGTCATGCACATTTTTATGCACTATGTACATGTTTTTGCTAACATTTCAAGTCCCTCTGCAATTAATTCATAATAACTCAGGTCCCAATTGTCATGCAATGTATACATGCTTTTTTTAACATTTTAGGTTCATGCAATATATACATGTTGTTTTCTAACATTTCAGGTCCCTAACTGTCATTGGTTTCAAAAATATTTTAGGTCCCAACTGACATTGGTTTCAAAAATATTTCAGGTCCCAACTGCAAACAATACAAGTTCCGTCATCAATTCAGCTGCACAACTAAGTTTCTTGTGTGACCTTCCCCCTTGCTTATCTGAAGACTTGTCCTCAAGTCATGTTTCTGTGGAGGATTTTCTGCAAAACAAAGCTGTTATAAAAGTAGAACAAGAAGTTGTGAATTCATACAGTCTAAAACGAGTTGGTTTTCCTCTATGAATTCTTGTTTGCTTGGTGCCAGTTGCCTAGTTTTTTTTTTTTATTCTTCTGGAGTACTGGAAGGTACATGGCTATGTTGTTCCATTACTTCCAGATCTGTCTCTTGTATCAGTTGTTTCATAAATTCTTCTTTGTTGATAGGCTTATTGTAAACTTTAAGCCTATGTCCATTTACCAAAAATGATGTAGATTCTTGATCAATTGTTTTGATTTGAACAGCTCCATTGTCAAAGATTTCCTCTATCTCATATGGCCCTAACCAATGTGTTGTGAACTTGGCCTTGAAATCTTTGAATTTGGAGTCAAACAGTAATGCCTAGTCTCCTTTGTTGAATGTTTTGTTCTTGATGAATCTGTCGTGCCATTTCATTCTTTGTTGTTGTACCAATGTTGTGTGTTCTATTTCCTACTGTCGATGTTCATCTAGTTGGTTTAATTCCATTATCCACTACTGTTGTGCTTCAGACAGTTCTAGTCCTAGTTTTGCTGCCAACTTAAATGTGTGTATTTGAAATTCTATGGGCAGTAAGACTTCTTTTCCATACACTAACTGGTATGGACTAAACCCAGTTGTGTTTTTCCATGTTATTTTGTATGCCCATAGTGCATCTCTTAACTTTTCTGACCAGTCCTTCCTATTCAGCTGTACTGTTTTTGTCATTATGTTTTCTAGGACTTTATTTGTTGCTTCGACTTGTCCATTTGCTTGAGGATGATACGGTGTTGATTTCTGGTGCTTTATCTTATACTTTTCCGTAAGATCCCGAACAAGTTTTGAAGTAAACTGTGCTCCTTGATCAATTACAATCTATCTAGGCATGCCAAATCTCACAAATATTTCCTCAAAGAGGAAGGTGACCACTGTATTTTTTGTTGCCTTTGTGACTGCTTTTGCTTCCACCCATTTAGTTACATAATTTGTACATACCAAGATGTACTTCTTTCCATTTGATGGTGGATTTATTGGTCCCACAAAATCTAGAGCCCATTGCTCAAATGGTTCTATGAGAACTTGTGGTTTAAGTGGCATCTCATCTGATACTATTGGTCTCCCTATTCTTTGGCAACTGTCACATCTCTTGACATAAGCCTTGGAGTCTTTGAAGATTGCTGGCCAGTAGTAGCCCAATTGCAACACCTTATAGGTTGTTCGCTTGTCTGCAAAATGACCACCACACGGTTCATCATGACATGCTTTCAAGATTTCTAATATCTCATCTTCTCTCACACATTTTCTTATTATTAAATCTAAACTAGTATAAAACAGATCACCATTTACCCAACTATATCTAGAGCTTTCTCTAATGATCTTTCGTTTTTGTTTCTTTGAAAACTGAGTTGGAAATTTTCCAGAGGATAGATAGTTTGCTATGTCTGCAAACCATGGTGTTTTTACTGTTATTGCAAACAAATGTTCATCTGGAAAGTTATCTGCAATAGGATTTGGATCATTGGGTGTATGTAATCTTGAAAGAAAATCAGCCACTTGATTGTCTTTCCTGGTCGATCTTGAATTGTAATGTCATTAACAGTAACCATCTTGTTATTCTTCCATTTGTGATTGATTTGTTCATTAAGTATTTGATTGTTGAATGGTCTGTATGAATGAATACTTGGTATCCTGTTATGTAATGCCTGAATTTGTTCACTACATGTACTACAACTAACATTTCTTTTTTTGTGACTGTGTAGTTCAATTCTGTAGGTGTTAAGTTTTTGCTTATGAAGTATATAGCATAATTGAACAGGTTTTCCTTCTGTCCAAGCGATGCACCTATAGCAGTATCAGATGCATCTATTGAAATATGAAATGGCAAAGACCAGTTTGGTCCTCGAAGGATGGGTGCAATTGATAGTTTTTCTTTCAATATCTGAAATGCATTTTGACAATGATTTGTCCATTGGAATTCAACATCCTTTGCTAACAACTTGAATAGAGGTTGGGCTATTTTACTAAAGTTTTCTATGAACCTCCTATAGTAGCCTGCATAACCCAAGAAACTTCTTACCTCTTTTTGAGTTGTAGGTGGCATTAAATTCACAATGACTTGTATTTTAGCTGGATCCACCTTAATTCCTGATGAGGAAATATGGTGTCCCAAGACTATCCCTTCTGTTAACATCATGTAGCATTTTTCATTACTCAGGGACAGATTTGTCTCTATGCATCATTTTAAAACTTTCTCAAGATTGTTTAAGAAATCGTCATATGTGTTTCCATATACCATGAAATCATCCATATAGACTTCTACACATTCATGGATTAGATCAGCAAATATTGCAAGCACTCCTCTTTGAAAAGTTGCAGGTGCATTACATAGTCCAAATGGAAAAACATTATATGCATAGGTTCCCCATGGGCAGGTAAATGTTGTTTTGTCTTGGTCTTCTGTTGCTATTCTAATCTAATTATACCCACTAAACCCATCTAGGAAAGAGAAAAATTTCTTCCTAGCTAATGAGTCTAGAACCTGGTCAATGAATGGTAGCGGAAAATGATCTTTTAAAGTTGCTTTGTTCAATTCCCGGTAATCCACACATATTCTCCACTTCCTGTTTTTCTTTGGTACAATTACCAATGGAGAAACCCATTGACTATCTGAAATAGGATAAATGAACCCAACTTTAAGCAATTTCTGCAATTCTTCCTTCACTATTTCTTTCATCATGGGATTCATTCGTCTTTGAGGTTGTCTTACTAGTTTAATCTGATCATTTTTATAGATGTGGTGAATACATGTGTTAGGATGAATTCCTTGCATATCTGTATAATCCCAGGCAAAAGCTTTTGAATATTTTTGTAATAATGCTATTACCTCTTGTTCTTGTGACGATTGTAAATGGTTATCAATGTTCAAATGTTTTTCTGGATATCTCAATTGTTTTTTTTGTTGAATTGGTAATTTTGTTTACAGGAAAAATGTTTGTAAAGGATTCTTGCAAGGATTAGATTGTACAGGTTTCCTGAAAACACTGATTCAAAAATATACTTGCAGCTTCAGATTGAATCTCTCAAAGCTGCTCTAAAATATTTTGTTCTGAGATGAAAAGATCCATTAAATCTTCATTCTCTTCTCTTCTCTAAGATCGAAGACTTGATTGATACTTAAACTGATTTAGTTTGTTGTTGTTCTTGTTCCTCAAGCATTGATTCTAAAGAAGTGATTGTGCAGGAGAATAAAGTGTAATGTGTTTCCTCTCATCTCCGTGTGCAATAATCATACTTCCAAATCTGCATCCT